>OY982964.1:30227488-30827488 GCA_963890685.1 Plagodis pulveraria
TGTTTTATATTTATTTGGTGTCTACATTTGTTTTCATAAAACTATGTAAAACAAGACTAAAACAATTTTATGGGTCACAGAGTTATATCCAATGTTTTCTTAGAGTTCCGCGGGAGAAAACCAAACCCGAGCCTACACAGTTCATCCTTTTTCATAAGGTTAGTTTCTTGAAATTTTCATAGAATTGACGTAAGATACACCAACACACCAGAACGTGGGCAGCAGCGCTTTCTGAGGAACTGATATCTAATATTGCGATCCCCAAGACACCTGCCAAGCGTGGGGGTTAATGCAAACGCCCCCGTGATGGGGAAGGCTTTGTTCAGCAGTATATAATCCAATTAGTACAGTATTCTTATTCTATTTCTTATTCTTATTCTATTTGGGGGCGATATGTCCTGCACTGACGTCCCGCTTGGGGTGTATTGTGCATTTCCCCCGCCAGCTTCTACCCAAGCCATCCCAACTCCTTAACGTAGCGGAGAAGGACCAGTATATAGTGCGAGATATGTTATTGCAGATTAAGTAACGAACTAAATAAAAAAAAAGGTGGTCATTATATATAAAACGAGTTTATTTCTTAGTATTTGAATTTGCTTTCTTGTATACATGTAAGCGTGAAACATAGTGTGAGATAATATTTTTAATTATAGGACAAAGACTTAAGAGTAGAGTGCACGGAGCGCTTTCCATACAAACGTAGTTCCGTCATATTTTAAATACTAATTCATTAAACTCGGTGAAATTTTGCATGTATGTCCTTGTGCCTAATATCTATGCTTCTGGTCTGTCAGATTTCCTTAAAGTTAAGTATTTTCAAAAATTATTCGATAAATCGTTTTGTAAGGGTTTTTTTTTGTTTTGGAATTTAGGGATAAAACAAATAATAAATCAAAAAACTGGCAAACCCAGAAGCATAGATATTAGGCTCAGCAATATGCACAAAAAAATTCACCAAGTTAGAACCCTTGGCATTTAAAATATGACGAAACTAAGTTTGTAATGAAAGCTCTGCGTGCACTCTACTCTTAAATAAAATAATTAAAACCGGCCTAGTTCAATTCAGAATTTCAGAACCACTTTAAGGATCCCTAAAATCAATGAAAAAGTTGGTAAATACCTAACAAAAAAGTTTTTGTGTTCGCACGGAACTCTCTACGAGCATTTCCGAGTCGCATTTGACCAGTTCGTCATATTATACGTAATAAGGTAACAAAACCTGTTTCTTTTGTTTGATTTTATTATGTAATAAAAACACTCATAATGCTTTTAATATCATGAATGTTTATAATGGTCTATAAAAACATTATAAAACTCTCGCCCTCATAATGGGTTGGAAAGTCAGTTAAATGACATATACTCTGCCGTAAATGGGTTTCATCGTATGAAATATTGTCATGGGTATTAAAATAATATACTTTACCCTATGAATAAATTTGTTAGGAAGCGTAACTCTCATATAAGGAACGCTTTGATTTCGGACTCATTAAGTTCACAAGTAACAAAACACGCATAATCTGCCAAATTCAAATGCATTGGTTTATCGATTTAGCGCCTAGAAATAATCGCATCTGATTGATAGTCAAGATAGTATTATTGCGCTGCACGGTCATTGACCTATATATACTAGACGCAACATCTCAAACGAGGATAGTCGACCAGTGTAGGTATGCCGGCCAGCATTGAGCATACTCTCCCCCAGACGCGGCTGGGCACTCGTAGAGATTACACGGGCTTTACGTTTGAAAATTGTGTATTCAAAATATACAATTGATGAGAAACAATTTTCGAACGTAAAGCGCGTGTAATCTCCTCGAGTGCCCAGCTGCGTGTGGGGGAGAGTATGCCGGCCGGCTTACCTGCACTGGTCTACTATGCTCGTTTGAAATGTCGCGTCTAGTATATATAGGTCAATATGCACGGTACACTTTTTAAAGCACGCCCGCCGCAGAATCTGAACGTAAACCTTACCACGGGCCGCGTGATTTTAAAAGTGTACAGTGCAGCGCAACAAAAACCTTACCTTGACGCGACCAATCGGATCGGGTTTTGATCTTCACTTACATTTCTTTACATATTAATTCGTAGACGTTATCATTATTTAAAAACATACAACACACATTGACAACCTACTGCTTTGTTGTTATACTAGGAACTCAACTCTGTGGCGAGATGTTCAAAATCGCGTCAAATATATAACCTTGTAGCCATTCTATAGAATCTTGGAATTAATGTAAATAAATTTATATTTCTGCTATTATCTTAAACAGTAATTATTGAACACGAATGCATATAAATAAGTGACCTAAAAAGCCGTTAGATAATCCGTACCGTATCAGCCGGATTGTTCACTACTGAGCACAGCCTCCCCCATTAAGGGGGATTTGCCATAATCCCCACGCTTGGCATGCGTCTTGGGGATCGCAATATAAGATAACAGTTCCTCAGAAGGCCCGAAGGAAAGAATTACCTTTCGGTATTTTACTTGTGTCACCTCTTACGACACCCACAGGTAGCAATGGGGGGTGACATTCTACTAGCACGGCACCCCACGAGGAAGATTATACCTAATATTCATAATAAATAATTCACCGCCTGGCTAGCGACCACCCTCAAGTAGAAAATCTGTCGCCAAGCACCTAACGGTGTGTTCCGGCAGCAGTCCTTGAGAGCCAGTGAAATAACAGGCAAAATGAGACTTAACAGGTATGTCTCAAGGTGATGGGTGCAGTGCAGTTCGTCACTTGTGATGAAATGCATCTGTTATAGGCAGAGGATACCGCTTAACATCAGGTGGGCCTCGCGCTTGTTCCTTCACAATAACATTAAAAAAATATATATTACAGTCACATGAGACTTAAACATTTTATGTAAATATCAGGGTGCAGTTTGCCATTGACAAATTGCATCTGTTATAGTACAGAAATTACCACGCGAACCTCGTGCTTATTCCATCACAATTTGTATAAAAGTGTAGATAATCTGTTGCCAAGCTCAACACGGTGTATTCCAGCAGCTGTGATAGCTAAGCGGTGATAGCTATGGGCTAGTCGGGAGCTGGATCGATCCCCACCGCCGCTCGACCTTGAGCTCCAACGCATGGTGGTAGGGCATTTTGCGAATGCCCGCCTGACTAGCTAACACCCTCAAGTAGCAAATTTGTCGCCAAGCACCCAACGGTGTGTTCCGACAGCTTTGGGCCTGTAATTCTAGGTTAAGCCTGTTCACTTCGACCACATCATCACTTACCATCAGGTGAGATTACGGTCAAAGGCCTACCTAACAGCAATAAAAAAAACGGGCACTGTGCAGATTGTCACTTGTGATTAAATTCATCTGTTATAGGCAGACGTTCCAGCCTCATAATATTAAGCTGGGCTTCGTGCTTGTTCCGTCGTAATGAGAACCAGTAAATAAGCTGAGCCTGTTTACTATCCTCGACCATATCATCACTTAGCAACAAGTGTCAGTGTTTCAAAGGCTTTCTATAAGCTCACTAAGGCACCTAACGAGAAAGTAAATAACAAGATTGTGGTATTTAGCCATTATAACGATGTTAAGCGGCTTTACTTATGCGGTTACAAAAAAGCAAATATAATTTTGTCACAGTACATATTGTATTAAGAAAATAAATTAATGAGAATTTCAAATTATAGAAGCTGTCAGAAGCGAGAAAACTAATTATACACAAAAACCGAGCCCCTTAATGAGGTAGGGTCATATTGAAAGACGTGAGGTTAGCGAAGGACGATTATATTAATAAATATGCCGTGAGAATTCGGGCTGATTTTTTTTTATATGTAAGAACCTAAGGATTCATAACTATAACATATACTATTATCAAAATTTTCCCTTAAAAATGATAACATAAAATAAAATCCTTGAGCTGTAATATCAGGTCTGCGGTGAAAAATTCTCTTGATTGAGTTTTTTCGTGTTTGTTTAGGTTTGGTATCCATCCTATGTCTTTATTATCATAATACAACAAACTATATCCAACACTACAGCTACTGAAGATAATGAATAGTTTCAGGCGTTACTTTACGGAAATCCATATTTAATGTTAACAAATATAAAAAAAATTGTATTTAATTAATATTTGAATAAAACACTTAAAAATATATATCGTGACAATCCCGCTTAATTTTCCTAATAAGCCGACGTAAGGTCACAAACGCCAAGCAGCCAAACTGGAAGAATTTTCAACGAGCTGCGCTTCTACATGAAGCATCCTCAGGAGGTCTTGGCTCATCGAGTGCACGATTGAGAATGATCACACTTGTGTTTAACCCTAGAGTGGTCGCGTGGATTACATATGTAATCCACACCTACTAATTTGTAAAATTCTCAAAAATGGCGAGTGTAAATTTCGCGCGCTTCTAGGTACTCTTCATTGAATAGTTGACAAACCCACTCAGTGCTGCACAAGCGTCGGTAACACATAGTTGTATCACATGGGGGCCGCAAAGTCGGTGGATCACAACTGTACGCCATGTTATAGGCAGAGGATACCGCTTAACATCAGGTGGGCCTCGCGCTTGTTCCTTCACAATAACGTAAAAAAAAAATACAGGCACTTGAGACTTAAAAATTACATGTAAATATCAGGGTGATGGGTGCAGTTTGCTATTGACAAATTGCATCTGTTATAGTACAGAAGTTACCACGCGGACCTCGTGCTTATTCCATCACAATTTGTATAAAAGTGTAGATAATCTGTTGCCAAGCTCAAAACGGTGTATTCCAGCAGCTGTGATAGCAATGGGCTAGTCTTGAGCTTTTTAGGATCGATCCCCACCGCCGCTCCACCTTGAGCTCCAACGCATGGTGGTAGGGCATTTTGCGAATGCCCGCCTGACTAGCTACCACCCTCAAGTAGCAAATTTGTCGCCAAGCACCCAACGGTGTGTTCTGGCAGCTTTGGGCCTGTAATTCTAGGTTAAGCCTGTTCACTTCGACCACATCATCACTTACCATCAGGTGAGATTACGGTCAAAGGCCTACCTAACAGCAATAAAAAAAACGGGCACTGTGCAGATTGTCACTTGTGATTAAATTCATCTGTTATAGGCAGACGTTCCAGCCTCATAATATTAAGCTGGGCTTCGTGCTTGTTCCGTCGTAATGAGAACCAGTAACTAAGCTGAGCCTGTTTACTATCCTCGACCATATCATCACTTAGCAACAAGTGTCAGTGTTTCAAAGGCTTTCTATAAGCTCACTAAGGCACCTAACGAGAAAGTAAATAACAAGATTGTGGTATTTAGCCATTATAACGATGTTAAGCGGCTTTACTTATGCGGTTACAAAAAAGCAAATATAATTTTGTCACAGTACATATTGTATTAAGAAAATAAATTAATGAGAATTTCAAATTATAGAAGCTGTCAGAAGCGAGAAAACTAATTATACACAAAAACCGAGCCCCTTAATGAGGTAGGGTCATATTGAATGACGTGAGGTTAGCGAAGGACGACTATATTAATAAATATGCCGTAAGAATTCGGTATGTTTTTTTTATTTGTAGCCTAAGCTTTCATAACTATAGAAGATACTTTTATAAAAAAATCCCTTAAAAATAATAATAATAAGTTTATTTCACAAAAACATATAAACCTAACAAAACATTTCATTCTGACTTAGGTATTTAAAAATATAAGTAAGTAATATAACAAAGTACATATTACAACTAATAATAACTGGACAGAAGGTATATATAAATTATTGCAGACAAAATAAAATATTTTCTAAAGATAGATTATATATTGATCGCTAGCCCTCATATTAGGATTCCCTGTGTTATAAGGGCTAGTTCTCCCAATCACAACCTTATAATATTAAATGATAAGATAGCTTTAGCACAGTTAGTATTACAATTTAAACCTTGTAAACGTGTTCAATTATAAATGATAACATACAATACAATCCTTGAGCTGTAGTATCAAGTCTGCGGTGAAAAATTCTCTTGATTGAGTTTTTTTGCGTTTGTTTAGGTTTGGTATCCATCCTACATGATCATAGTAAGTATTTAGTATGTCTTTATTAACATACTACAACAAACTATATCCAACACTACAGCTACTGAAGATAATTAATAGTTTCAGGCGTTACTTTACGGAAATCCATAGTTAATGTTAACAAATATTTCAAATAAACATTACATTAATATTTTAATAAAACACTTAAAAATATATATAGTGACAATCCCGCATAATTTTCTTAATAAGCCGTTGTGAGGTCACAAACGCCAAGCAGCCAAACTGGAAGAATTTTCAACGCGCTGCGCTTCTACATGAAGCATCCTCAGGAGGTCTTGGCTCATAGAGTGCACGATCGGGAATGTTCACACTTGTGTTTAAAAAGCTTGTACCGGGCAATAACAAGAACTTTGCGAGCACAAAAATAAGAAATATATATGTACCTACCATACTCAACGACCGCTAGACATTGACACCCCAATGCTATCGTTTAAAAAAGGTTTTATTTTCCGGCTACCTTTTCATTTACTGAAGCCACCCTTGTAATCCATTTAATTGAATTTTGAGTATAAGAATCGTTTTTGTATCAACGTTGTACATAATATATAAAATTTTTTGATTTCTAACTCGCTCCGTTTACGAGCTAGAGACCCATGTCTTACGGACGGATGGACAGACAGACATAAATGGCCCCGAGTTTCTTGCCCGTTCTTCTCCCAGTGGCTCTATACAATTTTGGTTTGTTGAACGTGGCAGTACTATGTAGAATATTTCAATATTAAAATCTGTAATTGACCTTCATAAGAGCGTCGTAGACGCCTAAATTGAAGAATGACTTTGACTTTACCAAAATATAGACGGTGCAGTCTCGTTGAAAAGACTCTGTTTTGCCCTTTTGGTACAGAACCCCAAACGAAAAAAAGAATAGCAAGGTATAAAACAAGGATATGTTCCATTTTGCCTGATAATCTGATTTTGTACATTATTTTATTTATTTGTCATTATCACATCAACCGGATGTCCAGCGTTAAACAAGACTTCCCCTGGGGGAATTTGCCACTATCTCCACGTTGACTGGCGTCTCGAGGATCTCAGTCGAAGTTGTCAGTTCTTCAGAAAGCGCTGCTTCCCACTCACCGGTATTTTTCCCATAGTCGCCTCTTACGACACCCACGAATACGTCACAGTTCAGCGATAACCTGTCACCTTACCTTCAGGGCGACCCGTCAAAACTGCGAGATTTACCTAATAAAAACTGACTTCAAGCCGCACTGGAAGATCAGCCAATATTTATAAAATTGAGACCTGTCAAACGCATTATTGGGGAATAGAATCATTTCAAATTGTTAGAAGTACAAGTTTGATTGTGAATGTGACATATCATATATTGGGCAAACAAAAAGGAGCATTGTTATGCGGGTAAAAGAAAACATCGCTGACTTGAAAAATAGACGCTAAACCAAATCTGCAGTTTGTGATCGTGCCTACTCAAGACAAATCCAAGCACTACATTCGGTTCGACAATCCACAAATACTCGCCAGAGACACGAGCTTTATTCCAAGAATGTTACGGGAAGTTATTGAAATCAAAAATGCTCATATTTCAAAAAGGATGATGGTTGAACAGTCCCATTTGCTTAGGATCCTGTTATCAAATTAATTAAATCCCAAGGCCGACCTAAACGTACAAGACTTTGGGCACTGTGCGCTCACAGTGCGTGCATATGAAAAATTATGATTACAAATAAAGTTTTTAACGGTAGTGCAAAGTAACTTCATTAATTACTTACTCAAGTGACAGAAGAACCGAATAGTGCCCCGTGACCACGATCACTGCAAATTGTTTGCAGGGTTGGTATAAAAATAATGATAAATATACGCGATTTCAACCGTTTATAGTTGATTAATTACGATGTGTAATAATCGCTAAAAGCTGTACTGTACCCTAATGTTGTAATTTTATTCTAATTAACTGTCATGGAGGGTTTGTGAAATCGGGGACTTAGTTTCGATTCCTAATCAAGGTAAGATATTCTGTTAAAAAAAAAACATATATCAATACAATTTTAACTTAACCTCCACTATCCGATCCGTCACCGACGAATTGAGGCCTCGAGCATACTGTGGAAACAGGTGGTAGACAGGTTTAACCTAGAATTATTGGCTCTCAAGGACAGCTGCCGGAACAAACCGTAAGGTGCTTGGCGACAGATTTTCTAGTTAAGGGTGGTCGCTAGCGGGCATTCGCAAAATGCCCTTCCATCGTGCAGTGAAGCTCAAGCCCGCGGCGGGATTCGAACCATGGACCTGCTGCGAGGCATTTCATAGCCAATGCCACTGAGCCATCACTACTTCATTTTCATTATACCGTACGGTTCGTCATGATCCCCCCGCTTGGCCGGCATCTTGGTTCATGGTAAGATGGCAGTTCTTCATATGACCTTCTAGAATGTATCCTTTCGTCACCTCTTACGACTACTACAGCAATCCTACCCAAGTATGCAACCCACAGGGCCGAGGCATAGTTAGAAACGGTAAAGCATAGTTCTAACAATCGCGCTCGACGAAGATCAACACTCATGTGATTGATTTTCATTGGCTGTGACCTGTCCAAAGATATATTATTTATTATGGTATGGTATTATTGGGCCTACCGCTATTAAGCTTACGCCCGTATTCTTTCAATAGATGGTATTATATAAGAATTCTTTTTGGCGCCTTAAAAATCATGTTTTCACAGTGGGCCTTTGTATTTAGATTACGTATTTTTATATCACCAGCGGTTGAGACGCGCAGCATTTGCTTTTAAAATGAGTTTTGGAAGAATTATGAGTTTTTGCGGTGGCGCGGAAACGTGATATTAAAATCGTATTTTGTCTTTATTTGGACGTTGCGGGATGTCTATCCTATTTAGTTCGAATAAATTGAATGGATCAGGTTTTCAATGGAAATCTTATGTACAAAGTAATAAGTATTACTCGGTTGCTATGGGAGGGGGTGCGGTTTCGCTCAATAATTTAGGCGTAAATCTGTGGTTGCGCTAAAGACGATTTCGTGGAAAACGTAAAAGCACAGTGAAGCGCTCGTGCGTAGTTTGCTTCGCCATTCTTAACCGATCAACTAAGCGGTGATGAGTTGGATGGGTGGCCGCTGGTGCCATGAGAGAACCCACTGCAATGAGAGAACTATTAAAGAGAGAGATATATCGTTCTCTCATTGCAGCATAAACTTACAAAACTATATATAGTTTTAGTGTCAAAACTATATATTGTATATAGTTGTGGGTGGTGTATGCTTATAAAAACCTACTAGACAGCAGTAATACTTTCGACAAACTGTTTCTATACAATATATGACTCGGTCTTCTTTTTGGCTAATTTTATTAAAATAACTTACCATTTTCCATAGAACTAGAGCAAAAAAGTTCAATGAAAATAATGAATAAGTACCCTGATTCCGGTGAACTGTTATACATAGGCAAATTAAATATTAGTACAGTATTTCTAACTTTTCTCCACAATATTCAAAAGGTCACGAAGCTATTAAAAGTCAATACCAGTAACAGTACCCAGCTAATGAATATGAAAGTAGTTCACTGATACTTGGATTAAAGTTGCGTATTTCAAATTCAGTCGCCGCTTTGTCGAGGTTGGATCCCTTTCTGTTTCAAGTACAAATGTAGAGCGTTTAAGTATCAACTCACATTTAAGCTATTTTAATTACTGTGACATAAGCGGTATAGTGTCCGGCGTAAGAGCTGAATATAGATAAAAAACCGCAAATTGTTGTACAGGATAGCCATTTGGCACACGTGTACTGAGGTCATTTTTACGTTTTTTTTTAATGCCTTATAAGTTTGCCTTTGACCACTCTCTCACCTGATGGTAAGTGATGATGTGGTCGAAGATGTTGTTCAGACTAACCTAGACTTACTGGCTCTCAAGTACCGCTGCCGGAACACACCGTTAGGTGTTTGGCGCGTGAGGGTAGTAGCTAGCCAGGCGGGCATTCGCAAATTACCCTACCACCATGATATAATGACTGCCATCTTAAGATAACAACCGAGACCGACGGCTTAACGTGCCCTCCGAAGCACGGTAACGCACAGTAGTAATGTCACTAGCGGTCACCAATCCAACTCATGACCGCGGGCGACGTTGCTTAATTTTACTGATCGGTTAAGAACAGCTAACTAAACTTCATGACGTTCAAAATATGTTTATGATTTGAATTCATAAACATATTTTCCATAAGATTTCCTGAGGTTAAATATGAAGTCGTATCAATTGAGTAATATTTTACTGACAAAAAGACCTATTAAAAGTAATGTACTAAAAATACCGAAACAACATTGAGAACAGAGAACACAACATAACTTTGGTTTAGATTTTGTTCTATGCATGATGTCAAATTAAGTAAAAAAGCAATACCATTGCAAAATTAAAAATACTGCAACTTCATTGTACGTCTACGGTGATAAACGTCTATCATATTTTGTTGGTTACAGAGATTAAAAGGTGTTCTCGTATTAGTTATACCTTAGTTTGGTCGATTTATCGAACAGCTGCTAAGCAGTAACAAAACCCGCTAGGTGTAGAGCTACATCTAAAAATCGTTTTTAGTTCTACCTTTATTTTATATCATAATAACAACAAGCATTTATTTTTCTTTCACAAAAGGTTGTCTTACAGTTCTGAAAAAAGGTATTTTAGCTAACTAGTAGTAACTATATTATTACGTAGCTAGATTAGTAAAGATCATAAAACGTCATTAAACATGCTTTGTTGAAGACTTGTGGTAAGGTAGATTTTTTTAAAAACCTGTATTAGGTACAAGTCACCAGCGATCCACTCGACGAATTCGAAAAAGTTACGGCATAAATAATTAATAGGTAAAGACAACAGCATTTTCTGCCAAAATATTGTGGGTATGTTTATGCTATGTTAAATATACAAAAGAAGTTATTATCAAAACATAGGTTGGTGTTATCTATTGCAAAATATAAAATAGATGAACATAAACTATAAAAATGTATTAACAATATACAACGAACTATACCCCATAAAAATGTATTAACAATATACAAAACAGCTACAGCTACTATAATAAAATAATTTAAACAACCTATGCCATATGTATGTCATTGCAGATTTACAGGCAGCCCAAATGCTCCAGCCCACTACCAGTAGGCAGTGTGCCTAACATGCTGGCAGCATTGCCCCGTTGAATTGCAATGCTTATTCGTTGAGACAATAAGGTGCCAGCATTTTGACCACACGTCGCATCCACCAAGCGCTCCGATAAGTTTGGAAAAAAAATACTATGAAACAAATATGATATATATGAATATTTTTGTATCGAATAACAAAACAAATGAAACAAAATTTTAATTTAAACACTAATCACCTTTTTTATCAGAAGGTAGTATTCAAGAAAAAATATTCTATTAAGTATTTACATATATCATATTTTTACTAATTTTATGACGGAAATATCACCTACTTTACCTTGCAATTACAGCTAACTATGTTCTACAAACTGGCAAAATTAAATCTCAATTCTTTCGCATGCGTTGTAAAGCACAGAAACATACATTATAATTTGTGCTAAAACACACAATACTATGCAAAATTGTCCTTCAAGGGCGGCCCAACATGGGGCTTGCTTGTTAAAATTTCATCCACTTAGTTAAGAGTATGTACTTAGGTCCTCAGTTTGCCAGACTAAGTTTACCAACTCGTTACATCATGCTCATCTATATTTCACTGAAGAATTCCATGAAGTGTGTCAGGAGTTTACTACGAAATGCAAGGTCTTACGGTCTTTTATATGGATAACTTTTGGTAGTAAATACTGAACAGTTTTGAACAATTTTGGCTTCATTTTAGACAAATACGCAATCGTTATTTAGACAATCTAAGTATTTCTAAGATTCTGATCCAATTTATTTATTTTTAATTGTGATATGATTGTGATTCCAATATAGTAATATTGTGACGGAACTAGCGCAAGAGGCCCACCTGATGTTAAGCGGCAACCTAAGCCTATAACAAATCCAACTCATCACAAGTGATGAATTTCACTGCGCCAATCACATTGAAACTATTCAGTTGTTGAGACTCGTGTGCCTGTAATTTGTAGTGCTCTGTACTCATAGGGAAAAACAGAGCCCTATTATAAAATATTTAATTAAATAGACTTCACTTTCTGTTTGTATCTCTGTCCGTTTATCACAGGTCTCTAGCTCGGAATCAGTTTCTGACTTGTTTTTTTTTTTATTTAACATGTTGACAGCGCTGCGCTCAAGCAAAGTAATAAAAAATATGAAATAATAATTTACAGGCACAAGAGACTTTTAACATTACGTGGTCCTCGTGCTTCCGTCATATACATATAAAAATACAAAATAAAAATTATAAAAAAAAAATTGTATCATAAAAATCAAGTTTGTTGCATGGGAGGGGCTCCCATGACCAAACTTGATTTTTAACCGTTTCTTGCTTAATATTTATTTTACTTTTAGTATTTGTTGCTATAACAACAAATACTACTACGGCAATAGAAATACGTCATCTGTGAAAATTTCAACTGTCTATATAACTATCACCGTTCTTGAGCAGATACAGCCTGGTGACAGACGGACGGACGGACGGAAAACGAATTCTCAGTAATAGGGTCCCGTTTTACCCTTTGGGTACCGAACCCTAAAAACAAAATATATGATTTGAAATTAAATTAAATAGTTTTAAGGTTGAAAATAAAATTCATTTTCTATACGATAACACCTTACGCGCTGGCTGCATAAAAAGTTTTTTCGGCAACTTTCTTATCTATTGGAGCAACCACCTAAGTTGCTGGAACCCGCTGAGTAGACTACAAATACGTTTTATTTTATTTTTTATCTAAAAATATAAAAAATGGTCAACACGTCAAATTAGTTTTCCACCACGTTTGTTACCTAGTCTTTGACAAAGAGGTATAAAGTGTAGGTACCATATCCTCTATTTAACTAAAAATACCGATTAGGTTGATTCATGACGTTTTGATGCTGTGACAAAATCAGCAATATTTTTTTCGATTACGGCATAAATATCCTTAAAAGAGCAATGCCCGATTCGCACTTGGACAATTTTTATAAGTAACCCAGATATATGACCGCAGTCTCTTAGCGTCGGATGAAAAGGTTTAAATATGATGAAAGAGGTTGAATCTCATACAACGTGGATACCTACCACATTTACAAATTATTGGAGCACAATATTGTTGTCCCTGGCGGGAATCAAACCCACGTCCTTCAACCTAGACCCACGATTTCACGCCAAGTGCTTATTCCACTCGGCCGCCGCAATATACTCGTTCGAGTCGAAACTTTGTGCAATTGTATTACTTTTTAACCATCATATTGGACTATACTGTATCAGTCAGACTGCCCACTGCTGATCTAAGCCTCCCCCATTATAGGGGGGGGGGGGTTTGCCATAATCCTCACGCTTGGCAGCCGTCTTGGGGATCGCAGTGTGAGATATCAGTTTCTCAGAAAGCGCTGCTGCCCACCTCCTGGTGTGTTACCCTTAGTCGCCTCTTACGACACCAACGGGTAAAGATGCGTGGGTGACATTCTAGCCCGGCACCTCTCTGGCATATAAATGTATCATAGGGGACTTTTTACTACTATCGGGTGCTACAATATTTTTTAAATGCTTAGCATACGATAGTGCTTGTTTGTAATCATATATAGAAATATTTATTGATATGCTTAAGGTTAATCTGACCGGCTCGTTTTCCATACAAATTACTTAGAAACCGCTTCCCGTAATGGTGTGTCTCATTTAAGGTTGCACTGCTCGGTCACTTCTCCATACAAAAGTCGTTAGGTGATCACCCCCTTATTTGAGGTTTTAGGTCCAAAATAAAGCATAATACCGATTGATCTCGTCATTATACAGGCTTGCATGATGCAGAAATAAAAAAAAAAACTTAAAAGTTATGAGCGTCGAACCATTTCCATATAAAGTTTTCGAGGCTCATAACTTACTACTTCAGTATTATGCTTAAGGGTGCACTGGCCGGCCCGTTCTCCATACAAACGTCGTAGGGTGATCACTCCCTTATATGAGGATTAAAGTCCAAAATAAAGCATAATACCGATTGATCTCGTCATTAAAAAAGATAATTAAGTTGTAAGTTATGAGCCTCGAAAACTTTATATGAAAATGTTTCGAGGCTGATAATTCTCAGGTTAATTATTTTATTAAAATTTCGGCATCATTCAAGCCTAGATAATGAAGAGATCAATCGGTATTATGCTTAGTTTTGGACCTAAATACTCAATTAAGGGGGTGATTACCTAACGACGTTTGTATGGAGAAGTGACCGAGCAGTGCAACCTTAAATGAGACACCCCATAGCGGGAAGCGGTTCCTAATTAATTTTGATGTAATATAATCGAATACCTATACAGTTTACCATTTACTAGTCACGCATACCCATTAAAATGATTGAAATACACATTTGGCGTAATAACATACATTTCAAACATGAATAGAATTCGTCAAATGATATTTACGCTGCAACATGTTGGTCACAGGATTAAAATCTGAATTGGAATACAAAATATATACTCTAATGTAGTTTTTGTATGTATGTATGTTTTTTTACGAGTAGACAAATCATACAAGTCATGAAAATTTCGGTACCAATGTAATGTGAAGCTGAAGTCAGCGGTGAAAAGTGAATCTACGAGCGCTGGATTGGCAGTCGACTCTATTTTTACACGACTGTTCAAAAAAAGAGTGTTATGTTTTCAGTGTATGTATGTTTGTGATTTTCTTTATTCCACCATAGCTTCTAAACGGCTTACCCGATTTTAATGTATACGTTATCGTTAGATTTGTCTTGATAGCGCGAGTGACACTGAGTACATAAAAGAAACAAACTGGCGGATTGTAGACGCCATATTGTGAATTTTGTTTTTCTTTATGAACCCATCAATTATGTTATCAAAATTTTTAGGACTTTAAAAACGATTTCATATATATGACTTGCAGTTTTAATTTCAATGAACCTATAAAACGTTTATAGAAAATAAATATTTTTTTACATGGATTGTTTTAAATTAATTTATTTACTAGACTATCACTGCTTTTAACAATATGAACGTAACTTCAAAGTAATTTATAAGTAGTTATTATTTTTTCGGAACCACAACTCAACGGAAGCCTACTGCCCCAGCCGTGTCTGTCAGTTCATACTTAGTGCAGCACACTTAAGCTTCGAAGCAAGATATCTGATGCTACGGTGGTACCCATCAAGAAGAAACCTTGTTACGAGACCTACCGCGTAGGCCATGTCATATGGATCAAGATTTTCCTGAAAGTGATTTTCAAACATATACTAGCCCACAACATTTTATTACTAAAAAGAGTTTTACAATTATTTTGAAACATTTACAACCACAATCTGTGCTGAAGTTTGTTAAAAGAAGTTGCTATTAATCCCCAGAGTTGGAATGATTTGGTCACATAATCTTTCACAATACATGGCTGTTGAGCCAACAAGGACTACCTATTTATTTTTTATGGTTGATAGGTTAGTCTTTGATTGACCACTATCTCACCTGATGGTAAGTGATGATGTGGTCGAAGATGTTGTTCAGCTAACCTAGAACCCGTTATGTGCTTGGTCGACAGATTTTCTACTCAATAGTAAAATGTTATCACTGGAATTAGCTGCAAGAGATTCAGACCACTATATGGATGACACGCCAGACCGGAACGAGTTGTTTGGATTCGGAAAGGTGAGGACGGAATAAAATTGAAGAGCTCTTCGGTACATTCAATGGAACAAGAGGTGGAAAATGCTTAGAGAAGTTGTAGTTCTACGCATTTGTACACGCTCTGTGAATTGTGTGACTTCCGTGTCTCCAATAATACGGACAACGTGACGCTGCTACATACCAGGATGCTCTCATCCTGGTATGCCCCCATAAAGCGAACGCAATCCGAAACCAAATCATTGGAGAGATATCCATTGTATTCTTGAAATAAATGTTCTTCAAATTAAGGTTCAAGTAACAAGGGCACCACACAATATAGTGTAAGGTAAACACAGTGTGCAGTTTACGAGGTAGGTCAGTAGTACAATGTTCGGCGTTGAAAGCCGGTAAAGATATTTTGAAGCTAGGTTGGGTAGCACCTGCAGTTAATGTGCAAACTAGCTTGAAGTCTACTGAATTAAATAGAAATGTGGTGCATATGAGAACAGTACTTTATTTCCTAGACCAGGAACGGTGAGAATTTAACGATATTTGTCACGTTTGAATTACTAATGCCTGTAGGGATAAGTCGATATATAAATATATTATTTTATCCTAAACTAATTTAATTAGAAACCTGATTATATTCTTTTAAGGCAGTATGCTTATGTTTATTCTAGTGATGTCATACGATGTATGACACCACTAGAATCAGTATTAAGTATTTAGTTTAGTTATTACAGTTGCAGTGATAGCTCTTTGGTTTTCTAACAGATGGCGTAGTTGTACAATAAAATTATATTCAATTAATTCAAAATTGTTAATATATATTTTTTTAATAGTTATAAATTTATGTTTTTTGATAGATATCACATTAAAATACAAAGTTAAATTATTATATTAAATTTTATCATACCTACTAGTATACAATTCAATATACAAACGTGAATATAAATTTATTTTTTCTAAAGATTTGTTTAAAATAAAAAGAATTTTGTATCTGTCCATGTTCGGTTAAATTTGGGAAAAAATAATTTGGCGTCTACGACGTTCTTTTGAAGGTCAGTTACAAGTTTTTATATTGAAATATTCTACTGGCCAAACTACGAACTAAATCTAATTTACTCCGATCCCACGTCAGTCAAAATATTGTGTACTCTAGAAATTTGTAAGTGTGATTGCTTAGCACGCGACATTGCTTGCAATCATATTTAGATATTTATAAACGGAATGATATCATTACGAGAGTTAAGTGTTAAATAACTTCTTTCGCTGAGATGAATGCTGATAAGATGAAGTTCGAAAGTCTAGTTGAAGGTTGCACCATTGCCTTTGACAGTAAATCATATTATTCACACATTTAAGATTTGAAGTCGGTTCCAGTTTTGGCAAAATTCTCCTTCTTAGTAACTACTTATGGGATCGATTGACGTCATTGACAGTGAAAACACTGTCAATAACTGTATCATCATGATAGGAAAACATTTTGCAGTTATTGGAGTGTAACTCAAAACGGGCTTAATCGATTTTAATGAAATTTATATGGGACTACACGGCAACCACACGGCACCTTTCAAATAAAAAATAATCATCAAGATCACACAGTCAAAAGCTCAGAGGTAACAAAAAACCGGGCAAATTGAGTACCTCCTCGTTCTTTTGAAGTTGGTAATAACAAAATTAAATTACTAAACTGCGGTATCTGTTTAGCCAGTCACAATGGCAGAGCAGTTAGGGCACCCGATGCGTAAAGCCGGGGTTGCCAATTGGAATCCCACGCGAGACATAGCACGCGATAGCGCTTGAAAGCATATTAAGAAACAAGTTTAAATTAATTAAAGAAGTAAAAAAAACCCGACTGCAAGTTATTTATTTTCGTTAACCGTTTTATCGTTCCATTGAATTTAAAACTGCAAGTTATAAGTACAGGGTTATTGGTAAAATGCTAACAACCTCTTACGGTTGACTTCTGCTAGTCCTAACAAATATTATGAGATTAAGTTTTTTTTAATAATTTTTTTTTCACTATCAACCATAGAAATTCAGTAATAAAAAATATTAAATAATAAATTACACGCACAAGAGACTTTTAACATCAGGTGGTCCTCGTGCTTATTCTGTCACAAACAAAAATAAAAAATACTCACAGAAGTCAACAGTAACTCTAAGAAGTGGTGAGCATTTTTTAAATAACCCTGTATTTTTATGGAATCGTTTTTAAAGCCCTTCATGTTGATACGCCACCAGGAAGGGTTTGGAAGAAAAAAATATTCATTTTATACCTTATAGTTTGTTTGCTTTTATTTTTTTATATCACTTGCGTTGTCGAGACAAATCTAACGATGTCTCATATATTAAAAACGTTTTAGCCGTTTAAAAGTTATGATGGAATAAAAAACTCACAAACATACACATAAATTAAGCCTCAAAATAAATAATAAGTAGTTTATTAAATCAGTAACAGAATATTTTGCTTAACCCACGACTATAACGTGCATCAAAACATGCAGAAATCCATTTTTGTTCCAACGTCCGAAAATTCATACAACTTGAGCATAGAAACCAACAAAACAGTTTCTGTTCTGACAAAGAAATTCACGGAAATGTGTGCTTTAGTATTGTTGCAAAATTTTCTGTTGCAACTGTGAACAATCTACTTCCGGTAGAATAATAAAGGTGATGACGTACTTGTTATTTCCGTAGATTGCTTTGCAAATGTTAGTTATGATATAGTTTATAACTGCTGACTGGTGGAACCAAACGGTTTCAACAAATAATTATATCTAACCAGAATTTGCTTTTGGACGTTATTTTGATATTGCTTCCCTGAGTCGGAGTGCCCGTGGGGTATCAGACTTAAACCAATGGGGTGCCAGACTAGAGCCCGTGGGGTGCCGAGCTAGAATTTTACGCTCCCATTGCTACCTGTGACTGTCGTAAGTGACGACTAAAGGTAAAATAGGTGGGCAGCAGCGCCTCCTGCGAAACTGATATTTGAAACTGCAATCCCGAAGACATCTGCCAAGCGTGGGGATTAAGACAAAGTGGGCCAGGCTGTGTTCAGCAGTGGACAATCCGGCTGAAACATTAAAGGTATTTAGCTGTTGGTTTGTTTACTGTGGAAGCATCATCCTTTTTTTTTTTTTAGGGAGGACATAGATGCTGTCTACCTCTAAGCGGACGTCCAGCTCCACCGGGTTTTGGGCGAGGGGAGGCCCTCTTATAGCCCGGGAGGGAGAAGTGCTAAAGGCACTTCTCCTGAGACGGGCGCATAAGGCGAAAAGCGCCTTATACCTCCGTCTCCTGCGAGCGCCGAAAACGCTACGCTACTATCGAGAGGGGTGACAGCGAGCTCAAGGGCACCACTGTGGTTCGGACCTCGGCTTGTCTCGCTGCCGAGAGACTTCGAGACTTTACGATGGTACAATTTGAAACACTAAAAAAACACTAGCTGGTTTTGAACCCACGTCTTACTTTCTTGGTCGTACTTTTAATCAGGCTCGTATAGTATTTAAAGAAAATATTTTATTTAAATATGTAAATAGGTATCTAAAATGCACGGTAATTTGCTGTATTATTACAAGTAGGTTAATCGAAATTCTACATCTAAAATAGACTGTTGACCTCGAGAACTATGTTAAGTTATTGAGTATTTTATGTTATTCTAGCACCTAAATATATTTTGTTTTCAAACAGAAAATCTTCTTTTTAATAACGTTAATTTCATAAAACCTATATTTTCTATTATTTATAATCAAACTATGTCCACTTTGTTAATAGCGTTAAAGTCACGTCCGGGTTCCGGGCTATAGATTCCATAATTAAAGATACCCATTCAAGTGTATCACTTTTAAGATCTTTGATTCAGTCGCTAAGAACCTATGTTAATATTTGCATTGTCCCGGATATGAGCCAATTCGTGCGGAAGATTCATTCTCTTCATCGTCTTAATTCGATTGCAATCGACAAGATTTCAGAAAACAATAAACTATTGCTTCATTCTAAAAACACTTCCCTTTGACTTCCTTACAATAAACAGTCTTAAAACCTTTACTCAATTTGCAAACTGAGCATCTAAAGCAAATTCCCGAAAATATTTGAATACGAAACGCCTTATCCCTCCGCATTTAAAATAAAGATAATTCTCAAGTCTACACCTTCAAGTGGTTCTTCCACTTCTCGGTCCTCCCCTAAACTTCTCGCTCTGATTCCGCCCCTGTTCATTCTATAGACGGATATAATTGAACCGTAATGCAATCCCGGGTCCCTCCCTGTGGAGTTCGACATGATTGTCGCGTTTGTACCTTTGATCTTGAGTTCTTTGTCGTGGACTCAATTGAGTATTTACTTAGTAGCCTTATAGTGAATTAGGGCGTGAAACATTGCCATTTGAAGAAGATATTAAATAGATAAAATTGGAAGGTGCTGAAAAATCGTTTTGCTAAACGTATGATGTAGATCGCTCCTGGTCATGTACGGCGGCGTACTTATATTAAATTCTCAATAATGTTCACGATACCATCTAGCTATAAAATGGCACTAAAAAGCGTTAAATTCCGTGTAAAATTTGTAAGTAATGTTACAACGTATCGACAATGTTTGATTTGTGGTTCGCATGCTAGAGAACGTGCAACATATAGTGGGTTTTATCATTACTTGTTGGACTTTATCTTATACGAACACAAACATACGAACGTATAAATTATATAAACATAAATTAAGATCCAATTTATATACAATCATTAACAATTCTATGGAACACTATTAAATAACACAGAGTTCCACAAACGCATAAAAAAATATCAGATGCAACGAGTTTATGCAATCCTTGATATTGGTGAAAGCTTTACATATAGCATATAAACTATTAAAGAAGGTCAATTACGATCCATTTTAACTCAGTAGACTATGAACTTAATAAACTACTCTACTCTACTCTACTCTACTCTACGTACTCTGAAATTAATAAAGCTAAATTTGTTTTGACAAAGCAGACTTTCGTGCCATGATGGCCAATCGGAGCTCTATTAGTGATACTCCATATGGTCCGGACAGGTAGACAGCAGTGTATCATAGTCATATCATTCGTATATAATGGGTCTCTATCAACGGAGCGTAACGCTAGAAACTTGATATTTAGATGACACCGTCTAGAGTATGTGGTATGTATGTAGTAGATATACATACAATATCTCCAAGAATCTCGGTGTTTTATTATACACCGATTTATAATTTAAGTTTTGAACGGTTTGATCGAAACTATTGTAAACTGACCTCCGAGGAAGAAGGTTCTCAATTCAAATGTACGTTTTTTGGTATGTTTGTTACGTTTTTACTCCCAAAATCAGTTCATAATTATGAACTGATTTTGAGATTCTTTCTTTATTTCATTCAGTTTTCAACTTGTTGGAATCAAATTTCATTAAAATATATTTATAAGTATTTAACGGGACTTAATCGCAATAAAACATGTATACATTTATTTACCTCGACGTTTCGACCAAGTAGCAGTGGTCGTGGTCACGAGCGGACTGAAGAGGCGGGTGTCAACGTCTTGAAAGGCGGGTATTTTATTCAAGTACCCTCATTTGATTTAGAAATGTATCGTCTCGACACACAACACTGACAACATCCACGGGTCTAAGGAAGGTAAAACGCGTTTGGTGCATTTCATTAAAATAGTTTTTATGTTATAGTCAATTAAGTGAGAAGTGTATTTGTTTACCTGGATGATTTAATGGTAATTACAACTCTCGTTAGTGAACAGTATTTTAGGCGAGGATTGATCTTGTGATCTGAATGCATCCCTGATAAATCAGAAAATAAAATAAATGAAAAAACTAAACTATCTTCGAACACTTACACTGTAAAACGATAGTGATTTATTGTAAAACGAGAGTTATTTCATACTTTTTAGTGTTGGAAGTCGGTCACGAGATTTTAATAATATACTGTCTTTTACTATGCAGAACCCAAAAAGAGCAAGGTCACAATTGCACTTGGCCAGTTTGTTTTTTAATGTGACCCCAAACTACGAGTTCCGATCAAAGCGTGAATCTTATACGCAATTAAATAAACATAGTCAAATAGGTTTTTTTTTTGTTATGTTATTGTGACGGATCAAGCTCGAGGCCTGATGTTAAGCGTACCTCTGCCTATAACAGATGCATTTCATCACAAGTCATGAGTTGCACTGCACCAGTCACTTTGAGACATAGTTGTTAAGTCTCATGTGCCTGTAATTTCACTGGCTCTCAAGGACAGCTGCCGGAACACACCGTTAGGTGCTTGGGGACAGATTTTCTACTTGAGGGTCGCTAGCCAGCCGGGCATTCGCAAAAAGCCCTTCCACCATGCAGTGAGCCTGCGGCGGGATTCGAATGATGGACCTGCTGCACGGCAGTCCATAGCCAATGCCACCGAGTCATCACTGCTTCAATTGTACACAGGTTGAACTTTCAACACGGTTATGAACAATATTTTAAATTTACTCTCCACCAGAGCGTATGCGTCCAACTTACCTACTTCAAAATTTAACTATAGTTTATTCTGTGACATATGGTAACTTAAGCTCGCGAACATATTAATCACCAAGTCCCTCAGTAGCCGTACGCGTTTAATGAAGAATAGAGTCCAATTTCATCTTTATTTCCGTTCCATCTTATTTCTAAGTGTATACATTTCCATCGGGGGGTGTAATTGCGCCTTATTGCAGGGATCAAAGGTCGGCTCACGGGAATCGACACTTTGATCTCGAGTCCTTTGTTTCGTCGGCACTTGAGACGATGACAAATAACAGCTGTTTTATTAAATAGCCCCTTTTTAAGGACGATGAAATAGTCGTTAAGAATGAATATTGTCCAATAATTTTGCAGATACTATTTAGTAATTAATGTAACAGAATGATTTATGTAAAATAAATAAATGGTTCGTTTTTTATTGCTAATAGCCTAGTATTAGTAAAAAAGCCTTCATGTGGTAGAGAAGCAAACACAAGGAGGATTTCTGGTAAAACTTTTTTTTTTTTTTTTTTTTTTTATGCCTGATAAGTTAGCCTTTGACCACTGTCTCACCTGATGGTAAGTGATGATGTGATCGAAGATGTTGTACAGGCTAACCTAGAAGTAGACAAGATAAAGGATGAGTAATACTGATAACAAATATTTTAAGAAAACATTAAATTAATATTTTAATAAAACACTTCAAAAGTATAAAAAATATATCTAGTGACGATTCCGCCAAATTTTTCCGTGAAGCTGACGTGACGTCACAAATGCCGCGCAGCCAAACCATAAGAATTTTCGACGCGTTTCGTTTCTACATGAAGCATCCTCGGGAGAACATGACTCATCGAGCGCACGATCGACAAAGTTGTTTCTAATATATATTATTTATACTATATTAGTTTTTTAATATTTGTAATCATTAAAAATGGATTTCCACAAAGTAACGCCTGAATCTATTCATTATTTAATAAGTATACTCGTTTTATCCCGTGTGGTGCTGGGTTGGAATTTCACCTCCCATATCTACCTGTGAAAGTCCTAAGAGGTGACTACGGGAAGGTGCACTGCAGCGGCTGCTGAAGAACCGCCATCTTATACTGCGATCCCCATAACCAAGCCAAGCGTGGGTAGAAAGCTTCCCTCCCTGATTGAAGAGGTATTGTTCAATAGTGCACGTTATGGTTGGACATTGAAGATTCAGCTTGGAAGAATCATCAGAATAATAAATTTTGTAGAGTATACGAGCATGTTAAGGAATAAAAAACATGTAAAGAGACGGGAGTGTAAGATTATGTTCTGATATAGGGGTAGAGGAAGGCCATAGACTGTGCTAGAAGTGAAGAAGGATATTTCACACATCTGTGTGCAAAAGGTGTGTGTAGTTTTAACGAGCTACTAACCAAAATCGGTATAGAGCAGTCAAATTACATATGTCAATAATCCAAAATGGCGGAACTAAAAATGGCCGCCATAAAAAGCACTCCGACATTACTGAAGCTCGGCCTAAATCCAGCTCTGCGAACAGCAAACCACGGGCCAGGGGGTGCCGGGGCTGAAAGTGACCCCTCCCCCATCTCCACTCGTGGGTGTCGTAAGAAGGTAGGAAGCAGTGCCTTCTAAGGAACTGCTATCTTTACGCGCTGAGGCCCGTGCTCGTCGCTTCGCGCAATCGTGACTCCCAGACGAAGGACTTCAAAACAGTCCGAAACTGGTCGGAATCTTTCCGGTTAATATAACGCGGGTCCTAGCCGGTTCCTAATAAGTTAATATGGATAAAACTCGCGATAGTTTCCAAAGTGAAACTGCTATCTTACACTGCGATTCCCAAGACGTCTGCCGAGCGTAGTTCAGCTATGGAGAAACAGTATTAAAATATTTAAATCCGAGTTTATGCATTCTTCAAATAGTGTTTTAAGATTCGTATAAGCGTCATCTGGCACGTATCATATTATACGTACTATGTAACCAATACTTACAACCGCTTCTTATATAACTTTCTTCTTTACAAAGTTAGCTAGTTCACTGTAATACTGGTTATCTGTGTCGGGAGATATTAAAGATTTTCCCAGGAAAATTGGGACTAAAGATACCCGTCCAAAGAGCTATCTCGTTTACCCACTGAATTAGTAAATTCTGTTTACTCTCTCGTTCTAGAAAAAATCAGCTTTTACTGAAATCCCTTTACGGTGGATACTTATATTGGGACGGTAATGGAGTACTCTTTAGTTGATATTTGATATGAGATATTTTGTGGTGTATTTTTATTATTAACTAACGGTTAGCGCCGGCTTTGCACGGGTATTAAACAAAAATTTCATAAACAATACAGTTTTTTTTAAATTATTCTATAGCCTATGTCCATCAGGAATAAAGTAAGATTCTAATGGTGAAATTTTTTTTTTAATCCGTTCAGTAGTTCTTATGTTTATACGTTAAATACAAAAATACAAATATTTCCTCATTCATTTCCATCATAATATTAGTGAAGATGATGAGCCTTTGGAGCAGGCTTAACCTAAAATAGAAACTTTATCTCTGTCGTACGTTTACGGCTGTCGAAACACACCGTTAGGTGCTTGGTGACAGTTTTTTTTAGGGTGGTAGCTAGCCAGGCAAGCATTCGCAAAATGCCACACCAATATGCCATCCTGAATAGCGCACGTACACGCTTAGTAGTAATGCCACTAGCGGTCATCCATCCAAGTTATGACCGCAGCGGTCATCCGTCCAAGTTATGACCGCAGCGGTCAACAGTTTGGACGACTAAACAAGCTCCGCTACGACCGCTTCAATACCACTATTAGGTGCTTACTTGGTGACATATTTTTTACTAGAAGCTTTTTGTTAGTCAGTTATGCATCCTGTAACAACATGAGTGAAAAGCATGTGGCAGGATTTGAATTATAGACCTCGGACCTCTTTATTTGTATAAATATATAAAGAAACGTAAGTCAATTACGAGAGGAAAAAAATACAAACACATGTGCGTGATATTTTTTCCCATCGTTGTAATTTTGTAATGTAATCGGTGGAGCATACGCCATTGCAATAATTAAAATATTAAAACGTAAGTCTAACTCAAAATCAGGGGAAAGCAAGCCTTACTGCGGCTGCCGTGGTTTATAAAGTGTACCGAGCGGCTCAACGACATTACCTTGACGCGACCAACAGGATGTCATCATTTTTAAGTGCCAAATTAAATAACCAATCCAATTAAACTTGGAAGATTGTGCGTGTTTTGTTAATACTGAACTTGATGAGTCATAAATCAAAGCGGTAACTGTATGAGAGCTACACTTCCTCATATACAGGTCACATTTTGAAGCAATGATGGCCGAGCGGTAATAGCTATGGACTACCGCGCCGCAGTACCCTGGTTCGATCCCCACTTTGCTTGAGCTTCACCGCATGGTGAAAGGGCATTTTGCGATTGCCCGCCTGTCTAGCCACCACCCTCAAGTAGAAAATCTGTCGGCAAACACCTAACGGTGTGTTCCGGCGGTAGTCCTTGAGAGCCAGTGAAATTACAAGCACATGAGACTTAACAACTATGTCTCAAGGTGACGGGCGCAAAGCAATTCGTGACTTGTGATGAAATGCATCTGTTATAGGCAGAGGTTAGTCCACTTAACATCAGGTAGGCCTCAAGCTTGTTCGGTCACAATTACATATAAATATAAAAAAACAGGGTTATTGAAAAATTCTAACAACCTCTTAGAGTTGACTTCTATTAGTCCTAATAAACATTTTGAGATTTTTATTTAATGTGTTTGTTACGGAATAAGCACAAGGACCACCTGTTAAAAGACGTAGATATAGTAAAAGACAACGCCTACTCCGAGCTTAGAGCGCCCACTGCGGCAACACTGGACCGCGCCGCGCTCCCTTTGAATAGAGTTTTGAATATTTACATCGAGCTAAGTAATAAAAAATATTCAATAAATTACAGGCACAAAAGACTATTAACAGGTGGTCATCGTTTCGTCACAAACAAATATAAATAATATTAAATGTTTATTAGGACTAACAGAAGACGACTCTTAGAGGTTGTTAACTTTTTTCCATTAACCTTGTATATATTCGTAGTCTCGGGCGCGGTATTTCATATTAATTTCCACTGGTTCATATGTCTACTATACTAGTACTATCTATAGGTATATGGTGTAATATTGTTTTTGTTATATCAAACTGCCTGAGCTTATCCTGTTAACCTATTTCTTCTACATTATCGCTTATCAACAGCTTATAATGTGACCAAAGGTGTCTATCAAGAATAAAAATATATATATTAAAAAAACGGCCCAGTGTGAGTTAGATTTCCACAGAAAGAGTTCTGTAGCAACTCAGAATGTACCAAAAAATCGTTGTTTCGGATTCCGTATTACAAAACGGGACCCTATTACTAAGTTTCGGCAGTCTGTCCGTCCATTTGACTTATAAAGGGATTGATCTACTGTTAGGTTTTAAGCCAGCGGCCGTTTTTTAAAATTCGCGCGCGGGCAACACCGCTATTGTCGTTGGCAAGTCCGGTCGGCGGACGAAGTCACTTTACAGCTAAAATAAAAAATACATGAAAAATATGGTGGTTGGTGGTTATTACACTTCGGTGTATAAAAATTCTTGGATTTTGGATGGTTGATAATGAAATAAGTGCGGGATTTTGGTAATATTATGTGTGCTTAACGGAGCCACTATAATTAGTAGGCAAACACGTGAGGCTCGATCAAATGCTGTCTAAACGATGTGCACGTTTTTTAACAAGTAACGTATACATATAGCTAGCACGAGGTTAATGTATTCCTTCACAGTCCCAACCAACAACCAGAAACCTGCTGGTTTCTGGTTGTTGGTTGGTTATGTTAGGCGCGCTCGACCTGGTGGTCGAGCGCGCCTAACATACCGACATCCAGAGAAGAGTTGGGACTGATTATGTAAGTGACTTTTATATACTGTGATCTAAGATTTGTACGTTACCTCTAGCTCTTAGGTATTTTCACACCGCGTATCGCGGCAGATTGTACCAAAACGATTTAGATTTAGTACATCTTTGGAACGGTGATGGAGAGTCGATTAAAATTTTCATAGATTATGTATTAATATAGCATATTGTCTAACAAATATATAACACAAAGTTTATATAACAGGGTGGCCCTCACACAAGTTTACCGATATTTACCGTTTCAAAGATACAGACAGCCCTTTTAAGCTTGGCGGATGGACGGACGGAAGAACAGTTGAGGCTTAGTAGTAGAGTAATATATTTTTTTTCATATAAATATTTTTTTTTCCTTTTCATATATTTCTTTGCTTGTTTATATATTTTTTTTCTTATTGTAGATTTTTTTGTTTATTAATATATTTGTTTGCTAATTAATATATTTTGCTAAGTTGTATATTTTTCTAGTAAGGAACCCTAACAAAAAACTCAAACATATTTCACAAACTATTAGGTATTTCATTTGTTTATTCAAGAACGAAGTACACAACGTATTTTGAGTATTTTATGTTTCTCTCTAAATATTATTACAAGCACTATCGCGTGCTAAGCGAAAATCATATTTTACAATTTATTGGAGCAAAAATTTGTTTCTCGCCCGGGGATTGTAATTAGGTACTCCAATAATTTGTAAAATATATTTTACGTTTCCTTCAATTTACTCTCATTTCAATAATAATAGTTGTTGTTAATAAAAAAAATGTAAACCTATTCCTAAATCGAAATTACTGTACTTTCATTTGTAATTAATACCAAAAATGTTCATCCCTAGCAAAACTAGTAGGTAATATGAATCCTACTCAAGCAGAGAACAAAATTGAATTGAGCACCGCGTATACTGAATTCGTATTCATTACCGACGGACTAGCTAGTACAATTTCTGGCACACGAAATTAAACGTACAATATCTCGGGAACATTATTAAGTATTTTCTTCTTGGTTGATAGGCCATCTTTTTTTTCTGTTATGTAATCCTTTGACCACAATCTCACCTGATGGTAAGTGATGATGTAGTCGAAAATGTTGTTCAGGCTAACCTAGAATTACTGGCTCTCATAGACTGCTACCGGAACACACGGTTAGGTATTGGCGACAGATTTCCTACTGGGGGTGGTCGTTACCCAGGCGGGCATTCGCAAAATGCCCTTCCACTAGCGGTGAAGCTCAAGTTCTGGGCGGGATTCGAACCGTGGACCTGCTGCGCGGCAGTCCATAGCCAATGCCACTGAGCCATCACTGCATCAAAAAATATATTAATTTTTTTTAAATATTATGCATTTAAATTATGGTGGTAGGGTGGGGGGGACACGTACAACGGCTGTCATACTAAGATAACAACCGGGACCGAAGGCTTAACGTGCCCTCCGAAGCACGGAAGATTACCCATCCTACTCAAGCTGCAACAGATACACACCAACACCTACACCAATGGGTGGTTCTAAGTCTTAAGCTCTCTCTCTAAGCTTCATCTGCTCGACTCTAAGGCCGTCCATAACACTGGCCTTGTTCTACTCCCGAAATACTCTCTACCTCTAGCATGTTCCTGCTAATTCAAGAAGTCAAAACTATCGTTCGTGTGACTGTGAATTCTCGTGTTATAAATAAAAAATGTTCCAATAATTTATGCAAGTATTAAATGAATCTAAAATTATAATAACTAAATTCATATGCTTCTCCTCGTAATAAGTAACCATTAAGGTCTATCGTATTTCACCCTCGGACTACCTTGTTATATCCTAATGAACTCATAAGACTGCGATCTCTGAGTGTCTGTAGAATTTCATTCCACGCACAGATAACTCATGGTAAATACTGTACTTCATCAGCCGGATTGTCCACTGCTGAACACAGCCTCTCCCATTATGGGGTGGTTTGCCATCATCGCCACACTTGGCAGGCGTCCTGGCGATCGCAGTGTGAGATATCAGTTCCTCAGAAAGCGCTGCTGCCCACCTTCTGGGGTTTACCCTTAGTCGCCATTTACGACACCCACGGGTAGAGATGCGGGGTGACATTCTAGCCCGGCACCCCACCTATATGGTATAAGGTACGCACTTAATATAGTAAGTGCGTACCATATATTATTGTAAGTTAGTAAGTAAATAGGTCACCAAGTAACTCCTAATATTTTTAGTGTTAAAAGTACCTATTGATAAATTATAAAATCTATGGACGTCGAGAAAGAAGTGTGCATATAAATACATATATATGTGTATATTTGTAGTATATATTATATTTCCTTTACATCTATATACTATATTCTCTACAAATATACACCACCTATCTGTTTTAATTCCTCACATATATTTTTTTTCCCATTCTAAGGTTGAATGGAAGAGGTCGCTTTAATCGACAAGTCTGCCCATTGTACCTTAGCTTTACGAATTCTCTTTACGTGTTTTGTAACATTTGTGGTGTACAATAAAGAATTTTTGCATTGTATTGTATCTAAAATTAAACTGTCGGATATCGACCTGCATGTACTAATTAGTAGTAAGTAATTTAATTAAATCTGTCGGTACCTTTGATGTTATTATTTACAATAATTATTATTTTTAATAATTTATATATAATAATTATTTTAACCTAGATTTGTATAACTGTAAATTTTACTTACCTAATATAACGAAAATGATGGTTCGAGAGATGCTCTATGAGAACGTTTTCATATAACTTCTGTTAAACAAAACCTGTAGCGTCAAGCTCACAAACGGATTTTGTCTCCAAATATGTCTTTGTTACGGCTTAAGTTGGGTGAGGAAGTAAACATAACATTAACAGGCCAAATTTGAGTTTATTTTTGAGCAGAGGCTCCTGTTATTATTTTTTATCTTTTGCCGGCAGAATTTGATTGTAGCCCCTACCCTAAAAATTAGGTAGCAAATGAAAAGGTAATTAATATGTAAGCAAAACTAAAATAAACTATTCGGCAAGTCAACATCACCACAACAACAGTTACAGTTTACAGTTGGTTTAAACTACGTCTAGCTGCCATCAAGACCACTTTACTTTAAGGAAATAAATAATTTAACATCAAATAAAAAGCATAGGTTTTGTTCCTTTAGTACCAACCAGCAAACACAACCTACCTACCATTACTTGGATTTAATTTATTATACAATCTGTCACACACATATTTCCACCACTGCATATCCGTGGCAGTACCGGTGGGCCCCATGGGGTGCCGAGCTATAATGTCACCCCCCTATTGCTACCTGTGGGTGTCGTAAGAGACGACTAAAGGTAGAATACCGGAAGGTGGGCAGCAGTGCCTTCTGAGGAACTGATATCTTAAACTGCGATCCCCAAGACGCATGCCAAGCGTGGGGATTATGACAATCCCCCTTATTGCGGTTGGCTATGTTTAGCAGTTGACAATCCGGCTGATCGTTTATTTTTTTAATGGGTTATGAGGGCAAACGAGCAGGCGGCTCACCTGGTGATCACCGTCGCCCACGAACATCCTCAATACCAAAGGTCTCGAGGATGCGTTGCCGGCCTTTGAGGAGGTAATATGCTTCTTGAAAGCTCCTAAGTCGTATCTGTTCGGAAATACTTCACCAGGCAGCTGGTTCCAAATTGTGGCAGTGCGAGGCAGTGAATGCAGTGAAAATCGCAAGGTTGTAGACTTCCAGACATCGACGTGAAATTTATGAAACATCATGCTTTGTCGGGACGTCCGATGGCGAAATTGAGCTGCAGGTAGTAAATCCGTGGTCTCACCACTTTGCGCAGTCCTACTAATGGATCCACAAGTAATATATTTTAATAAATAACAATGACTTTTTGACCTGCCATTTAATTAATAAGTCACCCAGAAAATAATAAACAAACAAAACAAATAACGCGAGCTATAACTGATTATGTGTGACAAGGCCATAAAAATGGCTTGTTAAAATAAATTACTTGACTTTCCGTGGCTTTGATTAATGAATGAGTAGGAGAACGTCAGGTGACATCGCGTAATTGAATCGTAAAGTAAAGCTCGGGGAAGACGCGCGGGCTTTTATAGTGTTAGACGCTCCATAAAGTGTTGTTATGATAATAATGTTATTGGTCTAGAATGAGCGTGGTCTCACTCTATTCTATAGCCCATTTCATGTAACACTTTCCTATTGTATTATTCAGGTTTACAGTGCAAATATAAAAATCAAATAAATCCCCAGATTTCACGTGTAAAGGGTTTGGAATTTTGAAGTGCTCGTAGCGAAGTTCACTTAGCAGTTCTTAACCGATCAGCAAAGATAAGCAACGTCCACCGCGGTCATGAGTTGCATGGGTGACTGCTAGTGACATTACTACTGAGCGTTTCCGTGCTTCGGAGGGTCGGTCCCGGTTGTTATCATAGGATAGCAGACGTTATAGCATGTTGATAGAGCGTTTTGCGAATGCCAGCCTGTCTAGCTACCACCTTCAACAAGAAAATCTGTCGCCAAGAACCTAACGGTGTATTCCGGCAGCTGTCCTTGAGAGCCAGTAATTCTAGGTTAGCCTGAACAACATCTTTGACCACATATTACTTACCATCAGGAGAGATACTGACCACAGGCTAACCTATCGACGATAAAAAAAATCTTCAAAGAAATACTAAGACATTAGTGTAAGTGAACACATATATTTGTTAACAAATTAAGTAGGTTGGGAATACAAAATATAATATGCAGCTCTTTCATCATGGCTGAAGATATTGTAGAATGAAAATAATTCGAAATCTTTTCGATTTAGGCTATGTGACGTTTTATATATATTTTTATCAAGTATTAATTTAATGTTTTCTGTTTTTTTTTGGGATTCATGATAGTAGCATAACTTTGTATTACCGCTTATCATACCGAGGTCGCTTCATGGAAGCGATAAAATATATAAGATGATGAGTTAATAATATCCACGACACAATAAAGTTCCAAACGTGGATATACACGTGTTTTCACGCCGATGTGAAGCACGTCTGCTCCAGACATATCCTAACCACTTCTGGATTCCATAATTCAAATAGACATCCTCTAAAAGGACCTGCATCAACGTTATTTGACATCTTTCCAACATTTTCCGCAGGGCCTTGAATTAATGATGTCATCGATGCTGCTGTTTAAGTTTTTGTTATTAAGCTTACTTTAAGGTAAGGTACCGGTAAAAGGCTAAGAACTTAAAATAACAGCTTAATAAATTAAAATGACTCGTATTTGCATGTTTACTCAGATACATTTTCATTATAATTGTAATAAAAAGATATAGGTAAAAACATTATTGTTAAATAAATAAAATCACTTTAAGAAATTATAATTAACATTAAAAAAAAAACTTTTTTAATATTTGTTTGTAATTATATATGTCAGTGTATTTTATCAGATAAGTATCTCGGCTAGCCTTCACAATTTGATCAATCTTAATGAAGCAATGATGGCTGAGTGGTAATAGCTATGCACTACCATGCCGCAGGTCCCTGGTTCGATCCCTACCGCTGGCTTGAGCTTCACCGCATGGTGGAAGGGCATTTTGCGATTTCCCGCCTGGCTAGCTACCACCCTCAAGTAGAAAATCTGTCGTCAAGCACCTAACGGTGTGTTCCGGCAGCAGACCTTGAGAGCCAGTGGAATTACAGATACATGAGACTTAACAACTATATCTGAAAGTGACGGGAGCAGTTCGATTCGCGAATTGTGATTAAATGCATCTGTTATAGGCGCAGAAGTTAATTTACTTAATATCAGGTGGCCCACGAGCTTGTTCCGTCATAACGTTATATGTTAAACAACCTACCTAAGATTAAAAATTGGTTAAATACATACAAAACGTCATGCCCGTTGTCTGGAGAGGTAGGCAGAGATCACAGATTCTTATTTTATTAGCATTTCTCGCTTGCTTAACCTCCTGGAGTCGGTAGCATGTGATACGAGTTTTGAGCACCAATTTTGTAGGTGATTTTCAATCACTAACTAAACACTTCACCCGTGGAGTGCCGGGCTAGTATGTTAATCCCTTCACCCACCACATCTCTTCCCGTGGGTGTCGTAAGAGGCGACTAAGGTATACCAGGGTGGGCAGCAGCGCCTTCTGAGAAACTGCTACCAAACACTGTCATCCGAAAAACCTCGCGTGGAGCCAACCCCCTCTCAATGAAAAAGACTGTGTTCAGCCATAGACAATCCGGCTGGTACAATACAGGACTGAACACTTATGTAATGATGTCGCCTTCGAATTTTATAATATGATTTTAAACACTATCGCGTTAAGCGAATCTCAAATAATAATTAGTCATAAAAGTTTACATCGAAATACCTAGAAAAAAGTACCTCTTAATTCACTGAAGTCGATTTAGAAGTGCGTTCTAAGATACATTACAAAATGAAATTAATATATAAATAATTTGTTTCTAACTACCTAAGTACAGTGTTAAGAGTATAGAGATCCAATCAAAATATAGAATTAAATTAAAATAAAAAATTAAATTAAAAAGATAAGTACCGGCAGGTTTAAACCGCGTAGCGCTGCTGTCTGAATTTTATAAAAAAAACAATTGCAAAAACGGTAGAGAACCGTTCTTGTTTTTTTTCCTCATGAACGGCATAAAAAGTAGAGTGTATGTAAAATACTCGGCTGCAAAATTATTTTTGTTGGGCGACGTGTATTGGATTCCCCCCGCAATAGCGCCCTCGGCGTAACAATATTATTTGGCTCCCTTGTTACCTAGACAATCTACTATTTCACCAGCTGAAAGACGTCCTAGTATAAAATTATTTTTTATTATTGATATGTTAGCTTTTGACCACCAACTTCTCTGATGGCAAGTGATGTAGCAAAGATATCAACAAGATTAACCTAGAATTAAAAGCTCTTATGGACATCTGTAACAGAATATCTACGTGAACTTTCTAGGAGAAAATCTGTTTTGGCAGCCAGGCATTTGCAAAATGCCCTACACCATGCGCTGAAGCTCAAGCCGTTCTTCGAATTGTGGACGTTCTGAAAAACTGGCCAAAATGAGCAACATGCCACTTATATCGACTTTTTTAAATCTGTGGTCTGCTTCTGTTAACAAAATACTACGAACTATATAATGTAAACACTGCAGCTACTACAATGAAAGAATTTAGACAACCTACAAGTCAATGCAGACTCACATGAAGTCCAAATGCTCAAGCCTACCAGTTGGCAGTGTGCCCCGCATGCTGGCAACATTGCCCCGTTGAATTGCAATTCGTTGAGCCAAATAAGTACCAGTATTTTGATCACGCGTCGCATCGACCAACCTCTCTGATAAGTTTTGGAAAACTCGATGAGCTCCCGGTCCCCACGGACCAACGTCTGTACGTATTTATGTTATATGATGTCATATTGATTGTTGTTTTACTGCGAAGCTGTCATAACTACTGATAACAGCATAATTTTATCATTTATATTCATAAAATGAACGGTTAATATTAACGAAATTAGTAAAAAACTAGTCAGAAATTTGACAGGTGGCAGGACGTTAAACTGAAACACATCACGATTAATTATGCTATTCGTATTGTATCTTAGGTATTGAAGAAAGATCTACCAACCCTCGATAGGTCAGATATGGTTAGGAAGGCTAAGACAGATGCGAAGTAGAGGTTTCTAATGCGAAAGTATTCTATAGTTTCCATGAGGAACCTCTATTTGAACTATATATGCGCGAATATTATCATATCTTCAAGTTTTATAACTGGCCTTGCTTGAAAATGTAGTCAGTCTTACCATTTTTTATTAGATCTGAGAAATGTTGCTATTTTAATGATACTTCACGACTAACAATTTAGTCGATCGATGTTCGACTAAAAAAACAATATGATCATAATCATTACAATATAACGTTACAAAATATATCTATTTATCATTTAAGCGATTAAGCTTTTTTCGAAAAAAAAATACAGTCAAAAATACCATAACAACAAAGCAAATTAATTGAAAAACAAGAATGCCCTTCCAAAAAATAACCAGTGTCACTAGAGATCGTTGTAAGAATTTTCATGAAAGCCCAAAATCAGTTCTGGCATTCAAAAGTTATGGAGGAATAAGGAGAAACTCACATTCGTACATACATATTATATGTACTCTAAAACATTACTCTCCTTTAGGGCAGTTGTGTATTTTTTTATAGTGTGATATTTTGTATCTATAGTTAAATATAGTATATATTATAACATAGATAGAGACTAGATTATAAAGCCTATGGTGTTTTATTACTATGAAATTTTTATTCATGTGAAATCAACCGGCTACCTAAAATAAATCCTGAAATCTGAAATCCTATTCATCGGGTGTCATGCCAAATAACAAAAAATACTAAAAGCTCACCGGCACTGGTACTCATAGAATAATATATAAATAAAATATGTAGAAAAAATGCCTTACGAACGTCTGCAATATAGGTACATTTTGCTTATTTAATTTTAACTTGAAAAGCTTTATTCATCTTTGAATTAATTAAATATCACAGATTGTTTGAATGCCCGCAGACGAATTTAATTAAGTCCGATGATTAAATATACTTACTTCTTTTACAAAGGCTTTTAATTAAAAATAAAATTAATAGAACCTCAACAAAACATTCTCTACAATCTTGCACCTTTTTGTAAAGTAATAAAACTCTTTTCTAAAACAAAAGACGTCTGACGCAGGAAACTCTTCGGAATCGAATTAACTTTCAAAAAACCGCCCTCCAAATGAAAGTCGTAAATTAAAAAAGTACTCACCGGGTTTATCCAGATCGCTAATGAATTCCTCCGTCTCCACGTATCCTTGGATGCCAGCAGCCAGTAGAAATACCAGCCACATCACCACTCTGTTCCCACCTGACATCACTATATCTGATTGCATCCAAATCAACTCCATCAGTCCGCGACACATTTTCATTTACATAACTTACGCATCAAATTTACCTTAAATACAAACGTACTAAACACAAAAAGTTGATATTTGAAATAATGTTAAAGTTTGTCTTCCGTCAAATTTATTTCAAACACTGCTTCGAAACAGAGTCACAGTGAAACACGTGTTGCGAGACAGTAAACAAATCGAGATTCCGAATAACAGACGGCAGCGAGAGCGGCGTGCGTGCGTCCTCGCGCCTCCGGCTACACTGATCGAAAACCGATAGCGTAGCGAACAATCGCATGAAAAACAAAAACTACCGATTCGGCAATTCGAATTTTGAAAAGGTGGGCCTCGAATTGGAATGTCAAGTTCGAAATTCGAATCGGGAATGGCGGGTGGCTGTCGCGTTGGCTGAAAATAGAAGGAAAGAATTTTTCATAAAATTATTTGGATAAAAAGATCTGGACGATGATAGAGGTGACTTTCTCACCCAGCACCCAACAGGGATTAATGCAGTGTAAGTATTAAATAACATAATTGTAAGAAAACCAGTGTAAGATAGATATTTTGATGATATTTTGACTACTGTTCGTCATTCAAAAACTTATCGAATAGGTATTGATATAAAAAATTCGTTGTTAATTACAATTATTATTATAACCTCTTTTCATTGAAATCTCAAAAAAGAAAGGTTTTTAGACATATGTCCTTTCATATGTAAAGCGATAAAAAATGTTAATATTATGAAACACACATTGATAGTTGAATATAGTTAAAATATAATGAAAATCCCAATATTATATATAATATCAAGGAAGTCTCGAAAGATTAATCGTGTTCTGTGGTTCATGATACAAAAATATCTTTAAAAATTGAGTAAATGCAGGTTGGATTCACGTCGCGTCGGATTCCACACGCTAAACCTTTGAATCAAATATTTTTATTATAGACGTTTTCTGGGTCAAGCTTGTAGACTTCTGCATCCAGAGAGATGATAAAACATCGTCATACAATTATGGCAGTCTACAGATTAATATTACCAAATATTTTAGAAAAAAACATTTGTTATCTTAACTTTATTTATATAAATATTGTGTCAATTCCGCCTAATATTCCTGTTGAGCCTGCGTGACATCATAAATGCCACGCATCCAAACCGGGAGAAAGCCAAAACAATCGAGAATTTTCTCGATAGCACGATCGAAGAATAGTCAAACTCTCCCGAGGTTGCTCCGTGTAGATGCGAGACGCGTCGAAAATTCTTCCGGTTTGGCTGCGAAAATAAAGACTTCACTAGATATTTTTATAATATTTTTAAATGTTTTTCTAAAATATTAATTCAATGTTTTCTTAACATATTTTTAAATATGTTTTATTATTAAACATGGATTTCCGCAATGAATATTTGAATATTTTAATTATCTTTAGTAGGTTGCAGACGACTGTGTTGACTACTCGTGCATGAGTGAGCGTATATCAATCTGAACGGAGAAATTGAAATACAGCTGTGTGGAAATTATTTAGGAGACATTTGCCCAGCGGTGGGACATTACAGTTTCAGCCAATTAAAAAAAAAACATGTTTTTGTCAACAATAATTTAAGTATAGTCATAGTAACATCGCATATTATTATAAAAAAGTTTAGTTTAGTTTGTTCTTCAACGGTCACTTTACAATTTTTTTGTAAATTTTTGATTATTTTCCAACCCATAATATTATTTAGAGCCCCTAATCACCTACAACCTTTGTCTATCATCTCACCTGATGGTGAGAGACGATGTGGTCGAAGAAATAGCAACATAAATACTTTTTAATTTCATGATTATTGATTATAATTAATAACAGAACAAAATTAGACCGCCGACTGACCCTGCAGAATGTGACGTGGTTTATGCTAGAGCGTACCTGCTTATAAAACTATGTATAACTAACCTAACCTAACCTATAGAACCTGTACTGAAGAAGGAACGAAGCGTGCGAGGAACTAAGAGAAATTTCAAAAGATCGACGTTTCCCCCTTTCTCCTCAGAAAATAAACCGAAACAATATATTTTTTTGCATTTAAATAAAACGAATAGCGAGGGGCGGTCTTTTGCAGGCTGGGATGGGAATTTCTAATGGATATTTGATGTTGAAATCAATTCGAAATGTCACTATTTCTATTTAAGTTCTCTATTAATGCGGTGCGATGATGAGTTGATTATATCATAGACTTGCTTCATCCTCTCTCTACGCTTCATTGCAGTTTCTAGGTTCAAAATGTCCTGTCAAACGGTCAAGGGGTGCCGACCTTACAAAACTACCCTTAGACAAATAATATATAATGATGTAGGCTATTATAGCGTAGGTCATAAGGTTAATAATTGATTCGTCTTTATGCTGTAATTTAAGAATTATGAAATGTTCTAGGAGAGATATCTGTGCTACTTTTACTCTGAGTAAAAACTTTTCAAATTGGTCTGGTGGTCGGGAGTGCTTAAAAGAAAAGGAAATGCCAGGGGCGTGTCTATCGCAAGCCTAAATTTAATGTGAAAAATTGATTGCTAAAGACATTATCTAGAAAGAAAATAGGTAATAGCTTAGGTAGGTTTGTTATCTCAATGAGCCATTTATATGGTTGCTGAGCAAAATCACGCCGTATTTACTTCGTTATTATATTGAAGCCCTTATACGAATAACAAGTTCTGAAATTTAATGTCATTCGATGCATTTTACCAAAGTATTTTAACATTTTCTAATCTCCCCTCAAAATTAACCCTAAACTTAGGTACTCTTTTAAGCACCAAATAAATATTTTACCCTAGGATTCCAAGTAGATGGGCCTACGAATAAATATGTAAGGAAGCTTAACTCTAATAACAACCGTGACCGTTTTGATTTCAGACTCATTAAGTTCACAATTAACTAAACACGCGCAATCTTTCAAATTCAATTGGATTGGTTAATTGATTTAGCGCTTAGAATAGTTCGCTTCCGATAGGTCGTGTCAAGGTTACGGTGTTGCGCCGCCAGGTACACTTTTTAAACCACGCCTACTGCGGTAAAGTTTGGGTTCTGCTGTATTTGAGCTTGACGTACACTTCGTTACATATTAATTCGTAAGCAGTGACTAAAAAACGGACTGACTGGCACGCAAGTGTTATCGCGTTCCGTTTTTGTCATCAGATGTACACAACCCTAAGAAATCCTGATTGTATTATAAAATATCCAAGGAGGAAAAACCTAGCACCCATTACTACAACAAGGCGTGGCATGTTATTAAATGTAGGTCTCGTTGGTTCACAAAAGAACAAAATATTATATAACCGTACAAGTAGGTCACTCTCTTGCGATTCTAATTAATTTTGCAGCCAACATGAGACGAACGAAATCAAATTTAACGCCTATTATATATTAACCTTAAGTGACTTCCAACTTATCTCCTTTAATAATAACAAATATTTTAAGAAAACATCAATTGTTTAATAAAACACTAAAAAAATCTTTATAATAATTATATATATCTTCTAGAGACAATTCCGCCTTATTTCCTGTTAAGCCGACATGACCTCACAAACGCCACGCAGCCAAACCGGAAGAGTATATACGGCGCGTTTCGCTTCTAAACGAAGCATCCTCAGGAGGTCTTGGTTCTACGAGCGCCTGATCGAAACTGAATTGAATTGTCACTAGATATATATTATTTTCATAAATATCTTTTTTAGTGTTTTATTAAATAAAACACAAAAAAAAATTGATGCGCTCGTAGCGAAGTTTACTAAGCTGACCTCAACCGATCAGCAAAGTTAAGCAACGTCGCGCGCGGTCATGAGTTGGATGGGTGACCGCTAGTGACATTACTACTGAGCGTTTCCGTGCTTCGGGACCGACGGCTTAACGTGCCCTCCGAAGCACGGAAACGCTCAGTAGTAATGTCACTAGCGGTCACCCATCCAACTCATGACCGCGGGCGACGTTGCTTAACTTTGCTGATCGGTTAAGAACAGCTAAGTAAACTTCGCTACGAGCGCTTCAATATTCTTATTTTAGCAGTGACGCATGCTTATTATGATGCATGATTACATTTACAAATGAGAACAAAAGAAAAATTAAAGTCATGTGCGGGATCCAAACTTGGAACATCCACACGATTCGAATGTACATCTGTAATTTTTCCTCTCGTTGTATATTTTTTTATTTACAATTAATTTGGTCAAGTACAAGTCGGAAATCGAGGATTCTGTACAATATATTTGTTGATGAAAAACGTTATTATTTGCTTTCCTTTACGTAACATTGACGTACAAATCCGGTTTTTATTACTTTTTATTTTACTGTAGAGTTATTACTATAGAGTCTTTCCTATAATGGCGGTAAGTAAATAAAATCATCAATGCTTGTGAATCGAGGCGCAGAATTCGCCGTAACGGCTAGCCATTTTATATAACAGAGTCCTTTGTGTATCACTACAGGTTAACAATACAATACAATACAAAACACTTTATTGTACACCAATATAAAAAATACATTAAACAAGAAATTCTTAAAACTAAAGTACAAAGGGCGGACTTATCGCTTAAAGCGATCTCTTCCAGTCAACCTTTGGATGGAGATCGTTTAAGGAGTCAGAGAGGTTGGCGAACACAATAAATTAATTATACATATCTACTTACATAAATCTAATGCTTACTTTCAAAAGAATACTAATTAGGTAATATTATAAGTACAATATAATAAACTACATAAACATACCATATACTACTATATACAATACATAAACATACTACATACTATTAAACCAATTACTTATACTACTTAATACTAAATACTACATACTGGTACACATAATGGATACAGACTAAAATTTCAATGAGATGGCAAAGTGGATAAATAATGATCTTTAATTTGACTTTTGAATACAGCAATAGACTGAGCTTGCCTTATATTAACCGGAAGTTTATTCCAAAGTCGGGCAGCCTGAACGGTAAACGAGCTGCCATAAAAGTCACTTCGATGGCTCGGCAAACTCAGCGTAAGATTTTCAGATGATCTGAGGTCACACGAGTGGGAGCAATGCAGGAACTTAAAACGTTCCTTCAAATAGAGTGGGGTAAAGGGATTAAATAAAATGTTGTAAAGAAGAGACAGTATGTGAGTATCCCGGCGAAGACGAATAGGCAGCCACTTGAGTCTTGTACGAAATTGAGATATATGATCATATTTTCGAAGACCGAAAATAAATCTTATACAGTAATTCTGGAGACGCTCAAGCTTATTTAGCTGTTCCTCCGTAAGATCGAGGTAGCAGGCATCGGCATAATCAAGAATGGGCAAAAGTAGAGATTGTGCAAGCGTAACTTTAGTGGCAGTAGGAAGAAAATTACGTAGCCTTCGAAGAGAGCTACCGGATGCAAAGATTTTACGGCTTATAGATGCTATGTGAGGTTTCCATGAGAGATTATTGTCAAGTATAACCCCAAGATTTTTAACTTCCTGACTGTATGGAACGACAATCCCTTCAAACACAATTTGCGGAAGTGTCGATAAATCCACCTTCGGTAGCATTCTGGAACTTCCTATTATAATTGCCTGTGTCTTTGTGGGGTTGACTTTTAGGCCAAAACACTTACTCCAAGCAGCTATACGACATAAATCACTGTTAGTGTTATGAATGGCTTCGGCCAGCTTGTCAACTGGAGCCTGTGCATAAATTTGGAGATCGTCTGCATAGAGGTGATAAGAAGAATTTAAAGAATTAGAAATGGAGTTGATAAATATAGCAAATAGAAGAGGAGATAGCACACCGCCTTGAGGAACACCAGCAATCGCGTTACACCACGAGGAGTAAGAATCGTCAATGCGAACTCGTTGCCGGCGTCCATACAGATAACTGTGAAACCAGTCAGTCACCGAAGGAGATATGTTAATAGAGCTGAGCGTCGCTAAAAGGATGTCATAGTCAACGTTATTGAATGCATTACTAAAATCTAGAAGTATAAGGATTGTAATCTGATTAGTTTCCATACCTAGTCTTATATCATCTGTGATTTTAACGAGGGTCGTTACAGTGCTATGACCAGGGCGGAAACCAGACTGCAAGTTATTCATAAGGTTGTGTTTAGAAAGATAATTACTTAATTGATTATGGACCAATCGCTCAATGACTTTGGACAAGAAAGGTAAAATAGAAATAGGCCGATATTCAGAAAATGAGACTGGATTAGATTTTTTGGGCAAAGGAATTATTTGTGCTTCTTTCCAGGATGCAGGAAAAACACCATTAGTGATGGAGAAATTAATAATGTGATGAATTATATGCAGAATTTCATTTAAAATTAGTACAATCATCTTGCGGCTGATGTTGTCGCAACCCATTGCATTAGACTGAATTGAAGAGATGGCTTTACTAACATCACTAGCGGTGAACTGACTAAAAAGAAAAGCAGAGTAATCTGGAGTTGGATGACTAGAAAGAAAATTTAATGTGGTGTTTTTATCAATAAGGTCCATGCTACTAGAAGATGAAAAATGTGTATTGAGAGAATCAATATCCAGATCATTTGGTATTGTATCTTGGCGTGACTTTCCAACTCCCAACGATTTCAGAAATTTCCATACTTTCGCTGGATCATCGTTTTCTACTGATGCGTGGATATGGCGGCGAAATGCATCCCTACACACTCTATTGCAGCGATTCCTTATGCCTGTATATATTTTTTTATTGGAATCAGATGGATTCCGTTTCAGTTTGGATTTGGCTACAACCTTTTTGTGTATAATAGTTTTAATGTCATTAGTTAGCCATGGAGCCGGTACATACTTCATCTTTACCGCTTTTACAGGTGCATGTGTGTCGTACAATTGTGTTAGCAAGCAATTAAATATATTAACTTTATCATCGATAGTTGTGGCATTCTTCACTTGAGCCCAATCAAGATCCCGTGCATCATTACGAAGTTTATCCAGGTCTATGCCACTAAAGTTACGTTGCAGAAGAATTTTTGGTTTAGGTTTTGGAGGACGAATTTTATAACTGAGATAAATTAGGTCGTGGTAAGAAAACGCATCGGCATCGCATTGGCCATGCTTAGCAACATGCTGCAAAGAAGATACAATCATGAGGTCGAGAAGAGAGGGAGTGCAATTAGGAAAATTATGAGTGGCGTTAAGGGGGAGAATATGCATATTGTTCGCGTTGACGATGGATTTTAGAGCTAAGGTCCTAGAATCGTTTTTTAGAAGACAAGTATTAAAGTCACCCATAATTATGGTGTGACTGTATAAAGGAGAAAAATTTTCTAAAACACTTTCAAAGGACGAAAAGTAATTTACTTGGGAAGAATGGCTGTAATAGATTCCAAGAAGAATCTTGGTATGAGCAAGCACAACTTCAATCAGCAGATGTTCGCCAGCATTCGATGGTGGCGGTTGTGCAGACATGCTAAGAATGGAGTAGGGAATATGAGACCGAAGGTAGATCGCTACACCCCCACCACGGCTCTCTGCGCGATCATTGCGTATTAAGTGAAAACCTGGGAGCGAGTACTGAACAGTTGGGAGACATGGTCTTAACCAAGACTCGGAGACAAGAATAGCGTGCGTATTTATATCGTTGAAAGATGCCTGCATATCAATAAAATGAGCCGGAATACTTTGGGCATTAATGTGCACAATATTAAAGTTTTTTGGCACATCTAAAAAGGTATTCACTAAAGTTTCATTTAATGAAGGAATACTACTAAAACTTTGGGTACTACTACATGAGTCATCATCGGAACTTAATGAAAAATATTCATCACTTTCACCATCTTCATCAACAGTCGACATTTAACAACTAAATAAGAATATGTAGTATATGTAGAAAATAAAATAAATAATTATATACAATAGACATATAACATAAATATACAATAAGTATAACTAAACTAATTAATACCTATACTCAACCCGCCAAAACACTTTTTTGAAAATAAAGTATTCAATACACAGAAAAATAGTTAAGAACAAGAAGAAAATTTCACTGAGCAAATAATATTTAAAAGAATGACACAAAATGTTTTTTATTATACATCTGAGTACGTAGGACTTGCTCAGTGCTTCTGAGAAAACAAAATACAGCAATATTACAAGATAATATTCTCTTTGTAACCTTAAGCCTGATTGACATTCTTCATACGTTAACGTTAAGCCTGATTGACATTCTTCATACGGGATCCACGTTCAAATGCATTGTAATTTCGTTATATTGTAGAGTGACATACTGAACAAAACATAGGTTATAAAAACAAAATGAAGCGCTCGTAGCGAAGGTTACTTAGCTGTTCTCAACCGATCAGCGAAATTAAGCAACGTCGCCCGCGGTCATGAGTTGGATGGGTGACCGCTAGTGACATTACTACTGAGCGTTTCCGTCCTTCGGAGGGCACGTTAAGCCGTCAGTCCCGGTTGTTGTCTTAGGATGGCAGTCGATATAGCATGGTGGTAGGGTATTTTGCGAATGCCCACCTGGCTAGCTACCACCCTCAAGTAGAAAATCTGACGCCAAGCACCTAACGGTATGTTCCGGCAGCTGTCATTGAGAGCCAGTACTTCTAGGTTAGCCTGAACAACATCTTTGACCACATCATCACTTACCATCAGGTGAGATAGTGGTCAAAGGCTAACCTATCAGGCATAAAAAAATGAGAAAAAAGGTGCTTGGCAAAGAGTCCGTAACATTGGTGAACTACTATTGTACGATGATCGTACCGCCACCACCGAGAATTGACCTTCATCACATGGAAGACCATTTTGCGAATGGACCTTGCAAGCCTCACCTACCACCTTCAATTACAAAAAACGTTGTCAAGCTTCTAAAAGTGTGTTCCGGCAATAGTACTTGAGAGCCAGTATGTAATGAAATTTCAGGCGAATGAGGCTTAGCAACTGTATTTACTTTCTCAGGGTGATAGATTCAGTGCACACGTCACAAGTGACGATCGATGTTGCTACATACTACCGTCTGTTTCTGTTATAACGCATTGTAATATAATCTGTCTATGGCCAGATTGTTGAATAATGTGAAGCGTTCGTTACGTGCGGCGGACTTCACGAAAGCTGAAATCCGTTCAGCTATAAGTAAGCTATAAGTCGTGTTAAGAACGTTCATCTATACCCCATTAGAAAGGGGGGGGGGATTGTCATAGACCCCGCGCTTGGCAGGCGTCTTCGGGATCACAGTGCAAGATGGGGTTCTTCAAAGTGTAAGTCGTCGAGCTAAAATGAAAACCTACATAAAATACTTTTGTTTGTAGCAGTAGAACTCTTCGTGCTAGTTAGTCCAGGGAAGTACTGGCACCATACCTATTTCGACCGACAGGCAGCAATGTTCACATTACTGTGTTCCACTTTGATGGGCATGGGTGCCGGTGAAATTATAGGTACATGAGACATAACATCTTTATATATTCAAAATGATGAGCGGATTGCAGTTCGCCATTTTTGCATAAAACAAAACTTGTGTGTGAGGACATCTGTTATTTTTTTTCTAATCTGGAACTTATTATTTCGTCTGTCTACACTGGCCGTACGTCCATCTGTCGATTAATTCAGTTACCTATAAAGTATATATATATATCTATTTTTACAATCGCATATAGTAAAGTAGCCATGCAGATATGTCACTGGATATGTGTCTCTAGGGCGGATTGCTTATGCATAGCGTAAATTTAGTAATAATGTCTCGTTTTCTTATATACGTATCCCAAAGTAATGTTGGTGGAGGTTCTCCTCTAAAAATTTCTTAATGTGATACTCGCTTAGTACACGATAGCTTGTAATAAAATTTAGACCTAAACGGGCAATACACTTTATTTAATACATTAAATGTATAGCAACGTAATTCATAATCAGAAATGATATATCATATGACATCTATATTAATAGGCGTTATCTATTATTGATTCACGTCTGTTCCCGAAGCTTCTTGTTTCTTATGGAAACATCGGTTTTCAAAATGTCCATCAAAATCTATGTCAACTTTCGAAGAAAAAATAAAGAGGTTTTTATGAGAATAATTGCATCCCCTCCGCAACTATTTAGTTAGTAGGAATAGTAGCAATTCTTTCTTCCTATTCCACAAAAACTGGAAAATACGACGAGCTTCCAGTCCCACGAACCCAACGTCGTTACACCAAACGGCTCAAATATGTAACCCATACCGAGGTTAGCATATTATATAATTTATATATAATTTATATATTTTGAAGCAGTGATAGCTCAGTGGCATTGGCTATGGACTGCCGCGCAGCAGGCCCATGGTTCGAATCCCGCCCAGAGCTTGAGCTTCACCGCATGGTGTAAGGGCATTTTGCGAATGCCCGCCTGGCTAGCGACCACCCTCAAGTAGAAAATCAGTCGCCAAGCACCTAACGGTATGTTACGGCAGCAGTCCTTGAGAGTCAGTGAAATAACAGGCAAAATGAGACTTAACAGGTATGTCTCAAGGTGTTGGGCGCAGTGCAGTTCGTCACTTGTGTGCATTTGTTCTAGGCAGAGGATACCGCTTAACATCAGGTGGGCCTCGCGCTTGTTCCTTCACAATCACATAAAAAAAAATATATATATATATATATATATATATATAATGTTTCATAAAAAATATTGCATCAATCTGTGATTTTTTTATTTATAGGTGATAGCCTTATCCTTTCACCACTATCTAACCTGAAGGTAAGTGATAATGTAGTCGAAGATATTACTCAGACTGGCCTAGAATTACTGTCTCTCAAGGATGGCCGGAACACACCGTTAGGTGCTTGGCGACAGGTTTTCTTCTTGAGGGTGGTAGCTAGCCAGGCGGGCATTCGCAAAATGTCCTACCACCATGCTATAACGACTGCCATCCTAAGATGACAACCGGGACCGACGGCTTAACATGCCCTCCGAAGCACGGAAACGCTCAGTAGTAATGTCACTAGCGGTCAACCATCCAATTCATAACCACGGCGGACATTGCTTAACTTAGCTGATCGTTTAAGAACGGCTGAGCAAACTTCGCTTCGAGCGCTTCAAACTGCTGTGTTTTTCTTATGCCGGGTACAGACCAAGCGAACGAGACCGAGCAAATGCTAACGAGTGTGATTTACCGATCAGTACCGCACGCTCGCTCGCTTTCGCTGTTGTGTCCACACTAAGTGAACGCATTGAAGTTCATCGACCATCGGCGAACCACGGCGAAGCGATACTCACGTAGTGTTTTGGTGATCATGAACAACAACGGTCTTCAGTAGCTAGCACTGCATTTATTGAGATAAATGAAAGTACTCGATCTAGAAGAAAACGGTGGCGCTGGTGGATGCCGTCAATATTACAAGCAGGGTTTTTTATGATGGAACCCAACTAATGCACAACTTACAAAAAGAGAGATCTGTGAGAAATTTAACTGCCTAGCTAATACGGTTCATTCTCATGAACCGTATTAGCTAGACAGTTAAATTTCTAAACTACAGTCTGGTGACAGACAAACTTAGTCAGACTTGCACTTGGCCGATTTTTAGTATTTGTTTATAGCGACACCAGAAATACATCATTTGTGATAAATTCAACTGTCTAGCTAATACGGTTCATGAGATAACTACAGTCTGGTGACAGACAAACTTAGCCAGACTCGCACTTGGCCGATTTTTAGTATTTGTTTATAGCGACACCAGAAATACATCATCTGTGAAAAATTCAACTGTCTAGCTAATAGGTACAGTTCATGAAATAACTAGAGTTTGGTGACAGATAAACTAAGTCAGACTCGCACTTGGCCGATTTTTAGTATTTGTTTATAGCGACACCAGAAATACATCATCTGTGATAAATTCAACTGTCTAGCTAATACGGTTCATGAAATAACTACGGTCTGGTGACAGACAAACTTAGTCAGACTCGCACTTGGCCGATTTTTAGTAGTTGTTTATAGCGACACCAGAAATACATCATCTGTGAAAAATTCAACTGTCTAGCTAATACGGTTCATGAAATAACTACAGTCTGGTGACAGACAAACTTAGTCAGACTCGCACTTGGCCGATTTTTAGTAGTTGTTTATAGCGACACCAGAAATACATCATCTGTGAAAAATTCAACTGTCTAGCTAATAGGTACGGTTCATGAAATAACTAGAGTTTGGTGACAGATAAACTTAGTCAGACTTGCACTTGGCCGATTTTTAGTATTTGTTTATAGCGACAACAGAAACACATCACCTGTGAAAAATTCAACTGTCTAGCTAATACGGTTCATGAAATAACTACAGTCTGGTGACAGACAAACTTAGTCAGACTCGCACTTGGCCGATTTTTAGTAGTTGTTTATAGCGACACCAGAAATACATCATCTGTGAAAAATTCAACTGTCTAGCTAATAGGTACGGTTCATGAAATAACTAGAGTTTGGTGACAGATAAACTTAGTCAGACTTGCACTTGGCCGATTTTTAGTATTTGTTTATAGCGACAACAGAAACACATCACCTGTGAAAAATTCAACTGTCTAGCTAATACGGTTCATGAAATAACTACAGTCTGGTGACAGACAAACTTAGTCAGACTCGCACTTGGCCGATTTTTAGTAGTTGTTTATAGCGACACCAGAAATACATCATCTGTGAAAAATTCAACTGTCTAGCTAATAGGTACGGTTCATGAAATAACTAGAGTTTGGTGACAGATAAACTTAGTCAGACTTGCACTTGGCCGATATTTAGTATTTGTTTATAGCGACAACAGAAACACATCGCATCTGTGAAAAATTCAACTGTCTAGCTAATACGGTTCATGAGGTAACTACAGTTCCATAATCGTAAATTGAAAAAAAAATCGCTGGATCGAGACGCCGTTACGTGCAATCCCCGCAACCGAATGAGCATTTGCTCGTCCGTCCACACCGCGGCCGATCGTTCGTTCCATATCTCTTTGATGTACCGACAGCCGCCGGAGCACGGCCAAAGGCGAACGAAGGGGCCTTCGTTCGGGATCGTTTGGCTTCGCTTGCTTACGGCATAACGTCCACACTGATTCGTTAGCACTCGCTTGTTACCCTTCGCTCGCTCTCGTTCGCTTGGTCTGTACCCGGCATTAGAGGTTTTCAGTTTAATATTTTTTTTTTTGGGTTTCAAATATGGTACTATTTCAAAACTAACCCAACCCTAAAAAGTTCAACGACTTTTTGCTGTTATGTTCATTTTGTGTTGAAACTGAAAGAAGCCTCTTCAACGATCCGAATGAATGAGTAAAATAACGCAGCGTGCGGGCTCCAACCATTGCATTTTATTTTAGCACTTACAGAAAATTATGACGAGTTTAAGCGGAAATGGAAACGGATCTTTACTTATGCACGTGCGTGTATTTTTTATATAAGGCTAGAAAGAGCTTAAGTGCTATCGCATTTGTTGCAAACAGGCTGTACTTAAATAACAGGCGCTCAAGGATAGCCATCAGAAAACACCTTTAGGTCCTTGGTTTTCTTCTTGAGAATAGATCACGGGGGCATGATTGAGCAAAATGCCCTTCCAACATACGGTAAATCAGAAGCCTGCACAGATTTGAATCACGGAACACCTTTTGTTTTTTTTTTCATAATGACATAAATAAACATTAAAAAAATTGATAAGCCTACTACATTGAGTAATGATTTGTTGGAATCGGCGCTATACTAATTAAAAGCTCCGTGAGCTCAATCTTGCTTTTAGACTATCCAAATTAATATTTTCATCAAACCTAACATGTTTCAATAAACATTCTGGTGATGAGTAATTCGAGGTATTGACATATAATACTGATAAATTGATCCGAGTTGAACTACTCACTGTACATAACTATTATTACAGTGAAGACTAAAAAAATATGGAAAAGATAAGAATCTAAGGGAAGCAGATGTTTCTTCTATGTATATCAGCTAAATGAGGCATACAGCTCGGTCGGCACCCGGTGCTCGTGACAAACGGTTATCGCGTACGATTCCGGCTTCTGCATATATATGCTGGGTATATATTATATTTTATGTCCTTTATGGATTTACATTAACCTTTTTTAGTTAATATCAAATATACAAGTGTAATTAAAACCTCGTAAACAACCAAATGGTATGCCCTTGTTATTCTTTATCCCATTCCGTACTCTCATGGAAATTAGAAAGTTTGTTTATATAATGAAATTTTTGTGTATATGACCATTAACCTACATAATAAATCAACGGATTTTCATGTCATAATTTTGCCAAAAATATGCTTTATAGGTTAGCCTTTGACCACTACCTCACTCGATGGTAAGATGTTGTGGATGGTAATATATAGATATATAAGATAAGTGATGATGTGGTCGAAGATGTTGTTCAGGGTAACCTAGAATTACTGGCTCTCAATAACAGCTGTCGGAATACACCGTTAGGTGCTTGGCGACAGATTTCCTACTTGAGGGTGGTAGCTAGCCAGGTGGGCATTCGCAAAATGCCCTACCACCATTTTATAACGACTACAATTATAAAATCCGATACAATTATAATTGAGTGGTATATTGGTTATCTTCAGAGGTCAATAAAAGAAATTCTTTAATATAGAAACTGCGTACAAATGTATTACCTTTCACCGTATCCATCACGAGGGGTGTTCCTAGGAACTGTTCGGTTTAATGCCTTTATTTATAGTGGATAGGCTAGCCTTTGACCACTATATCACCTGATGGTAAGTGATTATGTGGTAGATCTTGTTAAGGCTAACCTTGGATTATTGACTCTCAAAGACTTCTACCAGAACACACCGATAGATGCTTGGCGATCGATTTGCTAGTTGAGGGTGACTATGTAGCCAGTCGTAAAATGACCTACCAGCTTTCTTAATATAACTGCCATCCTAAGAGAGCAACCGGGCCGTGGCTTAACGTGCCCATTAAAGCTCGGAAGTGCTCAGTAGTAATACCACTAGCAGTCACCTATCCAAGTCATGACTGCAACGAACATGCTGAAGTTACTTGATAGGTTAAAGCAAGATCCAATAAGTAAGCTTCGTTAACAGCGCTTAAAAACCTGCAGCTGAATTTCGCATCAGACGTCCCGATTGAGCATGTTACATCAATTTCATATTGACGACTGTAACTCCAAAACCGTGGTATTCTCAAGCCATATTCTGCCTCGGATTGCCTTTATATTGCCACTTTGTAACCAGCGTGAAGTATTTCTGAACCGATACGACTTATGAGCCTTCAAGAGAGAGCATATTCACTCCTCAAAGGGTCGCAACGCAACCCAGAGAGCTCTGGTGTCGCGGATGTTCGTGGGCAATGGTAAAAACTTGCCCCACCATGTGAGCCGCCAGCTTATTTGCATTTCGATACTATGAAAGATAGTAGTGCCTAATTTACAAATAATAAACCACGTAGATGCTTTTTGCACCAGAAATCCCAACAATGTTCGTTAAGTCAGTTTAACGTTGAAACAGATTTTTAAGCGTTGATTAGTCGTTAGAGTTTCGTAAGACCGGCGCTGAGATAGTAAAGTTTTTCTTGATACTTCTACCCGTCTTATAGCTTTTACTTAGTCGGTTTTTACTTTAAACTACAATAATGGCTGTGTTAATACCCAGTAGTTATATGTAATCCCGTTTATGTCAGATCATTTTAAATTAGTGTAACAAAAATTCTACTTCACGCCACTGTCCACGCCTCCCTACTCAGATGTATTACAACACACTTACGATATTTTATTTTTTTAATTATTTCTAAAAAAATGTCGTAAATATAAAGTAATTGTTAATAAAAAAAATTGTCTATAAGGATCGTGAATTCATAGATCTGACTTAAAGAAATATGAACTAATTATTATAATATTAAAATTCATCATCATCATCTACAGCCATATATGAACAAAGAGCTCGTGCATTAGAGGGGTTTTGCCATAATCCCCACGCTTGGTAGGTGTCTTGGGGATCGCAGTGTCAGTGGGCAGTGCTTCAGAAAGCGTTGATGTCCCCTTCTAGTATTCCTTAAGAGGCATTTCACATTTTAATGCGGTATACGAAGATTTTAAGCGCTTAATTTACTATCAAAGGAAATATCTACAAGTTGTTTAATAATTGATAAAAATAGAATAATCTGTTCTCATTTCAGTTAATGTACCAGATTTACAAACATAACATTAATTATTTTGTAGTGACCAATCTCCCGCACCTTGTTTAACGAATTAAAGTACACATAGCCAACTTCAGAGTTATATCTCTTGTATAAAGATTCATCAAATTAACTAAAAAAAAAACTGTGCATCAGGCATATAATCCTGTTGACACATAGTGTACTAGAATATCGCTAATTAATCGTCATTGTAGAAAAAAAATAAAGATCTTGCGCCAATTTCCACGAATTATATCAGCAGTTTACCACCATATATTGCGTTTAATAAAGTGTAATTCCAAACAGATATTATATAAAAATAAAGTTCATTCTTTAATTAATCTGATTTTTAATAAATTGTGATATTAACTCTGTTTTGTTAGACAAGAAAAAATATTTAACATGACTCGAAATGCACATAAATTGAAATGTACAAGCGCGAGGCGATCAGTACCGCGCGAGCGCCCATCGAGGTAGGACCTGTGTTCGTTTTCCTTGCTCTGACGTCTCGTACGCGGAACGCTTAGATGCAAGTTTATAGTGCGACCACAGAGTTTTGATCATGTCGATATTTTTTTTAAGTAACAAACTATACTTTATTTTTGTTGTCCATAATATAAGTATTGTTGTCTTGTTAAGTAACTACATCTTTAGTTTCTGTTCATCCATTGTGTTAAAAAAAGGAAACGTCACAATTATGCAGCTTTATACAGCGTTATTGGAAAAATGCTAACAACCTCACTTGGGTTCAACTCACGGGTTGACTTCTTCTTTTTGGTCTGCTAGTTTTAATATTATTCTAGTTTAAATTAGTAACTCAGTATAACTTTTGTTTTAGGAGGATTAGATGACAGGCGAATAATTGATTTCCAATATTTTTGGATTCAGTTAATGTCTATAAGTGAACACAGCGATAACTTCAGCTGGAAATTAAACTACCTTCTATTGAAAATTTGTACAAACCGGCCTCCCGGCTTTTCCATCATTTGTACAAACCGGGATACCAGTTAGCGGTCGATAGTCGTATTTACAAATTTACCATAAATCTGCGTAAGTCCGACTTTCATAATCCAAATGGTTTTCAAAAGGATGAATCCTTGCCCATACAAGAAAAAATCCATATTTTTCTGAGATAACGTATGAAGTAGGAAGTATTTTGAATATTTTGATGAAATCAGAAACCAAATTACATTTTGGCCCCAAAATATTACGTAATTTCATATTAATATCGTAACTACTTCAACAGTTATAAATCTAGAAAACCGCAATTTTGCATATGTATAAGTCATTTTTCACTCGATATATTTTGCAACGCAAACACTTACCGATGCAAATTTGCGTATTAAATAATCTCGTAACTAATTTTAAACTTCTAAACCAAAAAATCTGAAATAATACAGGTGTATAAATTACATGTAAATAATAATATCAAAGAAGGACCAAAGCCGTAGGTGGTATAGTTTTTCAGAAAAAATAATTGCTCTCCAATACAGTTTTCCCGCCAAAGTTCTTAAAACAATTGGGTTGTTTTAATTTTGTTACTTTAAAATATTTGGCGTAAAAATCTGTAACAATTAATGGCTAAAGAACAATAGTAAATTATCATATTAAAAGAAGATCGAAGTTCTAGGTGAGTTAGTTACGAAAAAATAGAAATAGCAATTAAATTACTATTTCCCACCATTTTTGTCATGTGTTCAAACCCCATTTCCAGTATTTTTTTGTATAAAAAGGTGTATTATCATTTATTTTCTATAGAGGAAATAGTGAGCATAAGAGTGTATAGTGAGGATTGCATTGGTACCAAGAAGTATATACATACATACATAAAATCACGCCCCTTTCCCGTAGGGGTAGGCAGAGACCACGGATTTCCACTTACTACGATCCTGACATATCTCTTTTGCTTCATCTATACTCATCAACCCTTTCATACATAAGCGTCGGTTTAGGGTACTTTTGACCTGGCCTTTTTTCAGAACGTCTTCAATCTGATTTCGGAAGTATATATATGTTGATTATAGATTGCATCAAAGATATTCGATTTAAAAATAAAAAATACCTCAAAATCTAAATATATATTTACATTTTGCTGTTTGGTCTACTCAAACTAAATGGATGAAAATGTTATTTTTGTAATGGTGTAGGTGATATATTATGGTATGGGAATATGAGGGAGACATGTTAAAGTAATGGAAAACCAAAAACGTCATGGGACGTTTGTGGTTGGTACTAAGTTGTTTTCCGGATGCACAGAAAAATAAACCTCAATCCTATGCATGGCCATTATGACAGACAGTGTTAACGACTGGATATAGATACTGAAGAGTGTGAACGAGGAAAACAGCAATTTTTGGAAAGTTTAAAAGAAAGAGCTTTTAGTCCGCAGCTTTTAATCAATGCCGTTACATCAAATATTTATATAATTTTAAGCCGTATAATTTTTTAATTATTTAGGTTTTTTGTTACAATAAATGATTCAAACATATCTATTTTTTATTCATCAAGGATGAAATTTAAATAAAAGATTCACGATGCAGGTTGACAATTTAATGTACATGCCTACTTCTTTTCTATAACATTAGCAAGTAATCGACAAGAAATTGATTATTTACTCATGCCAATTACACAATTTTTAAATTCGCAACTTAGATTTCTTTATTAATGAGTGCTAGTATCAAAATATGTTACTCACAGTCACGCTATTCCGTCGTCACTTTTTTCGCTTGTGTAAGCGATGCGCTGGCATTTACCTAAACTTCAGTAGCGTGATTTTGTGAAATGGCTCTTAATTGTTTCAACTGTTTTCCATTGTGGCGCGGGATATGAGTTGCATGTGTTATTTAGATTAAATACAGAGCAATCTTAGGTTTTCGCGATTATTACACATAGCAATTAAACAACTTTAAACGGTTTAAATCGCGTATATTTATAAATATTTTTGTCCCGACGTTTCAAACACTTTGCAGGGATCGTGGTCACGGGGTGACTACGATCACTGCAAAGTGTTTGAAACGTATACGCGAAAAATGATAAATATACGCGATTTAAACCGTTTAAAGTTGTTTAATTGCTATAAATACAGAGCTGTTTTAGTGATATTATATCTAGTAGGTAATGCAAATATTATAATGGACAAAAACAAGTATCAAATAGTTAGTCTTAAATTTTGTGTCAACAATGGAATTCCGTGTTCGGAGTCACTGAAAATGTTACAGCAGGCTTTGAATCGAAATATTCAAAAACACGTGCTTATGAATGGAGCGTTCAAAAGCGGTCGAAATGTGATGGAAGATGTGCCCTCACCCTGGTAGGCCATTAACGTGAAAGTGAAGTCAACATCGCAAAAATGAAGGAAATAATTACTGAAAATTCTTATTCAAGCTTAAGAGAGATCCGCTGAACTTTCTATGTTTTACGAGCCTATTCTTACCATTTTCACGTGGGTTTGAAACTAGTCCCAAAATACCTGAATATTCTCCAAAAACTCAATCGCATAAGAGTCACTTAGGTCATGCTAGAACGAGTCAATTGTGACCAAATATTCGGAACCGATTGTTTCTGGTGACGTGACGAACTAGTCAACAAACTTCGGAGCAGTGCGTTCCAACTGAACCGAAAACGAAAAAAAAACACGCCAAATTCGATCAAAAGTCAAAGACATGTTAACTGTTTTCTTTGACTATCTCAGTGTTGTGTACTCGGAATTCTAGTCGGAAGATCAAACGGTAAATCAAAAATAACATTCGAGACGTTTAAATTCCTGAACAAATTGCAGTTGTCACAGAAGAAAAATTCAAGCTGCACATACAATATATTTTTATTTAAAAAGCTTAGTATTAAATTGGTGATTGTTTAGAAGACATTCCTCACTGCCGCACCACCACCAATATTTAATTAATATTGTTATAATATATAATAAAAATCTGGATTGTAAACAAGAAAAGACATAAAAATAGCCCGTGTTTCTTGTCCGTTCTTCTCTAAGTGGATCTATATCAATTTTACTGAAAGCAGCAATAGATATATTTTAATAGTAAAATTTTGTAATTAACTTTCAAAAGAGCGTCGTAGACGCCAAAATTTTATAAATGATTTTGACTTTGACTTTGATCAGACTATTAGAATGGCTCTCAATCAACTAAACAACACCAAGGGTGGCGGAATCACGACAGAACATCTGAGACCGGGTGGAAAACCGGTAATTTCAGACCTCCAGAATTTATATAATTCCGTCATCCTTGAAAGCAAAACACCGCAAATGTGGAGTAGAAGTAAAGAAGAGGTGTTGTTCAAAAAAGATGACTTATGGAAGAAATATCCGTTTTGCTTCTTAGTCATGTATATAAGTTGTTTTCGAGAACCTTTACGAAACCTTTTACGAGCAAAACTAAGATTTGATAACATTCAGCCTCCCGAAAAAGCTGGGTTCCGGAAAGACTTCAGCACTATAGGCTATATCCATACGCCCCACCAGATTAAACAAAATACTGAAAAGTATAATCGGCTAATAGGTCTAGCATTTGTGGACTATGAAAACCCTTCGATTAAATCGATACCTAGGTGGTACTGCGGTCTCTTCAGCATACTTAAATAGACTATAGGTATATCGAAGCGCTGAATGTTTGTATGAAAACGTCACCATGTCGATTTAACTACAGAACTAGAGCACGAAACCAATCCAACTGCATCGAGGTGTCAACAAGTAAACGATATTTCTCCGAAACTATTCCGAACTCGTTGGAGGACGTTTTTAAGCTCTTGAGCTTGAATAAATTCGGCGTGATCCGCAAAATATTTATGACGAAAACCCCAATCACACTGATTACTAAGACATTATAGTAGAGTCACTTAAGGAGCTCAGTAAAATGCTCACCAACCTCGTTAGTTTCTATTCACGTGAATCTTAAACTAAAAATGGACAAGACGAAAATAATGTCTTATATCCATGTTGAACTAGTAGTTCTTGGGAACGATGCGCCCTAAGTTGCTCATTACATTTACCTGAGACAGACTGTCTATTTAGATAGGTCCAATTTTGACAAAGCGGTCACCTGAAGAATTCACCTCGTATAGCAGCGTTGAAGAAGTTACGTGACATCTCGCAGGGCCTAAAGACCAAAGTTTTCTGGTGTGAATGTTGCCAGTGATGGATTATGGCACTGAGACGTGGTTCTTCACTGGAGCCCTTATGGGCAAATTCAGAGTCGCTCCACGAGCTATGGAGAAAGATATGCTTGGAGTTTCTTCGTGCGATAAAACCAGAACGTGGAAATTAACTAAAGAAATAAAGTCAAGGGCGTAGCTTTCAGAATTTGCAAGTTAAAGTGACAATGGACAGGCCACTTTGCATGTTGAACCAGTAAACGTACGGGAAGAAATCTTCTCGAGTGGTTACCGCATTACCTCGGAACACTTAGAGTTGGCAGGCACCTCACTAGGTGGACTGCTGACATCCTAAATTCGTGGGTAGCCAAAAATCATCAGTGGCTAAATGCCATTCATCGTGGCGTTCTATGGGAGAGGCATCGCGTACTAAGTATTTTCATACCTTGACGTTTTGATAGAGTTGCATCCACCGGGTTTAGTCTCCTCTGACTGCGGTTTATGCGAAACAACAAAAATGACGATGTATAAAAATACCTAAGACAAAAGTAAATACCGTTATGCACAATAATAAATGAGATCCAACAACCGCGTGAGATTACGCCAAAAAAAGTTCGTATTGAACCCTATTTTCCAGTTAATGTTTATATCTACAAGTATGTTCATTCGACTGAAAATAAATGTTTGCGGGCGTGGAAGAAAGTCAATTTCCAATAAAATATAAGTATGTGTTCGTGGAACGCTTCAAGTACCTATTTGAAAAACAAAATATAATTCGTGGCATACATCCTGTCTATCGCTATTGCCTTATGTAACAATCTTCCTACGCTTTCAAAGAACACGATCGTTAAGCTGTCTTAGTTAATTTCTAGGAACCTTGATTAGAAAATATTCTATTTAATATCCGTTACGGAAACGGATACGTTAAACAATTATTATTAGATATCTATACATCGGAACGAATAATTTTCTATCGATCACTAAAAATAAAAATATTTATGAAATATATATATATATATATATAACTGCTGTCGGAATACACCGTTAGGTGCTTGGCGACAGATTTCCTACTTGAGGGTGGTAGCTAGCCAGGTGGGCATTCGCAAAATGCCCTACCACCATTTTATAACGACTACCATCCTAAAACGACAATCGTGACCGACGGCTTAACGTTCCCTCCGAAGCACAGAAGCGCTCAGTAGTAATGTCACCAGCGGTCACACTTCCAAGTCATGACCGCGGCGGACGTTTACTTAGCTGATCGGTTCAGAACGGCTAAGCAAACTTCGCTACGTGTGCTTCGAAAATATATAATTTATTGGAAGACGAAGTCAGTAAATAATAGAAAGGTCTTTTTTTAAATCTGAGTTGATATTGCCTATTCTCTGATCATAGCTGGATATATATATATATATATATATATATTATTATACTTACTACTGAGCGCTTCCGTGCTTCGGAGGGAACGTGAAGGCGTCGGTACCGGTTGTCGTCTTAGGACGGCAGTCGTTACAGAATTAAAAAATATTTGGTCAGAATTGACTCGTTCTAACATGACCTCAGTTACTCCTATGCCATTGGGTTTTAGGAGAATATTCGGGTCTTTTGAGAATAGTTTCAAACTCAAGTGAAAATGGTTAGAATCGGCTCGTGAAACACAGTAAGTTCAGAGGATATCTAGTATATTAAGCTTGAATAAGAATGTTCAGTCATAATTTCCTTCATTTTTGAGATGTTGACTTCATTTGCAGACGTTAATGGCCTACCAGGGCGAGGCACATCTTCCATCACGTCTCGACCGCTTTTGAACGCTCCACTCATAAGCACGTGTTTTTGAATATTTTGATTCAAGCCTGCTGTAACACTTTCAGTGACTCTGAACACGGAGTTCCATTGTTGACGTAAACTTTAAGACTAAATCTTTGATACATGTTTTTGTCCATTTTTTTTTATGCCTGATAGTTTAGCCTTTGACCACTATCTCACCTGATGGTAAGTGATGATGTGGTCGAAGATGTTGTTCAGGCTAACCTAGAAGTACTGACTCTCAAGGACAGCTGCCGGAACACACCGTTAGGTGCTTGGCGATAGATTTTCTACTTGAAGGTGATAGCTAGCCAGGTGGACATTCGCAAAATACCCTACCACTATGCTATAACGACTGCCATCCTAAGACGACAACCGGGACCGACGGCTTAACGTGCCCTCCGAAACACGAAAATTTATTTATTTTCCATTATAATATTTGCAATACTCACTAGATATAATATCACTAAAACAACTCTGTATTTAATCTAAATAACGGCAACTCATACAAAATGGAAAACAGTTGAAGGGAAAATACCAGGAGGTAGAAGGACATCAACGCTTTCTGAAGCACTGCCAACTGACACTGCGCTCCCCAAGACACCTACCAAGCGTGGGGATTATGGCAAAACCCCTCTTAATGCAAGAGCTCTTTGCATTGAGAGGGACATTCAAATATGGCTGTGAATGATGATGATGAATTTTAATATTATAATAATTAGTTCATATTTCTTTAAGTCAGATCTATGAATTCTCGCCCATTATAGACAATTTTTTTACTAACGATTATTTTTAAATTTACGAAATTTATTTAGAAATAATTAAAAAAAAAATATCGTATGTGTGTTGTACTACATCTGAGTAGGGAGGCGTGGACATTGGTGCGAAGTACAATTTCTGTTACACTAATTTAAAATGATCTGACATAAACGGGATTACATATAACTACTGGGTATTAACACAGTCATTATTGTAGTTTAAAGTAAAAACCGACTTAGTAAAAGCTATAAGACGGGTAGAAGTATCAAGAAAAACTTTACTATATCAGCGCCGGTCTTACGAAACTCTAACGACTAATCAACGCTTAAAAATCTGTTTCAACGTTAAGCTGACTTAACGAACATTGTTGGGATTTCTGGTGCAAAAAACATCTACGTGGCTTTTTATTTGTAAATTAGGTACTACCGATTTTTAAAGAATAGAAATGCAAATAAGCTGGCGGCTCACATGGTGGGGCAAGTTTTTACCATGGACCACGGACATCCGTGACACCAGAGCTCTCTAGGTTGCGTTGCGACCCTTTGAGGAGTGAATATGCTCTCTCTTGAAGGCTCATTAGTCGTATCGGTTCGGAAATACTTCACGCTGGTTACAAAGTGGCAATATAAAGGCAATCCGAGGCAGAATATGGCTTGAGAATACCACGGTTTTGGACTTACAGTCGTCAATATGAAATTGATGAAACATGCTCAATCGGGACGTCTGATGCGAAATTCAGCTGCAGGTTTTGAAGCGCTGTAAACGAAGCTTACTTATTGGATCTTGCTTTAACCTATCAAGTAACTTCAGCATGTTCGTTGCAGTCATAACTTGGATAGGTGACTGCTAGTGGTATTACTACTGAGCACTTCCGAGCTTTAATGGGCACGTTAAGCCACGGCCCGGTTGCTCTCTTAGGATGGCAGTTATATTAAGAAAGCTGGTAGGTCATTTTACGACTGGCTACATAGTCACCCTCAACTAGCAAATCGATCGCCAAGCATCTATCGGCGTGTTCTGGTAGATGTCTTTGAGAGATAATAGTCCAAGGTTAGCCTTAACAAGATCTACCACATAATCACTTACCATCAGGTGATATAGTGGTCAAAGGCTAGCTTATGCACTATAAATAAAGGTATTAAACCGAACAGCTCCTAGGAACACCTCTCGTGATGGATAAGGTGAAAGGTACAACATTTGTACGCAGTTTCTATATTAAAGAATTTCTTTTATTGACCTCTGAAGATAACTAATATACCACTCAATTATAATTGTATCGGATTTACTACGAGTATTAATGCTGTTTTAATATCTCCTTTGTAAAAACCCTCTATTTGCATCTTCTTAATAAAATGTGTTATTTAAAATAATACTCGAATAACGCAGTGGACTGTATGATGTTAGTATTATAAACTTATTTAATGGTAATTTAATCTGTTTAAATAGGTAACAAGTATATGATGTAGCTAGTTATTATTGCTATATAAATAAAACTGCATGATCACCTATAATAATTTTCTTTTAGAGACTCCAAATAATACCACCAAATGTATCTAAGCAATGTGTAATTATGTAATAAGATAAATTCTTACTCTAATCCTTTATATTAAATTACCAGACTGCGGCGTGACTGCTTCTCATCTAATGACCACAGACGTTGATGTCCGTTGGCAATTGATTTATATTCGGGTTTTAAACTATATAATAAATTAATTAATTTTATATACAAATAACTCCACACAAATTGCCATACCCAAACCTGGGTCAATATATAGTGATATAATAGTAATTAAGATATCTATATAGTGTGCAATAAATGATTTGATTTGAACTCACCAGTAAGTGTCAATCAATAAAGTTAAAAATTGGGGGTAGATCCCATATTTTCTTCGTAGTTGGTATTAATTAATATTAGATGACACAATAGCATAACCACTCGCCACCAAATTATTTTTCTTATAAAATACAGGTAAGCTTACTTACCAATTAAATAATATATTCACTGGGTGTCCAGTGTGAAAGCATCCGTTCGCAGAAACACACAAAGGAAAATTATCCAGAACAAAGCATTGGGAAAATGATCAGTTCCTTAATTAAAATGGCCACCTTTATGAAAGCAATACGAGTATAATTAGGGTTTCTTCAGTAACGTTGAAAATTGACATAGAATATTAAGGGAAAAAACAGAAGTTTTGATATTACCTCGATAAATCTGAACGTTTGAATTACAGTTTTAGCCACATCTGGTAGTTGCAGACTAGGGCTAGAAATAAAACTGGTTAACAACCACTATCTTGGAAAGCTGTTTAAAGCCTTAGTTAGCTGGTTGGCGATAGATTTCCTTCAAAAGGGTTGTTAGCTAACCAGCAGAATATTCGCAATGTCGTGCGGCCTTTCTGTAACACTAACTTTCTAGACCTACCGTAGGAGTCAATCGGTAGTTGATCTAACATTATTTTTCTTTAAGTTAAAAAACAGATATTACTGTCGACAAATGTTGAGTCACGCCAACACATTACAGTTGGGGTATACAAGTATGAACAAGAAAACTCTTCTTAAGTCTGCACTGCGCTTAGTTCGAATAATAGGATTTCGTCTCGTCTGCCCAGTTATTCAAGCTTTAAACCTAAGTAACGTAAAATCTGCGTATAGCTGCTTAGATTTAAAAAATCTGCCACTGCAATGATCAGATCAGACAATTTTCTCTCTGAGGTCTGTAATCCGCTACAGTTCTGTGAACATTTAATTCCAATTACAGTTTAAAAAATATACAGGCCGTCGGACGTTTTGTCGTTAAACCTCTAAAAATAAGTACCTTCGTACTTGAATGCATATTCAATAAATAATAGTGCTATCATATATATATATACTTACTTAAATAAAAGAAAATAAGACGTTTTTTCAAATGTTTTCAAGATATATATATTTTTCGGTTATTACGTACTATGTGTACCTCATTGCATTACAATCTCGCCAACAATACGGACTAGTGAGTAATTTTATTTTCTCTTAAACTGCTAGATAGAGTAAAATTAAGAATGTGTCCATTGACACCTATCTTATTGTCTCTATTAAAGGGAAGTTACTATGTGTTTGTATTATTTTTATGAAGCATTCACTTCACTATTTATCACTGTCACTCAACTACAGTAACTCAAAAGGCCTTCTCACTACGTCTGTGTTGTCAAGGAGCTGGATTGCCTCAACGTTCACGTCGTGGTGAAGTCTATGTTCGTGAGCTTCTGCATCTTGCTTGTGGTTTGAAAGATTTCCATAAAATTTTGTATGGGGTTTGTTATTTTGACATTTAGTGATAAATGATATAGTAAATAGAAAAACTGGCAAAACAGAATATGCATACCAAATTTCACTGAGTTTGAACACTTGGTATTTAAAATATTACTAAAGCGCTCCGGGAACTCTACTCTAAAGGCCAATAATATTTTTATTTCATATTTCACTTCGTTTAAAAGCCACAACGTCAACAGAAACATAGCGGCGCACAGCAGCCGGACTTAAGAATCATATTTTACTGTTTAAGCATTATCGTTTGAAAATAACAGAAGTCTTCTTATAAGCTTTGTGTGTAGCATAGCTATACCAGTTGTTACAGCGGTGCGCATCCGGCTCGTCAGGTACGCATCGTGTAGATAACCGTTTGAGGTATATAATATAGAGGTATCGAGAAGCGGACGTTGCCCTCTTCACGAGTGGATAACGTCCGCTGCTATGGGCTACATTTTGTTCATATTTTCTATTATATTTTCTTTGTCTTTTGTACGTTTTGTTTAGCGTTCTGCTTGTTTTAATAATTATTATAACATTTTTGTCTTTGGTGTCAATAATAATCAATCAATCAATCAATAATTTATTTGCAAAAAATACAATACTTTCATAATATTTACAATTAGATCTTATTTTTGTATCGACAATTGTATTCTGCCTGCAAGCAGGCGTGCAAATATTAGATAAGTTTATACAAACTAACACAAATATAAAATAATAAAATTACAAATACAAATATAAAATACAATTTATAAAGTCAAGTTAGCTATTCAAATATTCAACACAGTATAAAAACATTTCTCTAACAGCCAATATGTCAATTTAGATTTAAATACATTGCCCTGCAGAAGTTTTAATTCATTTGGTAATTTGTTATATATTATGATGCACATGTTATAAACATTTTTTTTATAGATCGTTTTATGACATCGAGGATGGTACAATAGGTTTTCATATATAGCCCTTTTCTGTCGTATGAAGACCTCACAGCGTTTTTTGAAATAAGAAGAATGTGTTTTAGCAAAAAGACATAATTCTCGAATATACATACAGGGTAGTATAAGTATTTTGTCAAGTTTAGACTGTGTCGCAAATATCCGTGCAGATGATGATGCTTATTTTTATTTCGATGAATGTGTTTTACAAATATATCACTTTTACCTAAGTCTGAAAACTAAGCCCCAGAAGCGCCTCTAGAGCTTCTGGGGCTTAGTTTTCAGACGAGCGCTTTCTGTATTCATATGAAGTGAAAAGTCCAAGTTTCTGCTTCAGAACTAGCCAGCGTGTATCACTGGCTAGTTCTGAAGCGCACCCTTGAGTAACGCACAAATGTGTCGCGCCGAAATAATCGAGAAATAAACAATAAAATTGATATTTATCTCATTTAATTTAAAATAAAAAATTACGTTGTAAAAATAAGAACTCCTATATATAAACGATTTTCAGTTGCGAGTTCTGTCCACACCATCACTTGTCAGACCTCGTTGGAGCTTATCCTATTGTGCGCCACAACTGATATAAAAAATAGCACTCGCGCTTACTAAATATTTACGTCCGACTGTAAAATACTAAAAACTTGTTCTACATAAAAACAGTGACTGGGTTATTGGCGGCAGAAGCTCTTATTTCAACAGGCTGATGACGTCACGTATTGTTAGTAAGCTTTTGGACTGTATTTTTTTCGTTTTTGTTTTGATGTCCTCCCGTATTTTGTAACTAGCTACAGCATAAAAAGTTTTCCCCTATCTCGTATAAGATCTCATATAATATTAAAAAAATTTCATCTACCTATAAAACCTAAGTAATCAGCCAAATTACCAGGCCGGTAATACGAATTTATCTAATGATAAATGGTACTTACTAATTATTAACAGTTTTTAAAATAAAAGTCGCGTTTGCGAAGCCACCATTTTTCTATGGCTTCAGTCGTTATTCGTGTCAGATTTTGTTAGGTACAAATTACATAATTGAGCCACTGGTCTATGTTCATTTGACAAACAGTAATTTACAATCAACAGTATCGATACAATTAAAGCTAAAATTAAAAAGTAAGATATTGCTGATAAAGACAGTACTTTTATCTGAGAGTGGGCACGTATACGATAACCTACAATACAAAAGAAGAATCTCAAGAACCACTATTCATTGTGATGAACAAGTTTATTTAAACGTGTGCTATTTGAAAATGCACATCACGAATTTATGCTCCAATAATGTACAAGACTAGTTTACCGCCAAATGTATTTTCAAAGAGTTTTGTACCTTTTTAGTTGCTGGACTGTGCTTGCGTATTGGCCGGCTCTGGCTCTGTGCAACGGTTGAGAGAACAAATATTTGAATTTCGAATAGAAATAAAACGTAGAGTTTGCGTCAGATTTTGTTTTCTTTCAGGTCAAGTTAATACGATACTTTTAAAAAACATTGGGTTTCAATAACGGTTTCATTAGCAGAGAGGAATGAAGTATTTCTTTTTACCATGTGTATAATTTCAAAGAGGTTTTTATAGAAAATGCGTCTACAAGACAAGAAGAGTGAATTATTTTGTTGATGTTATCCATTGTCAAATTTGTTCGACCTAAATAACGCAGATTACATTGAAGCTCATTGAAGCGCTCGTAGCAAAGTTTGCTTAGCTGTTCTTAACCAATCAGTAAAGTTAAGCAACGCCCGCCACGGTCCTGAGTTGGATGGGTGACCGCTAGTGACATTACTACTGAGCGCTTTCGTGCTTCGAAGGGCACGTTAAGTCGTCGGTCCCGGTTGTCGTTTTAGGATAGCAGTCGTTATAGCATGATGGTAGGTAATTTTGCGAATGTGTAGCTACCACCCTCAAATAGAAAATCTGTCGCCAAGCACCTACCGATATGTTCCGGCAGCTTTCCTTGATAGAGCCAGTAACTCTAGGTTACCCTGAACAACATCTTCGACCACATCATCACTTACCGCCAGGTGAAAAAGTGATCAAAGGCTAACCCATCAAGCATAAAAAAAATAAAAAAATTACACAGAACAGTTTAATTTGTATAGAAATAGCCCATTCTAATTATAATAATATAATAATAATAAACCTAGGGAGTGGCTACACAGCCACTCCCTGTATTAAAATGCGTTTGGATGACAAGGAATGGGAGTTCACAATTTCCCTATTAAATTAAGTTCTACGATGGAATTTGGCGAAAGCTTTGTAAAGATTTGTTTTAGGTGAAGGAATACCGAATAAGTGTTATTGAGTTAATTAGTTATCAGTAACATATTTTTTTGAATATATAAACAAATAGAAAATGGCACTGCAAATCATTAAATCTCAGTTTCACACTATTGACAGTCTACTTTGTGCAAATAAGATGTAATTTGAAGCAATCATGGCCGAGCGGTATTAGCTATGGACTGCCGTGCGGCAGTCCATGGTTCGAACCCCAACGTTGGCTTGAGCTTCACCTCATGACAGAAGCCCGTAAAATAACAAGCACATGAGACTTAACAACTGTATGTCTCAGGGTGACAGCCAAAAAGAAGTAATGATTTGCAGCAATCCTCTTCAAATTTTTTCGATATTAAACCGAATTATTCAACACGTTTGAGGTCATTTGTGTGCTTTAAAAACCCGGGTGTTCGAGAAAATAGATGTAAAAGTTACTGAGTAAGTTATTATATAATTATAATGAATTTATCAATATGAAAGCAAGTTATAGCAAGTATCTTCATCTATGTACGATTAATATACTTTCAAATTTGAAGAAAACTATATACCCCTTGAATTATTTGCTTAATAGTGGGACATAATAATCTGAATTATCTTATTTTTATTATGAAAAACTAAAGATTTCAATACAATTTAGATATTTTGATATTGACATAATTTACTGTTTAATGACGAACTTGTACTATAAACCATATTTTATTCATGTGTGTTTACCATATGTTTGGTAAATTAATCATTATTTTATATTCTTACCTAAATTATCGTAATAATTATATAAAAAAACTATGTGGCGTGCTCCTTAAACTGAAACAATAGTGCATTATGATATAAGTGCGGTTAGTTGAAAATTACATCAGAGAGGATATTGCTAGCCCGAGCCGTAGGCGAGGGCTACAAGAAAGCAGATGCTGTAATTATTAAAGCGCACGTATGTCATACGACGTTTTATAACATATTTGCGAAGAAATAAATAAAACTCGAACTTTCTTAAACGAATAAATCTTTAATCACTTGTTATAGAAGTTAGACATTTTAATGTTGTCAAGTTATTTTTATTAGTTACAAAAGGCACAAAACAGCCAGTATTACTAATAAAGTAAATTAATATTTTTGTGTTTTGTTACAGATTATGAAGCCCTCGTAGTGAAGTTTACTTAGCTGTTCTTAACCGATCAGCAAAGTTAAGCAACGTCGCGCGCGGTCATGAGTTGGATGGGTGACCGCTAGTGACATTACTACTGAGCGTTTCCGTGCTTCGGAGGGCACGTTAAGCCGTCGGTCCCGGTTGTTGTCTTAGGATGGCTGTCGTTATAGCATGGTGGTAGGGCATTTTGCGAATGCCCGCCTGGCTAGCTACCACCCTCAAGTAGAAAATCTGTCGCCAAGCACCTAACGGTGTGTTCCGGCAGCTGTCCTTGAGAGCCAGTACATCTAGGTTAGCCTGAACAACATCTTCGACCACATCATCACTTACCATCAGGTAAGATAGTGGTCAAGGGCTAACATATCAGGCATAAAAAAAAAAAAGATTAATGCTTGCAATTTATGGTAAAAATTAATTAAATTAAAGAATTAAATATTTATTTATTATATTTTACCTCCCAAAGTTAATTTTATTCATGAATTGTTGACCACTTTTCTGAAATAAAAACGCTTTGCTAAGATTTAAAAAGAACCGTTCGTTTTAGACGGAGCATCTTGATAAGCCGTGCGTTTTAACTTTTTAAAAAGAAACTCGTGCGTTTTACATTACAATGACGCACAAGTAAGTAATGAGATACAATACGATATTGAAATTGGTGAAATAAGAGACCCTTAACAAGAAAATGTGTTATAATAGTAGTTTATGCAACTGTCATATAATGGAGTTACCTTTGGTTGAATGTATATACTCCTCGTATGATTTGATTTAACCGATACATACACACTCAAGTATAGCGAAATACCTTTGCATGGGTCAGGTATTTGGTTTTCTAATAATGCTTGCAAACGTTTGCTTGAGTTCAACCAGAAGTATTTTACAATTGGTTTTACTTTTCTAACTTTAAATTTACCTGCGAGTGTAAACCTACAGTGACCGTGACCGTGTGCAGTGTGTTACGTACGCCGACTACAGCGTACTTCATAGATCTACCTCTATGGATAAGTAGTAATTTCACCTCCCTTCTAGCTCTATATTCAAGCATGCCTAATCTTACAATAATATTAAATTACCACCAATCACAAATCACAGCTGCCGAAACATACCGTTATGTTTGATAGTAATAACTAGCCAAATACATTCGCAAAGTGCAATAATATGTAAAATATTAATAGCACTACATCTCATCCTGTATAAAATAATAAAAATGGCAATATCCGCGTAGACAGCGTTGGTTATATAATTTTATTCAAATCAATTTGATAGACAGTTTCAGACCGAACACTTTATTCCATGCTACGTCATCCGTAGAAGTGAGCTATCTACGAGTTCTCGTAGCCCCTCTACGGGCTACGAACCACGGATATAATAGAACTACTAGAATGGAATTAATTTTAGACCCGATGTTATGGATTATACAATATTTGTATGAAAACGTGAATTGAAGAATACACTGACTCGCCTCATATTCTTGGTAATTATGCGATTGCTACTACCATCCACTGTAGCAGTGCCGCTTTAGCATAATGAAATAATTTTTTTTACTGCTTGTTCTTTTTTCGTCGGAAACTTAAACGTGATTGTAACAATCTTCACGGATCTTGGACACATCAGTAACACTTTTTATTTCTAACAAAATTTCAGGATTCTGTGGGTACATATCCATTTTTCTACGTTATCCATTCATGAAGATTTATTCCAGCAATTGTATGGAGTGGGTATTTACATCAAACTATTCTTTTGTTTGGTGAAAACAGAAATGATATAGTAAGGAAAAAGAGACAAAAATAATGATGACAAATGCGGCAAAAAACAAATCCGTCATTTTCCTATCATTTAGAGTCGGTATAATATGTCTTCTCTAACAACACAAAAGACAATACAAAAGCTTATTAAAAATACAGAATAACAATGGAATATAATTTAATTGTAAAATATTTTTGGCTAAGATTTAGCGTCCGGCCTGATGTCCAACCTATTTGGGAATGCTCTTGTTAGTAGTTACTCGCAACCTTTCGGGTAATTAAGGCGAAGGAGCTTTGTTGTTTGCAAAATTTGCAGCATAATCCTACTCACATCGACACAAGTAGTAGCGCACTGCTTATTTTTCCGATCGTCGGCTTTTGAAATATCCGCAACAGGTGGACATATGTTATAGTCTTAACCCAGGAAATGTAATTATAGAAATATGAACTCGTTTTAATATTATGAAAAAATTTAACTTTAAACTCACAGATAAAACTAGAATAACATTAGACTAAGGATTCTAAGTGCCTACTATTCGGAAGATATGCTTTAGATCTAGGTCATAATGGGCGAATTTATTGACGTCTATTGGATACAATTCGTAATACACTACGGTTTTAATCGTGCAAACTCTGCTGTCGTTGAATACGATGCAAAAGCTTGGTTAATAACTGAAATACACGGGAATATGCACTATAGATCAGAGGAACATTCACTATTTGCTCACAAACAATTTGAACCAATTAGTAGCCGCGTTTACGACATCTTTTTACTGTCAATTTGCTTCTTCGCAATTAACCCAAAATAACCTTCACTTCAATTAACAACATTATTAGTATTACATTTCAAGGCATTATTTTGTAAACAAGATTGTGTTACGTATAAAATTCTAGCCACAACCACAATGTAACACAAAATTCTCCTCATCTGTTTGTCAAAATTTGAGTGTGACGTTTGAGCACATGCTACTGTTCTCTGTGAGCGTTATATGCAGCAGGAGCTGACATCATAGATGACATAATTATTGCTATCGTGGTATAAGTTTAGCATAATAACGAACCAAACGTTTGCGGGAAAACAGCGCATATTTGCCTGATTTGAACCGTTTAATTAGTTTATACAGCACAGCACATTCACACAGTTTCTAACATGACATCCTAGTATATTAAAAGAATACATGTCAATGAAGCTTTTAGAATCTTTGTTCTTAGGTCAAGTGCAAATGCGATAACTGAATATTGTGTTTAACTGTAAAAATATTAACATTATTAAATTTCAATAAATTATTTACATAGATGTAATTAGAATTTAATATATTTAAGTAGTATAAATATGTATAAAATGTACCTTGGCATTGCCTGTAAAAAAAACTACAAACGGGCTATTAAAACTTTTTTTTTTTTTTTATACACCAAAACATAAAATCAATAAACACACATTCTTTCTATCTCATGCTTTTTACATTCAAATATCAATAATTTCGTCATAAAACATATAATAATACTACTTACGCAAATTAAGAAAATTAAAGGTTACTGAGAACATCTGTACATGTTACTGAGAACATCTTGTAAATGATTTGCGTTCAGTCATAGAACACATTTACAAATAGCGCATATTTTCGTGACTTGAACCGCGGGGATAAATTATACCCTTAATAAAATCTTATCAAATAAAAACGACTGCCCTGCCTAAATATTTACAATTAGTATCACTCGAGATGAAAAAAAATCTAACGATAGCCCATACATCCAAATCTATGTCTCTATCTATCTCGGTTTTAAAGTTATGGAGCAGTAAAGAAACTGAAATACATGCATAAATGAAATCTAAAAGTCAATCAAACTATCGTGTAATAACGCTCCGACTTAGTAACAAGCAGGTAGCAACATATGTGTATACTGTACTGTATCAGCTGGATTGTCCACTGCTGAACATAGCCTAACCAATTATGGGGGGTTTGCCATAATCCCCACGCTTGGCAGGCGTCTTGGAAATCGCAGTGTGAGATAACAGTTTCTCAGAAAGTGCTGCTGCCCCCTTAGTCGCCTCTTACGACACCCACAGATAGAGATGGGGGGTGACATTCTAGCCCGGCACCCCACGGCCAGTATAATTACATATACAATTTTAACCTTTGTCAAGTTATTCGAGTAACGATGACGTTGACGCTTGGATACCTACTAGACTAGATACCTATTATCTTTGTCCGAAAGAGATATCTGTCAGTGATAAAATGCCTACAGATCCTTTTTAACCTCCACAGTTGATACATGAATTGTTTCATGTTATTACAAACCTACGTTTGTATATTGTTCCAATTACCTAATTGAACAACACAGGTATCGTAAACAACTAACTTAAAGTTGCTATCAAGATCGACAGTGAATTATTTGGGTCTAAATCTTCAAAATAAATAGTACATTTTTATTCTGAATTATTTGAAGAAGGCTTCCGTTTCAGAAGAAATAATTGACGATCGTGATAGCACTCTTAGAAAGAAGCTTGTTTACTCTCAAATTTCCGTGTTTTTAGTATTTGTATATAATTATTTTATAAAGTTTTTATATTATGATATGGTAAACTAAAGCCAGAGAATAACGCGACTTGACGTGCTTTCTGAACAGTGACAATTGAATCTTTGCGCTTGCACGTCCCGATATCCGTTAAAATATTTGTGAAATGTAATATGTACACACTTGTGCATATGTCACTATTTTTACACGACTGCCCAAAAAAATAGTTATGTTTTCAGGGCTCATATATGTATGTATGTTTGTGAACATACATACATACATACAACTTCTTTATTCCACCATAACTTATAAACAGCTTAACCGATTTTAATTAATAATAACAAATATTTTTAAAATGTTTTAAGAAAACATCAAATTTATGTTTTAATAAAACACTTAAAAAATATATCTAGTGACAATTCCGCCTAATTTTCCTGTTAAGCCGACGCGACGTCACAAACGCCACGCAGCCAAACCGGAAGAATCTTCGAAGCGTTTCGATTCTACACGAAACATCCTCAGGAGGTCTTGACTCTACGAGCGCACGATCGTGAATGACTGACTGACTGACTGGCCGCTCAGCACGCCTTTATAAAGACGAGCTGAGTCACCACGCCTTTATCTAGACTCGAGCGTGAGTCACTTCTCTTTGTTGTAGTAAATGGCGTATATGTTGGTTTGTTCGAAAAGCTACAAGCTACATGGACAATTTGGTATATTATATTAAGTTCCTTATTATAATTTTCTTGATTAAGAGGAACCGATAAGAGTCTATGGGCATACCTTCGAAAAGCTGCTAATTTGTGTTAAATGGGATGACAAGAAGAGAAGGGTATAGCAATATCTGTGTGTGTCGGTTTTCGATATATTTGAAAATCTAATTTATTGCTAACTCTTGTAAGCGTTAAATCTAAAAAATTGATAGATTGATTTAATTCCAATTCCAGTTTAAATTTAATTTTGGGATGTATATTATTCAGTTTCTTAACAAAGATATCAATCTGAAGAGAAGTGCCAGTCCAACAAATGATTATATCATCAACGTATCTATAATAAAATAGAATATTAGGTTCCTGTACTGTGTTTACGCTCAAATTCGTCCATATAAAGTTCGGCCATTAGTGGAATTAAAGGTGACCCCATAGCTAGTCCTTCCTTTTGAAAATAATAATCATCATTAAACCTGAAGCAATTTTGTTACAAACAAATAGTAGTTAAATCAATAAGGTCATTTACTTCCTCGGGATAATCTTTGTTTATCAAAGTGATTATCTAAGACGCGTAAGCATTTTTCGTAAGGAACGTTGGTGAATAGACTGTCTACATCAAGGGATAATAATTTGGCACCGGGAGGAACGTTACTATCTTTGACTATGTGTATCAGATCTAGACTATTCTTTAAACTATATTTGGGTTTGAAAGATGATTTGCTACACAACAAAATATTGAGATGTTTTGCTAGGTTGTACGCAGGAGCGCCAACATACGAGACAACGGGACGAATAGGAATGTTCTCTTTGTGTGTTTTTGGTAAACCGTAGAGACAGGGGGACCTAAGTTCATTGGTACTATATTATTGAGTAAATGTGTAGGAATAAATGAAGTAGCCTTGATTGCATTTTTAATATCTAAAGTGAATTTGAAGCAGTGATGGCTCAGTGGCATTGGCTATGGACTGCCGCGCAGCAGGTCCATGGTTCGAATCCCGCCCAGAGCTTGAGCTTCACCGCATGGTGGAAGGGCATTTTGCGAATGCCCGCCTGGCTAGCGACTACCCTCAAGTAGAAAGTCTGTCGCCAAGCACCGAAAGGTGTGTTCCGGCAGTAGTCCTTGAGAGCCAGTGAAGTTACAGGCACAATGAGACTTAACAACTATGTCTCAATGTGACGGGCGCAGTGCAATTCGTGAGTTGTCATGAATTGCAACTGTTATAGGCAGAGGTTAGTCCACTTAACATCAGGTGGGCCTCGAGCATGTTCCGTCACAATAACATAAAAAAAAAAAAAAAAAAAATATCTTAGTTGCGTCGGAATTCAGCCGCTCAAACTCCTCACCTTGGATTATATCATTAACTTTCTGATTGTTATTATTTTTGTCTAATGTAACCACACTATTGCCTTTATCTGATTTGGAAACAACTAGATTGTTGTTAATAAAACTGCCTTATCTCAGAGCTATGGTGATTACTAGAAGAGTAAGCTTTTTTAATTTGAACAGCTACTTATTTGGTGTTTTACTGCAATATCAACTTTACCTTTAACACAAGATATTTCAGAATCACCATCGGACGTCCATTCAAAGCATGATGTTTCATCAATTTCATGTCGAAGTCTGGAAGTCCACAACTTTGCGATTTTCACGGCATTTTCTACCTCGCACTGCCACAATGTGGAACCAGCTGCCAGGTGCAGTATTTCCGAACGGATACGACTTAGGGGCCTTCAAGAAGAGAGCATATTCCCTCCTCAAAGGCCGGCAACGCATCCTCGATACCTCTGGTGTTGCGGATGTTCGTGGGCGACGGTGATAACTTACCACCATGTGAGCCGCCAGCTTGTTTGCTCCTATCACATAAAAAAAAAACTACTAACAAAGTTTTGAGAGTTTTATGTGACAAATTAGGGGAAAGATTATATTTTATACCTTTTTCTAAAACAGAAAACGTTTGAAATTGGGTATTACTTAAGTTTTCAACCAGTGGGTGAAACGTGTGAGCCTGGCTTTGATCAATTGAACCAACATCATTATTGTTATTAAGTTGTAAATTACGTGATAATCTTTCCAACTTCCTAGATTGTGATAAGTATTTTTCATGTGTCACTCTAGAAGCTAAATCCCTAGATTTACTATCTAAAATATCGAACTCAACATTATGTAAACTGAAACTCAGCTCGGAATATAGGACCTTTAGGTGAAGTTTGAGGGTGTCCCTAACTGAAAACTAATGTCTACATTCTTCGTTTAACCAAATCTGTTTAGTAAAGCTAGACAGATTTGGTTTTAACGCGATATTACTAGCCCGTTTAGTCAACGTTTAGTTAGTAGGAGTTTAGTCAATTTTATGTACAATTTCGCCTGCTCAGCTATACTTGCTGCCTTTAGATAATGATTAGATTCAGGCGTTACTTTGCGGAAGACCATATTTAATAATAAAAAATATTTTTAAAATATTTTAGGAAACCACAAATTAATATTTTAATAAAACACTTAAAAAATATAAAAATATATCTAGTGACGATTCCGCCTAGTGATGCCCACTACAAGGTATATAATCTAATTTATGGACAAGTCTCACGAGCTACAAGAAATTGTAGACAGATGAGACAAGATCAGAAAATTGGGTATAGTAAAGGGTAAGACAACAATATCAGCCACCAATTCAATCATACCAAAGGGATCAGTAATAACAGCCAAATCAAAACTGAACTATACTAGTTATATGCAATAATAACATTATTTTCTACGTGCCATTAAGTAAAATGTGTTTGTATAACTACGAATATATAATATGTAGATGTATAATAATAAAAAGTGAGCGTTTGTTTGTATAAGATTTGTTAAGGCAGTGTGTGCTGTTGTTAATAAGTAAATACAGATTTGTGTCGTGAGATATATAACGTGAATTAAGGTATAAAGTGAGAGAAGCCATTATGTTGATTTCAAATTTCTTCATTGTATATGAGTAAGATATATTATGTTGCTTTCAGTGATTTTAAGCTGGATTTTATGTCTTAAGAGAGGATAGATATTTGTGTGTTTCTTAACACACTTATATAATTAATTAATTATAACAGGGAAGAAACTATATATTGTACCCACTGAAAAAATAATACTTTTTTGTGTAGTGCCGAATTGCTCTGCGACCGTCACCTTGAGACAATCAATTGTTAATTCTCATATGCCTGTAATTTTACTGGATCTCAAGGACTGCTGTCGGAACATACTGTTAGTTGCTTGGCGACAGATTTTTACTAGAGGCTGGTAGCGAACTAGGTAAGCATTCGCTAAATACCCTTCCACCATGCGATGAGCAGCTCAAGCCGGTGGGGATTGGACCATGTACTTGCGGCGCGGCAGTCAAAAGCAATTACCTCTCGGCCATCATTGCTTCGAAGACTTAATTTTTTTTTTTAATTTTCTAGCTATTTCTTCCAAAGCAACAGTTCTTATAGATCGATCCTTGTAGTCTTTGAACTTCGTATAATACAAATATTTTCCGTTGGCACACAAGTTCGCTTAATTCTTCTGACATATTGAACAAACAAGACAGTCTGCACACTACGAGAGTACACAAGCTAGCTAATTACGGATACAATGCTAGAAACACATTTGTGTTTTGTTGTGACGAGTCAGAATCCCCACCACCACTCCAGCGCGATCGGGGTCTAGCAGTCAGTGTCACGATAGATCGACACACTTTAATAATATGTTTCTAACCCTACCAAAGATATGAAACCGATATTTTCTGACCTGACACCACCCAATACAGTAGTGTATTACTATCTTTATCATGTTACAATTCCACATTCAACGATGATTAAAAATAAATACTCATAAAAATACATATTTTACATTGATAATGAAACAGAACACTGTATTTTATGTATTCCCTCGATCATAGAGTCGCAAAATGTGGACCTTGATGCCCTTGGTTCAATCCCATGTTCAGAACATTACTGGTATAAAACAAATAAGTGCATGTATATAAACAGGCAATAATTTCGCTAATTAAGATCAAATATATCTGGCTTGGTTGGATACAGCTTCTGATTATCCTTTAGGGAAATACAGTCGTGATTTTTTTTTTCACGACAATTATTATCCTTCAATTGAGAAAAACAAGACGCTGTTTAATTCTGTAAATGGCTACACTTTGCTATTTTCTCATTCTCGCGTACAAAAGCGTGCGCATAATGAAAATTAAGCTTCGTACAAAATTCCAATTTAGCTAACAGAAGGTACCTAATAAGCATATAAATATACATTAACCGCCTATCGCTCGTTATTTAAGGGTTTGATACGTCAATCCATCAGGGTGTTGGGCGTGGGAAGGGCTTTAAGTGTTTGGTCGTACTGGAAGCGTTAGTTTTATTTAATCATGTTGTAATGATAATATATTCGCTCAATGTAGCTTAATAAATCGTGCAGCTTGTGAGGTTACCTAAACCATTGTTGAAGTCCTTAGTGCCAATCTTCTTCTAAGTTTACCCCTGTATGTTTGCTTTTTTTTAATATTGTTATGTTTGCAATAACGCCTGCTATGCGGATTACATTACATTACAAATATACGATAGGAAGGTGGACAATTTAAGTCATGTGCGGGGTATGTATGCTGCTTGCTCCCATTCTGACTTTGTCTATTTCTAGCCGTCCCTAAAAATAATGTGAACCACTGCCCCCATTTTCAAATTCTTTACATTAGTTCATTGCCCACATTTCTCGCCATTCACCTCCTGTGACCAAGCATCTAGTAGGTGTATTCTGGCAGCTATTTGAGTGGCAGTAATTCTAGGTTTAGTCTTTCAACACCTCAGAACACACCATCATTTATGATGTTAACACTTTTTTACACTTTTTTTTTTTTTTTTCTCGGCAATCCTCTGCAAAAAAGCCACTTTGACAATTTCTTCAGCCCATCTCTCTTGCAACATTATTTTTCTTTCATTGCCATTTGGTTCAGCCCACATCCCTATTTATCGGACCACTTTTCGTCGGGTGATATTGCCACTTAGCCAACCCTCTTACACATCATTTTTTGTGAACATCTATAATTATAATAAAACTGTAACAGATCCAATTAGATACATAGCAGATATTTAAAAAAAAATTTGAGCACTCTGTAGCTGACACTGATGTCAGCTACAGAGTGCCCTCAATTTTTTTTGCAAAAATTGTATTTTTAATTTTTTTTGTCTGACTGTCTGGTTGTCTCTCTGTCTATATCCCGGCCGCGCATAACTCCAAAACTACTGAATGGAATTCAATGAAACTTAACACGATTTGAGTTCATACTACGATGAAGGTTATTGTATACTTTTTATCCCAAAATTTAGCACGGTTCCCTCGGGAAAGGGGATGTACTCGTGTAAAGTCAAAATGTACACTTAGTTGTAATTTATTAACGCGCAGTCCGATTTAAATTTTCTTAAATAAGGATAAATTGATATGGGACTACTTTTACTCAATCAATCGATATAGTTGGGAAATTTTAAAACTTTTCGTTGAAATTTTTAATATTTGATATTCTGGTAGCGTTAGTAATTATCCGCTAAGCCTATTAGTGTGGTCACGCTCTTAAGGGAGGCATCGGTGTGTAAGGCGCAAATTGGAGGTTCTGAGAAAAACGATGTTTATGTATTAGGTGAGGGCTAATAAGTGGGATAGAGTTGGATGGTGCTACAGCTTGTTTAAGGGAAGAAACACTTTATTTTTAGCTTTTATTTACATTCATTTGGTATTCACATGCCTGTTCTTAATGTACATTTGAATGTATAATTTACGATTTTTTCAAAGGATTTTTTTCATAGTGATATAAATCTAGACAGAAAAATGGAGCCCTAATAATGTTAGTCTGTTGTCCGTCGCTGTGTGTCGTCGCCTGAGTGACAAACTAGAAATGATTATTATTACTACAAAAAAATATGTTTATATGTGTGTATAAAAATATATTGCGAAATTCAGTACCTACCATGCTCATTCACATTCTCATTTTCATGGTTGGAAAGAAAGGTTTTACTTTTTAGTGTTGGAAGTCAGTTTCGTATTTTATATTCGGTCTTTTCGAAGATGCGTACTGCTTACAGGATTCATTGTGTCACTCACCACAATATTAGTTACTATTATTAGCAATAGTAATATCACCATTATATCATCACTATTTAGGCGTATAGGTATTTATTTTTCAGTTAGTTCAGTGTACCTTTACTAATTAAAAGTACTTAATCGAAGATAATGAAATAAAAATGTGACCAACTTGGAGTTTAAAAGATAGACATATGTCATGAAATTACATAAAGTAGCATAAATACCGATGGCCGATCGGTAATGGCTTGAGCTTCTCCGCATTTTGCAGCTTTGAAGGGCATTTCGCGACTAGCTACCAACAAGTAGAGAATCTGTCGCCAAGTCTACCTAGTGTCTACCTTACAGTGCGTTACGGCAGCAGTCCTTGAGAGCCAGAAAAATTACAGGCACATGAAACTTAACAACTGCTTGTGTTAGTGTGAAGGACGCAGTGCAATTTGTTCGGACGAAATGCAAGAGGTTAGTCCGCTTAACATCAGATGGGCCTAGTGTTTGTTCCGTCACAAACACATAAAAAAAGTCAAAATGTACACTTAGTTGTAATTTATTAACGCGCAGTCCGATTTAAATTTTCTTAAATAAGGATAAATTGATATGGGACTACTTTTACTCAATCAATCGATATAGTTGGGAAATTTTAAAACTTTTCGTTGAAATTTTTAATATTTGATATTCTGGTAGCGTTAGTAATTATCCGCTAAGCCTATTAGTGTGGTCACGCTCTTAAGGGAGGCATCGGTGTGTAAGGCGCAAATTGGAGGTTCTGAGAAAAACGATGTTTATGTATTAGGTGAGGGCTAATAAGTGGGATAGAGTTGGATGGTGCTACAGCTTGTTTAAGGGAAGAAACACTTTATTTTTAGCTTTTATTTACATTCATTTGGTATTCACATGCCTGTTCTTAATGTACATTTGAATGTATAATTTACGATTTTTTCAAAGGATTTTTTTCATAGTGATATAAATCTAGACAGAAAAATGGAGCCCTAATAATGTTAGTCTGTTGTCCGTCGCTGTGTGTCGTCGCCTGAGTGACAAACTAGAAATGATTATTATTACTACAAAAAAATATGTTTATATGTGTGTATAAAAATATATTGCGAAATTCAGTACCTACCATGCTCATTCACATTCTCATTTTCATGGTTGGAAAGAAAGGTTTTACTTTTTAGTGTTGGAAGTCAGTTTCGTATTTTATATTCGGTCTTTTCGAAGATGCGTACTGCTTACAGGATTCATTGTGTCACTCACCACAATATTAGTTACTATTATTAGCAATAGTAATATCACCATTATATCATCACTATTTAGGCGTATAGGTATTTATTTTTCAGTTAGTTCAGTGTACCTTTACTAATTAAAAGTACTTAATCGAAGATAATGAAATAAAAATGTGACCAACTTGGAGTTTAAAAGATAGACATATGTCATGAAATTACATAAAGTAGCATAAATACCGATGGCCGATCGGTAATGGCTTGAGCTTCTCCGCATTTTGCAGCTTTGAAGGGCATTTCGCGACTAGCTACCAACAAGTAGAGAATCTGTCGCCAAGTCTACCTAGTGTCTACCTTACAGTGCGTTACGGCAGCAGTCCTTGAGAGCCAGAAAAATTACAGGCACATGAAACTTAACAACTGCTTGTGTTAGTGTGAAGGACGCAGTGCAATTTGTTCGGACGAAATGCAAGAGGTTAGTCCGCTTAACATCAGATGGGCCTAGTGTTTGTTCCGTCACAAACACATAAAAAAATGTACCGTATATATCTTATTATATTATACCTTTAAACGAGAGACTTGTTTATAAACATAGTGTATTTCTGAAAAAAATATATTACAATTTGGATCCACATTGTAAATATATGAGGTTTGATTTTTATTTCGCTGCATAAAAAGTGTGTTATGATTTTAAAGTTCATATATGTATGTAAGTTTCTTTAATTCACCATAATTTTTACATAACTGAAAAGGGTTAGAAGTATAAGGTATTATTAATATCCTTCTAATCATCCCGAGTAGTACTTACTGGTTTTACTTTATTTGGCAGGGTAGTCGTGTTTTTTATATTTCATAATTTAACCCGTTTAACTAAATTATAATTTTAAAACAAAGAAGAGTGAGTTCATGGTTTTTAAGGCCGCCGGTAAGTGTCCGCAATCCAACTATTACCTTAAATGGAATGAAATTAAATAGGGTGTTCCAATTTAAGTACCTTGGACATATACTTGTTGAGGATCTTAAAGACGATGCCGACATTGAAAGGGAGAGTAGGGAATTGGCGGTTTGCGGGAACATGTTGGCTCGCAGATTTACTCGCTGCTCAGATCAGGTCAAGATTACTCTTTTTAAGGCATATTGTCAGGGTGTGTATGCGTGCAGTCTGTGGAATAGCTGTTCTCAAAAGGCGCTTAACACCTTACGTATCCAATATAATAACATCTTCAGGATGATGTTGAGACATCCCCGTTTTTGCAGTGCCTCCGGGATGTTTGCTCTAGCCCATACTGACGGCTTTCATGCCGTCCTTAGGAAAAAAAGGAGCGTCATTGATGAGGAGGGTACCCTCCTCATCACCATCGTAGGTAATCGGGAGTAACAACACCATCCTGGAGGTGGTAGCAGAAGACATGAGGGCGCCTATACTGAAGCATTTCGTGCGAAAAATTATTGCGCACGATATGCTTTGTAAGTATATGACCTTTTAATATGTGTTATTGTATATAATTTTATCTTAAAATGTCTACTAATATTTTTTTTCCAAGCTAACAAAATGGATCTCTGTAGTCCGCTAGTAAAAAACTTTGAATTTGAAAAAACCGTAATGATACAACGACAAAAAAAAATGCCGAGGTACTTCTGTACTAAAACATTAGGTAAACACATCTCCGAATCATAATGCTGTTCTTGAACTGTAATCAGATTTTTTACTTGTGTTTGCATAAAGAGCGAAGTGTCTGTACTGAGCTGGTTTTTTTGTCCTTACTTAAATAAATGATACTTTCAAGTCAAAAACGTGTTCTTTGATTCATTTAAGATGTTGTGTGGGTGCAATTATACAGGGTATAAAATATAAAATGCCAAGAACCTCTTAGGGTTGACTTCTGCTAGTCCTAACAAACATTTTGGGATGATTTCTTTTTAATTTTTTTTTAATACTTTTTTGTGTTTTAATGCTTACTTAGGGCCTAGAAAGCCCACCGCGGTAACACTGGACCGCGCCGAGATCGTTTTGAATAGAGTTTTGAATATCTACATCGAGCAAAGTAATAAAAAATATGGAATAATACATTACAGGCACAAGAGACTTTTGGCATCAGGTGGTCCTCGTGCTTATTCAGTCAAAAACATTAAAAAAAAACAGAAAAATAAATAAGGAAAAAAAATTTTTTTTTTTTCGAAACAAATTTAATTAATCTCATTATGTTTCTTAGTACTAGCAGAAGTCAACCCTAAAAGGTTGTTAGCATTTAACCAATAACCCTGGCTTCCAGGCTGGCTGGAGTTGGTGAACTTGTCCTCATCGGAGATGTCAATCAGCTGCCTTACATCGATAGAGATAATCTCTTCGTATTAAGGTACAACCGCCCCAACCTGGTCACAAACATCACCCAGGAGTTGTTATGCACACATCGGAACCCAATGGATGTCGCGTACGCACTGAGGGAAATATACTCTGGTATATATTTCTCAGCTCCCCGTATTAAGTCACTTGAGTTTGAAAGGTACACGGGTGCAGAAATCCCCAAATCCCTCCCGAACACCTTATTCCTGGTTCACACTCAGGAAGAAAAGGAGGCCCTAACAAGCCAGGGCTACGGAGACGGAAAGGGATCACGCACCCTTACCATCCACGAAGCTCAAGGACTTACATACGAGTCGGTCATCGCCATCAAGACCAAGAGCAGCATGAAGCTGCACGAGAGCGTCCCGCACGCAGTCGTTGCAGTTTCACGTCATACTGGAACCTTCACTTACTACGCAGATGACGAAGAAGACGCCATAGGACGGTTCGTTAGGAAGGCGATGGTTGCGACACCAAAAGCTATCCATGATTACAACCTCAAAATGGCGATCAAAGATCGAAACAGCGTGGTAATGGAGACCCTGCTAAAATGTGACTAGGGAGAATGACAAAAAAAAATGTTTTTTATATATACACCGTGTCCCAAAATTCAACGATAAGCCGGCATCGGTGCATGGACCTACTCATGACTACTCGGGAAAAAATAAAAAAAAAATTATAACTCTTTTTTTTTTTAATTACAGAGACTTTTATAAAGTTGCGCCAACTTTTAATAAAACTTGCCATGGTAGTGTCCATACTTTATTTTTAACCCAGACTATAGAAAGTGCATAGAATGTTAAAATCTATGAAAATTATAAGAAAAATTATTTTTTTTACTGATTTTTGTAAAATAACTACAGACTTTCTGTAATTTTAAAGGATTGTGGTAGATAGCCGTCCTTCTTAGGTTGCTAATGCACAAAAAATATCAAAAATATGTCAAAAATTGTGGTCATGGTAGTTGAAAGTAGCATAATGGGTATCGAATATCGATGAAATTTATAAAAGTCTCTGTAATTAATAAAAAAAAACAGTTATAATTTATTTTTTATTTTTTTCCGAGGAGTCATGAGTAGGTCCATGCACCGATGCTGGCTTATCGTTGAATTTTGGGACACGGTGTATAATATTATTGTAGTCCCAAATTATAAATATGTGTAATAATTGTAATCGTTGGCACGGGTATCCAGAGCGGTCATGCTCACATAAAGGTGTTGTCTAGCGGCGGTGTTGTGTGTCGGGTCGCCATCTTCCCTCAGAAATGGTTGAGGAAGGCGATGGCTGGCACATGCGCCAACTCGTGAGCGGGTGCTGCTAGAGAACACCGGTCTGCTCTGGATGCTAGTGCCAATGACTTAACCGAAAAAAAAAAACTTTTCTTGTAGCACTGTTCCCTCTTAGAATGTTGTATGTATATTTTCTAATTCAAGTAATAATTTAAAAAAAAATGTCACTATTAAAAAAAAAGCACGGACCCTGGAGTCTGTGGAGTGTAGATTAATAAATAAATAAAAAAAAAACCAATAACCCTGTATATACCTACCCTACATTTTATTTCATGGTACAATATATTCGGCTGCGGCTTGGTTCGCGCACTTCCTTTGTAATTTCTCGGTAAGCCATATTTCAGAACGAAAACAAAATATAAATATATAAATTTCATAAAAATAAGTTCATTCAACCAAGTGAATTTTAATAAAACACACACAAGCTATAGTTTTAGTATTTAAGTAGAATTACAGAGCCTGTGAAGTACATATTTGAACCTATTTCGAAGAACGTTTTTGAGTAAAAATAATAATGTACGTCTGTTAACTAAAATTCAAATGATGCAATCTCCCGTGTGGATTAATGGAGCAATCTCAACTATAACTATGAACTTATTGCGTAGTAAAGCTAGTTTAATAGTTATTTACTTATTATATGCAACTTATAAATGTTATAATCTTTGCATTAGAGAAATATAACGATTATATAAGACAACAGAGTATTCCAAAATATTTGTTCCCAGTTATATTATATATTTACTCAAACTTCTATTTTGTTATACTCTATATTAATAATTCAGATTGTCGTCTTAAAAATAAGCAAAATCAAAAATCAACTTTAGGAAAAAGATTTTCAGACTTTAGGGACATATTAAGATATAAAATACTTTCATTCTATAGACTAAAACAGAGACGGTATGTAACCCGAGGCGCTGGCTAAACTAATCTACGAGATGTTTTCTACAAGGCCGGGTGCCAAGTTTCCTACAAGTGACCAGATTGGCCGTGACCGGACCGGCTGCTACCGCTGCTGGCATCACAGCAAAAGCTGCGTAGAGATCCAAGCAAGAATGACCACCGGATTTAGGCTTTATTTTTAGGCCCGGGCCTAGATACGACGACCTATTGCAAATTATGTAATTTTTCAACCCCAACTGGATTGAACAAAGACCCACCTGGCGTTAAATGGTAACGGGCTTAGTTCTCCCAATTCAATTAAGTGCTATTATGGTGTTCGTCATGGTTCTTTGTTGAGCAGGCCAGTTCTTCAGCGAGTAACTCGAACAAAGACCGCTTCCTTTTTTTATGTTGTTGTGCGGTTTCTACTTGAGAGTGGTCGCTAGCCAGGCGGGCATTCGCAAAATGCCCTTCAACCATGCGGTGAAACTCAAGCCCGCGGCTGGATTCAAACCATGCCTATAACAGATACATTTCGTCCCAAGTGACAAACTGCACTGCGCCAATAACTTTGAGTCATACAGTTGCTCAGTCTGATGTGCCTGTAATTTCATTGTTCCGATATGGCTTTCAATAACTACTAGCGGAATACATTGTTAGATGCTTGGAGACAGATTTTTGGCCTAATTTTGAATAAGTCATGAAGTTAGTTGTCAAATTGAGATTCCAAACGCTTGTGGCGGACATTTAATATTAAAACTTCTGTACTTTTATACCAGAGACATAAATAAAAAGCGACGGAAAGTTTATTGCGGTACAATTGGAGTTGATAAAAGTTACATCTTTACATAGAAAGTCAAAAGTACACTTAAACTTAAGTTAAGTGGAAGGAAAACAGGAAAATTGGGAGGACGGCGGAGTTTGAGGTTTGGATTTTTCTCAATTTAAGCCAATTATAAGACAAGAACAACCCTGAACGAATGTGATTTATGAATAACATTTATATACAATAGCACTGATTTATTAATAAAATAGGTACATTTCTAGATATAACTAGACATGAACTAGACAAGCACTAGCGCGTGCTAAGCAAAAATGGAAAAACTTTTTTATTTCTGACTAAAATTAACATATTTAACTAAAAAACATAAAATTAACTACAAAATTAATCCAATATTCCGCTACCATTAGGCAGTGTTCCCAAAATGCCGGCCGCTTTGCCACGTTGTATGGCAATGCTTATCATCTGTAGAAAGTATATGCCAGCATTTTTATCGTCGACAAGGCGTTTCGAGACGTCTTTGAATAATAGTTTGGCGCTAAATATAAATCATATTTTACAAATTAATAGAGCACAAATTGTTATGCCCCGGGCGGAAATCGAACCTGCTTCCACAGATTTCGCGACGGATGCTAATTTGTGTAATTTGTAATATTAAATTATTTGTAAAATAAAATAGGTAGAATTCATAAAATCTCGAAGACAACGACTGAATAATTATATCGTAACTAATGTTGATGCCTAAAGTTTAGCTTTTTGTGTAGTAACTGTAGTGTTATATAATTATAGTTTATTTTCCTTTTTGTTAATAATGACAAACCACGAATATAAAAAAAGTAATAATATTGGTAAGTAAATACATTTTTTTGTATTGTGACGGAACAACTCGAGGCCCGCCTGATGTTAAACGGACTAACCTCACGAATTGCACTGCGCCCGTCACCTTGATACATAGTTATTAAGTCTCATGTGCCTGTAAATTCACTGGCTCTCAAGAAGTGATGCCAGAACACACCGTTAGGTCCTTGGCGACAGATTTTCTACTTGAGAGTGGTCGCTAACCAGGCAGGCATTCGCAAAATGTCCTTCAACCATGAGGTAAAGCTCAAGCCCGCGGCTGGATTCGAACCATGGACCTGCTGCGCTACAGTCCATAGCCAATTCCACTGAGCCATCACTGCTTGCTGTTTTCACGTAAAGGTTAGACCTTTGTGTGCAAAATCGCGCGATCGCAATCTCTTAGTGATGATGCAGTCAAAGGTGGTAAACAGTCTTCACTAAATAAGAACTGGCTGCAGGGATATCTGCTGGAACACACCATTAGGTGTTTGGCGACAGATATTCTACTCCAGGATGGTAGCCAAACAGGCGGGCATTCGCAAAATGTCATACCACCATACTATAACAACGACTATTTTTGGGTGACAACCGGGACCGACTGCTTAACGTATATACCTACCGAAGCATGGAAGTGCTCAGTAGAAAATACCACTAGCGGTCACTCGTGTAAGTAAAGACCGCAGAAAACGTCGCTCGGCTAAGAACATACATTTTGAATGTGTTGGCAGTGGCATTGGCTATGGACTGCCGTGCAGCAGGTCCATGGTTCGAATCCCGCCGCGGGCCTGAGCTTCACCGCATGGTGGAAGGGCATTTTGTCAATGCCCGCCTGGCTATCGACCACCCTCAAGTAGAAAATCTGTCGCCAAGCACCTAAAAGTGTGTCCCGGCAGCAGTCCTTGAGAGCCAGAAAAATTACAGGCTAATGAGACCGAACAACTGGATGTCTCAGTGTGACGGGCACAGTGCTATTCGTCGATGACGAAATGCGTCTGTTATAGGCAGAGGTTAGTTAGTCCACTTAACATCAAGTGGGCCTCGGGCTTGTTCCGTCACAATAAAAAAAAAAAACCAGCATGTTTCGCTACGAGCGCTTCAAAAATACTAATAATCACTACCTTAATTTTGAAGAGCATGTTTACGAGTAAATGGCAAAGAGCTCAGTTTTGCCTTATATGCAGCAAAACGCTACTCGTGTGACGTAGATACGATGCTTCTCATTCAGCGCAAATTTTATAGATAGTTTTTCACGTAAAAAATGTATCATATCAAAAACTATTTAAATAGGATATCAGAACGTTACTTTATTCAACTATAGCTGCTATGTCTAGACATGTTTATATTCCTAGTTTGAAATTGACCGGTGACCGTTTAATTTAAATTTAACTGTGTTCTTTCGAGCATACGATACATTTTCAAGAATATAAAGTCTTGGTTAAGTTAATATCTTGATTTCTTTTAAAAATCTCACAGTAATTCGCTAGAATCCATTCCAAATATAGCTATATACCTACATATACCTCCCTATTACTATGTCAATACACACACACATGTATAAGTATTAATTAAACTTCCTCTTGCTTAATTAAGTAATTATTAATTCCATAACGACTTCACGGATTCAGCTTGTTTGAGATGGAATTATTAAGCTAAAGGACTTTAATAAAACGTATTTAATTTCTCACTTTAATATTGCTAAGAGTTAAATTATCTAGTTTTTTATAAAGAACCCGAATACGTAGAACATGTTAGTGGAAAAAATACAGTTGCTTTACTATATTTCTAAATATGATTTGAAGAACTATCGTAGGCAAAGCGAATTTAATATTTACTCGCTACTACAGCCACATTCATTCGATGATATTAATCTGTGTATTCTCATCTGTGTTGCCGCTGAGTGTAAAATAAGATACAAAATAGGTAATCTTTCTCACTCATATGATTTCAGTCAAACAATATGAGTGAGAAAGATACGTGGCAGACTAACTTCATCTGCTCTGTCACACGACGCACGCGTTAGGAAATTAAATTACATTAAAACCACAAACGTACAGCAGTGTTAAGGTTAGGAAATTGAATTTTGAAGTGCTCGTAGCGAAGTTTGTTTATCCGTTCTTAACCGATCAGCAAAGATAAGCAACGACCGCCGAGGTCATGAGTTGGGTGGGTGACCGCTAGTGGCACTGGAAATTGTAGTTTGTTTCGATCGTTTTTCATATAAAAACAAACCAAAGAGTTTTTTACTTCAAGATTATTATTGCTATCAAAAAGATCATGAAAATATTTCCGTATCGAAATTTTCGTATTCGTTCCTCGCAAGTGTGTTGAAAGATATCGTCGTATGAAGCTCGTGCGCGTTGTTTATTACAATCTCTACTCCATTTAGGCCTTCGATCTCAGGCCTAAAACCCGTCTCGATTGTAATAAACAAGTTCGCGCACTTGTTGCATAATGTACTATTACAGACCCCACGTGAGTGCGATAAGGGTTGGAAGATGATGGTGATTTAAGAACAGGTTATCTAGACATTAAGGGTGAACTGGCCGGCCCGTTTTCCATACAAACGTCGTAGGATGATCACTCCCTTATTTGAGGATTTAGGTCCAAAATAAAACATAATACCGATTGATCTCGTCATTATCTAGGCTTGTTCGATGCCGAAACTTTAATAAAATAATTAACTTGATAGTTATGAGCCTCGAAACATTTTCATATAAAGTTTTCGAGGCTCATAACTTACAACTTAATAATCTTTTTAAAATTTTGGCATCATACAAGCCTAGATAATGACGATATTAATCGGTATAATGCTTAAGTCTGGACCTAAAATCTCAAATAAGGGACTGATCACCCTACGGCGTTTGTATGGAGAAGTGACCGGCCAGTTCAACCTTAATGCAAATATTTTTTGAAGCGCTCGTAGCGAAGTTTTCTTACCTGTTCTCAACCGATCAGCAAAGTTAAGCAACGTCGCGCGCGGTCATGAGTTGGATGGGTGACCGCTAGTGACATTACTACTGAGTGCTTCCGTGCTTCGGAGGGCACGTTAAACCATCGGTCCCGGTTGTTGTCTTCGAATGGCAGTCGTTATAGCATGGTGGTAGGGCATTTTACGAATGTCCGCCTGGCTAGCTGGCTAGCTACCACCCTCAAGTAGAAAATCTGTCGCCAAGCACCTAACGGTGTGTTCCGACTGCTGTCCTTGAGAACCAGTGAAATAAAATACAGGACCAACAAATACAGGACCTCGCGGAACGGGATATGATCAGTCTGTACTTGTCACGGCGAGACGAGGGTGTTTAATATTAAATGTGCAACATTGCTCTATTAGTCATTATCTATTATAATAGATATTAAAATTTAAGTGTAAGAAAGTTTTTTTTTATGTTTTTGTGAAGGAACAAGCGCGAGGTCCACCTGATGTTAAGCGGTATCCTCTGCCTATAACAGATGCATTTCATCACAAGTGACGAACTGCACTGTGCCCACCACCATGAGACATACCTGTTAAGTCTCATTTTGCCTGTTATTTCACTAAGGACTGCTGCCGGAACACACCGTTAGGTGCTTGGTGACAGATTTTCTACTTGAGGGTGGTCACGAGCCAGGCGGGCATTCGCAAAATGCCCTTCCACCATGCGGTGCAGCTCAAGCTCTGGGCGGGATTCGAACCATGGACCTGCTGCGCGGCAGTCCATAGCCAATGCCACTGAGCTAACACTGCTTCAAACACCACTACTGTTTACTGTTACTGTTTAGTAACATAGTAAAACCACGGTGTAGGTAATGTTTATTATTTCTTAATCATTCAAAACTCTATTTAATATTGGTCTATTCTTAAATGAACAGTGATTTGTTTTGATTCGAAGCTCTACCGAACTGGTGTGTGTACGTAGAGCTAAGTGTTTGCGTCAACTGCTCTAGTTTAGAGCACTTACCACTATTTCTGCTCTCGATAGATATGGAGACTATCTGTTGCGAGATGAGCATGAAAATGAATGAAGGTAGAGTGGAGTACAAAAGTGGTTTTTGTTATATATTTATTACAAGAAAACGTCATAGGATTAATTGGAGATTATATATCTTGACATTAAAGTAGGTTTGTACACGTAGTCAAATAATACCACACTCAGATTTTTTTCTGCTTATATATTTATTGTAGATACCTCTGTCCATAATCTTACCTCACTGTAAGTAAAATTGTGGATGAAGTTATAACCAATAGTTACTGCTTACGGTAAAGCTCAATTCCGCGGTAGAAATTGCAACATGGACCTACTGTACGGCAATCCACAGCTAATTTCACTCGGCCATCACTGCTTTTAACTTTCTCGAATATAATGTCAAAGGATATTTTTTCTTCTGGCTGCAATATGCACAAAATCATAATCTGACCTGAACAAATTGAGAAATTTTATCATCATCACATCAACCAGAATGAACAAGGTCTCCCCCACTGGAGGGAATATGCCATAATTCCCGCGCTTGACAGGCGTCTTTAGGATCGAGAAGTTCTTCGGAACCATCCGATACTTTTTCCTTAGACGCCTCTTACAACACCTGTGGGTAAAATAGGGGGATGACATTCTAACTCAGCACCCGATGGATGAAAATAAAAAATACCATGTAGTTTTATACATTTCAAAAATTTCTAGTTATTGTTTGTTTCACATGTTAAAATTGTTTAAAAGTAGTCACAGTAAAATCTCAGTTATATAAAAATCGTGTTCACGAGGTAGTTGATATAATATTTAAGGGATATTGATTTGATTTGATTTTTGAAGTTCTTTATTAACATAAGTAGGAACATGTCATGTACAACTCAGCGCTAGAAACTAAGTTACAACTATCATTATAATTGTTTATTTTACAGGCTAGGATCGCCTCTTAACACTTATAAAACAAAATGTTAACATTTAACTAGTTCTCATTAAATCTTAGTTATAGAGGGTAGTTACAAATAAAGAGACAAGGACTATCTTACGTGCTACTGTGTCTTTTCGTACGTTTATATCATAGCTATAAAAGGTTTTTTTTATTATTATATAATAATAATATGTTAAGTTAAATTTCCCTAGTAGGAACTGGTCGATGACCGAAAATGAGTACCTATAACCTACAGATACAAAACATATTTGCCTACGAAGTTGAATTATTTAAGTTTACACATAAGAATTTCTTTACAGTAGGTATACCTGTAACACATGAAAAGTATCATATTATAAATAATTTATATCAATATAAATAATACATTGAGCAGATGCCTACTGATATGTAATGTATATACTTGTACTAAATTAACAGGCTTTCGTAGGAAATAGTTTAAACTCAACATCTTATGCATAGGTTCTAACTTATAAAATAACAATAAACATTTACCAAAACTTAATTTTATATCTAGGTAAAGTTTATCTAGATATATGACAGTTTATAAATATTCAATAGATATTATGGTAATAATCTGTAGCGACTTCCTTCATTCTCTCACACATATTCGAAATTTAATATTAATCAGTATTTATTTAACATTAGAATGTTCTTTACTCATTATGTGGGTAGCATATTTTCTAACATGAACATGAATCAAGGCAGTCCACAGTAGTCAAACAATAATTATCGAAACGTTAATTTAACCAGCCGGTAATGCCAATGATCGCCTTATGCGACAGATGCATAAACGACTGATTAACATAACCGTGTAGTTAGATTCTTAGGTGAGTGGGGCTCGTTCGAATCATACAAACAAAAGGTAGTGATGGGGTAATTTGTACGTTTTGTACTTGTCGATATACGAAAGATTGTGACTACGAGTTTTACTCAGTTCATGAACTAGTTTATTCGAGTGTTTAGAATGTATTTTTAAGTAGAAATTTTTAGTAAGTTTTAAAATAAATTCTTTTAAGGTTGGAAGTTTTATCGATAAGTGAAGTCTTTGTAAATTAGTTCTAAATGGAGTATTATAGCTTATTTTAAGTGCTTTATTCTGAATTGCTTGTGTTTTGGTGTAGTTAGCCTTACAGGTAGTATTCCATGCAGGGGCGGCATAGGTAATGCATGGTCTGATCAGGGTAGTGTAAATACGCAACTTAGATGTCGAACTAAGATTAGATTTCCTGTTGAAAATAGCACTCAATGCTCCCATAGATTTTAAAGCCGTTGTCCTGATGTGGTTAATGTGTTGCGTCCAGTTAATTTTACTATCTAAGATTACACCTAGGTATTTCGCATTAGAACTCCAATCAATAGGGTAGTCGTTTATCTCTAACCGTCTGCGTGGCAATGAACGAGATCTTGTAAATAAAATGGCTTCCGTTTTAGTTACGTTTAGCTTTAGCTTCCAATTTATTAAAAAGTCTTGTAAAACAGTCATGGATAGTTGAAGTCTATCAATTATGAGATCAATATCTTTGGAGGAGGTAAGTGAGGCGGTATAATATATAATATTTCTTGGTATTGCACTATTATTTTTCTTTGCATTTGAAGACTTAGCACTTACATTTACATCCATAATGAATAAGTTTACTGCGACATAATTAAATATAATATTACTCTCATTTAGTGCGTAGGTGGTTGGCGGACAATACATAAGATCAGATTCGAGTGCAGTGCGTAGCAGTTCTTTTTGACCTGACACCAATAGATGGTACATAAAGCTTATACATCTCAGCGAAAGGATGATGTCACTTTTTTTTCTATATATTTAAAATATTCACAAATGACATCTAACTTCGGCCTCACCGCTCCCTTTGCCTGACAAATATTGAAAAATCAGCCAACGAAAATGTCGAAGAGCAAATTTTATAGTGACACATAATAAATTATCCATTATCAAATTAAATATTTATAAGGTGAGTGTCTATTTTTACAGCACACTACGTAAACAGACTGCTTATTAGTTTTGTTTTTATTTTTTCGTACCGCCATTATAATAGCACGTCACAAAAGCATAATTAGCACTATTTTCTTAAAAAAACGACGATGACCATGTTCAGTACGTTATGTACGGTCTTCAACTGAGTCCAAAACTATTTGGCAGTTCGGTTCCATACCTGCATAGTGCGGGGCAACAGGCTCATGGCTGTCATTCACTAAATATGGACTGCCACCACACTGGAGGGTATATTTTTATTTTTACATTGTTAGGATGGTGGTCAAAAAAGGCCAAATGCGGTTATAATAATTCAACCGCAAGTTGAAAACTATATATTTTATCTTTCTGTCTTAATAGAACCAAGAAGAATAGATCCATGAATGAAAAAACTTTTTTATTACTGTGAAGGTACAGCAGACCAGCAAAGTTTCGGGCCGATAGCATGTGATAGGCAGTGCACGCGTTAATCTTAATTAGAATCTTATTTAACAAGTGTATATACACATCATAAAAAATAGACGTCACATAAATATCAATGACATCACATTTCTGATTATCCTACCGATACCTACTAATCATCAACTTAAAAAACTACCACCTTATCAGAATAATGGCATAGAGCGAGGAACGTTGGTACTTCTTCAGTAATATCTATAACATTATCTTCAACCTTCAATCATAAAATGTAAATAGGTGCTTACCTCCTTTCTGTGTATTATTAACGATGTTACTCGAACAGAACCAACCGGACGCGTTCTCGGCCCGCAGCATATTACGTTAGGTTTTATGCGTTTCCGTTCGAACGAGCGGCCCGGAGGTCGTTACGCATTTGCCTTTCCTGCTTTCGTATACAAGCTATGTCTTATGTTTTATTTATTTTAACGTTGACCTTGAGATATATGACTCAGTGAGAGGTTTTTGTTGGCAATTCGTGTTCTTTTTTCAAATGTTTTATTGGTTTATTATGTGTGATAGAGATAAGTTAAAGTAACTAAAGTGGTTGATATTGTGAAAATGTACTCCAAAAATATATATTCTCACGCATATATTTCAACTTTAGTTAGATACACCTTAGGGTAGTAACATTACTAAGAAATTTTATAATATATGATTAATTCTCACTCAAAGAAAGCAATTTATTGCCACTTTCAGCAAAACAATATAGTATCGAGCCACCGTAAGAAGAAAGGACTGAAAACTCGGGCCTTTCTTTCAAAACTTCTTTTCAAAAATATTTTACAAAAATAATAGTATACTTTTGTATTATTATTTTTGTAAAATATATATTCTAGACGCGACATCTCAAACGAGGACAGTCGACCAGTGCAAGTATGCCGGCCGGCATACTCTCACCCACACGCAGCTGGGCACTCGTAGAGATTACATGCGCTTAACGTTCGAAAATTGTGTATTCAAAATACACAATTGATAATTCACAATTTTCGAACGTAAAGCACGTGTTATCTCTACGAGTGCCCAGCTGCGTATGGGGGAGAGTATGCCGGTCGGCATACTTGCACTGGTCGAATATCCTCGTTTGAGATTTCGCGTCTAGTATATATAGGTCAATGTTTGTATTAGTTAATATGAGACATTATACATACGCATAATGAATAGATTCAGGCGTTACTTTGCGGAAATCCATTTTTAATAATAACAAATATTTTATGATATATTTTATTTCATGTCTCGATCTTGCGCTCGTAGAGTCAAGACCTCCTGAGGATGCTTCGTTTAGAAGCGAAACGCGTCGAATACTCTTCCGGTTTGGCTGCGTGGCGTTTATGACGTCACGTCGGCTTAATAGGAAATTAGGCGGAATTGTCACTAGATATATATCATTTTTATAAAGATTTTTTAAGTGTTTTATTAAATAATTAATTAAATGTTTTCTTAAAATACTTTTAAAATATTTGTTATTATATATTATACATACGCATTTTTCTTTTCACAACCGGCCTCAACGAAAGACCAGCGCTGGTTTAATGACTAGCATATGCTGAGTTGGGACAGATTGCATGCACATTATCATTTCTTTTGTATTCTCATTATCAGATATTTATCACTATGTCACAACCTGCCATTCGATCATGGTTCCTTACATTGGTAAAGAAATTGAACTTCATTTTGACCATTTGAACTCAGTTTGAAAGCCATAATGGGCGTTGCTTTCAAAGGTAAATGTCATAATAAAGTACTAACATTCTAGTTAAAAATAAAGCTCCACGTCCTGTTTTTAAAATCATACTACCCCTTCTCCTCTTTCTACTCCAGTACGTGGATGAGATCTAGAGGATCGGAAAAGGTGATCTAACAAGAAAATACGCTTAATAAGTAGTGGTTCAAGCTCTAACTGGTAGTAAGCAGCAGCGCCATCTGAAGAACTGCCCTCTTACACTGCGATTCCCAAGTTGCCTTCTAAGTTTGGGGATTTTGAGAAAATATAACTGGCAATACCACACGCCTCCCTTATACTACTCGCAGATGAGGCGGAGTAAATACGCAAAGTCAATATCAATACTTTTAACCTTAAAAATAATCTTAATATGTATATGGTTAAAAGGGTCAATTCCCAATCAAAGGTAGTGAGTGTACTAACCATTATCACGTGACCGTTACTAAAAAGCAAAGCTTTTGACAATTATTTGAAAGTTTGTACAATTTGAGTCATACAGTGTCGTCATGTGTGTTGTTAGCTGTATATGTTTATGTTTTTAAACCATCTCTTTTTTTTTGTTAAAAGTGTATATAACGACCCCCATGAGTAGGACATGTGAAAGATAATGACTATTATTGCATTAAATTAATGATTTTATCAAATTTAAATTTGATCCCCATGAGATACAACATAACTAGGCTTGTTTCTTGAAATGTTTGGTATGCTTTGTTGCCTGCACGCCACATAAATGCCGAAATGTCGCATGAGATTTTGCGTAGAATTTTTGTTCATAAATTCTCGGAATAAAACAAACTTAAAATAATCCAGCAACATTGTATCTAATAATTTAAGATTAATTTGATGGTAATTTTTTTTTTCTTAAATAGCAACATATCGTCATTTCTTACATGCAACCGATTAATGGACATACATATATACTCGTATTCTTTTTTTATTTGATCATTATCGTTGTTATTAACACCTAAATTCTTGTAGTAAATAATACATGATAACTCACGTGAATAAGTCTAATAATTCCGACTACTAAATAGAAACGGACGATAGTTCTTCTCACTTAATTAGAAGCCGTGACATCTCGGAGCTGATTAATGGCAGGACGGGCCAAGTGGTGTTGTGAGCCTATTTTACTGAGACGTTCCCCTGCCAGCCGCGATTTCACTAGCTAAGAAAAAGGGTTCTGTGATATAATCAAAAGTAATCCACCCCGCACCCACCCCGCACGCTACGAGCTGCCGCCAGCACTGCCAAGCTAGACGTCAACTCGGTTTGTAGAGCTCTCGTTAAAAAGAACCACCGGATGTGGTTGAAACTATAGCCGGAATTATCTGACTTAGTCACGTGAATTAGCCCGTATTGTTTACTAGAATAGGTGGAATGTCCGTTTTTATGATAGATCCTTTCTGTACCTAATGCCAAAGAAGGGTAATTTTTTTTGGCCATAGGTGGAAAAAAAAGCAAACGGGTCGCCTGATCGAAAGCGATCACCGTCGACTATGGATATATGTAACACTCGGGACATCACAAATACGTTTCCGACCATTTAAGGATTCTGTTGACTTGCCTTTTAACGAATCACAATCACATGTAGCTGCCCGGAAATACAGTGGGAGGAAGCTCATTCCACATTCTGCAGGTGTAAGGCAGGGAAGATAGCAAGAAATCATTTATCGACCCACGTATTTGTAAAGTGGCGCTATATGAACCGATAAACAGAAAACACACATGGCTTAATACTTACCTTTTCGTTGAAATACGTTTGCTTTTAACTTAACAACTAACTTACATAACGCGCTAGTGATTTTCAAAAGACATTACTTTTCTTAGAAAATTTACGGAGAATTATTTATTTATTTTCTTGCAAGTATTTTGAAAACGTCGTCGTCGACGCGTCGTATAAAACGAGGAGTATAAGCCATTCATTACTCTCGGATTCATTTCCCTCGGCTGCGATCCAACCTCGCGTCTAATGAGCAACATAGCTCACGTGTATCAAAACGAACCAAATACATACTATTTTAATTGTTGCTTGGTTAGTCTTTGACTACACTCTCATCTGATAGTAAGTGACAGCGCAGTCAAAAGTGGTAACAGCCTTCACCTATAAATAGCTCTGGCAAGCAATGACAGCTAACGGAACACACCATCAAGGGGTTGGACACTAATCAGGAGTTGCAGCTAATCAGGCATTCGCAAAATATCCTAACTCCTTAAAATAATAACTGCCTAAGACAAAAACTGACATCAACGACGCCATATTATAGTGCCGTCCAAAGCAAACGCTGAGTATAAAATATTAAAAAAATAGTAAACTCGCGGTTAAACGTCGCTTCACCTATCTGGTGCTCGTTTGTGAAAGACTACGTAAGCTTCGTTATGAGCAGCAGCGCTTCAAACTGTTAGCACATCAATATTTAGATCTTGTCAAACTCAAATGGGTATAGAAGTAGGGTAATAACAACGATTTTACAAATTTACAATGAAATGAAACATTCGCATTCATGCGGCATCGAATCCGCTAGAGCTAGCATTCCTAGAGCCGTGACATACTCTGCCAATTGAGCTACCGTACTGAGTGGGTCATAGCTCAAATTTATGCATTCGTCCCTATTGTTTAAGAATACGGAGCAACATCCGGTAACAAACTGAATTCAACTAAAACATCACTATTTTCCAATTAACTTTAAACTTACTATAACGCAACCGTACAGTTGTCTGAAATGTATAAATATTGAATATACCTGGAAACTCTTTTGAACACGGCACATGTTAGGGTTTATTTTTGTTTTATTAAACATTTCTGTATTCGTTTCCCCAAAAAGTAATTTAGTAGAATTTTTCTGTGCAATTTCGGTTTGGCTCAATATTTGACATGAAATATCTATAAATAGTTTGTATCTAATCCCGTTTACGAGCTCGACATTCGTAACAAACGAACTGAAAGATTGACACCAGACTGACATTAAAAGAACTTTGAATAGCCTTTTGGGCACGGAAACGAAATATGAAAAGAAGTAAATGGTAAAATACGTTTTTTGAGCTAGCTGGGACATCAAATATTATTTACTAAAACTAACGTAAAAAGAATATTCGTTAATCTAACATCAATATTTCTGTGCCAATTCTGTTTTACTAACTACTTGATTTTATGTCAGTGATTTCTGTTCCAATGAGACAATACAAGATATAACTTATTTTTAGTGTCAAGATCTTTGAGTATATACTACGCTATAACAAACTGAAACAACTATAAAATATAACGCTGTTTTGCTTTTTATAGTTGGGGTATAGAGGTTTGATGTCACTACTGCTATCAAATCTTGGCGACGACTTTTCACTCGATTAATTCCAAAAAGAAACTATTGTACTCGGCTATAACTATATAAATTACTGTTTTATTCTGAATACCTATCAATCTTAATCTTTATTATTTTTTTATTCCTGTTAGGTTACCCTTTGACCACTATCTCACCTGATGGTAAGTGATGATTTGGTCGAAGATGTTGTTCAGGTTAACCTAAAAGTACTGGCTCTCAAGGACAGCTGCCGGAACACACCGTTAGGTGCTTGGCGACAGATCTTTCAACTTGAGGGTGGTAGCTTGCCAGGCGGGCATTCGCAAAATGCCCTACCACCATGCTATAACGACTGCCATCCTAAGACAACAACCGGGACCGACGGCTTAACGTGCCCTCCGAAGCACGGAAACGCTCAGTAGTAATGTCACTAGCGGTCACCCATCCAACTCGTGACCGCGCGCGACGTTGCTTAACTTTGCTGATCGGTTGAGAACAACTAAGTAAACTTCGCTACGAGCGCTTCAAAATTCGTTAATTTATAAAATATAGTGCACAAAGAGAGAATTAAGTCCAGGGATAAAGTGGCATTATTACACGGTCATTATCTAAGTCATGTTTTAGTAAATGATGAATACATACTAATATAATTAAATATTAAAGTATACATTTGTTTGTTTTTTTTATTAACAAAATATATAATAAACTTATAATATAATACTAATAATATAATGAACAACACTACAGCTACTACAATTAAAGCATTTAGACAACCTACAAGTTCCTTTTTTTTTTTCACGTAACTGATGTTGTATTTACTGTTTCTAGGTGGATCTTAATGGCTACTTATTTTACGGTTGGGCATCAATGCCTAGTTTTTTTACTAATGGATCCAATACATTGTAGCCCTTTGCGCCCGAATCCAAGGGGATGCACACAAGGCCTGGCCATCAAATTTTTAGACACACATAGAGACTATGGGCAAGAATTCAGTCTCTGGCGGGTGGCAACGGCTGGTGAGTGGGCAGTGTTCCTAGCAGGAATACCGTTGAGCGTCAATCTTTCAAATTGTTCAACCACGGGTCTTATTCCGGCTGGTTGTTCATAGTCCAAAATACACAGATAAGGTCCTATCAAAATTGCAAAATTACTATATGCAAAATGTACTTTACTGTATGTAAATCGGATTTCAATCGCTTCCTTGTATATCACCATAATACCATACATATCACCTAATCTTTTCATGCTATTGTATCTTAGCGTCATAAATTATTGAGAGTTATGAAAACACGTAAGTAATTTTATAAAGTAGTTTTCTAAAGCTTGTATAAGTAGCTTTACTCGAACGTTAAAAATCAAAACCTGAATTGTTTTCTGCCACTTTAATGTTTTGAAGCTAAAAGCCGTTGGAAGAACATAACGACTTATACAATAAGAATAAAAGAAAAAATAATTTAAGAGACGATACGAAAACAGTTAAGTTATTTACTAGAATTTGGACTTAGAAAAACTTACTTTAGCTTAAGGTGAAGAAGTTAGTCAAAACTAAAAGAGTATTAAAAGAAATTGTAACACAAATACATTCACATTCACAAGTCAGCGTTTTCAATATAAGAATATATGATTAAAAAGAGAATATTGTACATAATATCCATCTTTGAATCGTTATGTACAATAATACATTGTACACCGACGGGAGAAAACGATGAGATCGAAGGAAACTCGGGTACAGAAAAAGAACTTTCTCCCGAGTGATACATAGTGCTTTAAACTTCACCTAGGATGGAAAATAAAATCATTATAAGGTTTCCCGTTTTTGTCCTGAGACTTCTCTGGAAGTAAGTTCTTTATGACTTATTGAGCTGTTTTTTAATTTTTGGTGGCGTATCATTATAAAATTTCACTTTCAGTATCAGATGACATTTTGGAAAATTATTTAGAATAATTAAAGGCGTACAATTTAGTAAAAACAAAATTTAACACAACGAAATAAATTGCCGCACTTGTTTTTCCTACTGAAGAAAATGGTTACCTTTAATTAAAAATCGAGTACAAAAAAAGCACCTATTTTCTTTAATTATTTGATATAAAATCTTTTTGAGATAAGACGTTAGTATATTTTTAATGTTAACAGCTAAAAAACAAAAGAACGCTTGCAGGAACGGTATGGATTTTAATACAACATTCCTTAACTGCTACAGAGAGCAGGAATGAAATTCCTCAAAACTTTACCCGCCGCACATTTATAAGGGAGAAATGACGAACTTTTTAACACGTTTTTGAACGAGCTATGAGACACTTTCTGAGTGGGTGTGATATAAAATATTAAAATTTCAGATTTGTATCTCATTCTGTTAACGATCTACAGACCTGTGATATACAACGAATGGACAGACAGACAGTGGAGTTTCATTAATTGGGCTACGTTTGATATTTAAGTATGGAACCCCAAAAAAGTCGATGTATCGTAGTAGCAATTTTATTTCACAGCGTACTATGAATATGCTTTAACACATAAACCATTTTGTTATCTCATCGTTTATTAATACCGTTAAACCTTTTCTAAGAAATACTTCGCCTTAAACCGAAAACAAATTATTTTACGAAAGTAAACCTTTGAAAGATAAACAAGTCAACAAAAACAGCCTCATATCACTTGTCTCCCCGATCATACCGCGACAAAAGCGTCTATCTCACATTACAATAATCGATGGTGTCACTTACCCGGTTATGAATATTTCAGTGGTTACGAAGAACATATGCATCCCCTTCTCCTCCCCCACCTCGTCGTAAGAGACCCTGAATGCCTGACCGTAAATTTCCCTACGTGGGGGTAATTTTGTGTCCTTAACTAATATCCACTGTTCGATGATATACGGTATGGGTGCTTCAACAAATGTAGGGTCTTGTGTGCAGATTTCTCACGCGTTCTAGAACAAAACGCTTAGGATGCACATATTGTATAAGTATGTATAGTATTAATACAAAGCAAAAAATACCAAAAGTAATGTCAAAAGTACCTACGAAAATTGTATCTACACTATTGCTCTGTAGGTTTATTAAGACTCTAGCGGCCCGCACCTCTACTTTTCTTATTTATCGAAAAATTACAAGTAATATGCAACTTTTTTGAAAATATTCTATCGCCTATGTTCATCAGGAATAACAAAAGATTTTAATGGTGGAAGAATTTTTCAAATCGTTCCAATACTTTCAGAGTGTCTACTTAATGCACCTATCAAATAAAATCTATTCCTCTATATAAATAAAAATAAAAAATAAACAATTTATTGCCTTCACCAAATTTACACGAAATAATCCTTAAAAAACTATATAATTTAAAGGCAACAGGGTTATGCTAGTTATATAATATTAGATGACCGCCTCGCATACGAACTTTGCAGTATGTATCATTGTTATGCATGCATTTGCGCTATTTTATACGTCAGTACAATCATTCCTCTGAAAAAACGTGAGAAAAAAATCTATTAAATCTTTTAATTTGGGTTGGAATGCCTCATCGGAATTTGAATTTGTTCCCTGAAAGAAATGGTCCAAACTCCGGAAAAATTTGGATTGGAGCTACATCCAAGGAACATAGGTGCAGGAGTCATTCTATAGTCTCCTCTAACTAAGCGACAATCTGTAGTAGACCGTTAGTGTGTGTTCTACTTGTAGCGTTGTACTGAAACAGCAATGGACTAGAGAAGTGTACCAATCTTGGTAGTTTAATGGCTAGCTTCTCATTTTGAATAGTTTCTCTAATATTTTACATCTAATAGACCTGCACTTATTCCTTTCTGCCACAAGCGTCCATACTGCCACGTTTCCGTGCTAATGCTGCCTCTCATCTCCTTAGAGAGACTCAAGTTATTGTGATCAATCAATTGGGGAATATGGTTCCGTATGAATTTATGCGGAATTGGTTTTAACATTCATGGCCTCGTGGGAACGAGATCTCTAATATAGGCCCTTTTATACCCTCAATTGACCTCAATGTATAGAGATGTGTATAATGATTACAAAATTAGAAACTTACGACAGGAAAAATTATGGTCAAGTGCGGGATTCGAAGCCGCGCCATCCACCCCTATAGCCGGGGCGTGCTCTGACCATTTAAGCTAACATGACATTATAATCATTTTATAATGTCATGTTATGGTCAGATCATGCGTTATTGCCACTATAAAAATATTATAATTAAAGGTTTGCGACATAATTAGCAGGTTTAAAGTTAATTGGAAAATTAGTCTTGTATGTGGTACAACGTAAGTTGAACTAAATAGGTGTCCCTCCAACCTCATACGATTGTTAAAGAACGAGAGGAAAAACTATAAGTCATAATGTCACGCCAGCTTAAATTGTCAGAGCATGCCGCGGCTATGGAGGTGGATGGCGCGGGTTCGAATCCCACACATGACTATAATTTTTCCTCGCGTATATTTCTAAATTTGTTATGTAATCCGCACAGCATACGTTATTGCACAAATAAAAACATGAAAAGTGTCTTTTATGAATTTTATTTAGGAAAAATAATGGTCAGCAAATATGAGCCATACAGTTTTCAGCTTAACACAATTGCATTTAGTTTTTAGATATGTAGGTCACTTGAAAACAACAGAGTGATTAGAGATAACACATCTTGACCGGCGTCTTGCAGATTGCAGTGAAGAAAGCAATTCTTTTAGAAGGCGCTGCTATCCACTTGGAATTTTTCCTTTCTTACTTCTCCCACAGGAAAAATAAGGGGGGAGGGTTAATAATAATTCAATCCAAGCACCCTACAGGGTACCGGAAAAAAAAGGGCGCATAAAATTTCTCATGATTCTGCCCAAAAAGAAAAGCTTCCGTCCGTAGCATGCAAGCGTGTAAATTAGTTTTAGTGAGCTCCCAAGTAAACTACTCAGTCAGTTAAGAAAATAAATAATTCCGGATTAATATGTCAAGATAAGAGAAAAGATTATGTGGTCAAAGATGTTGTTGATTGTTGATTTTGTACTTGAGCGTGGTAGCTAGCCAGACGGGTATTCGCAATACCCTACCTCCTGTGTTATAATGACTGCCCTCCTGAGACAACAACCGGGATCAACGGCTTAACGTGCCCTGCAAAGCACGAAAGCGCTCAGTAGCAATGTCAGTAGCGGTCACACATCCAAGTCATGACCGCGGCGAACATTGCTTAACTTAGCTGATCGATCAAGAACTTGTGCCTTGGTTGGTAAACAATCTGCCGGAGGATTTCGACACTAAGCATAGAACTAAGCACATGTATAAAAAGTCTCTTAAGGAAATGTATTTGCAACAATTAAATAGTACAGTGGAAATTATAAACATAAGTTAAATCTAAGTAACAACTAACGTAACTAGAATTTGTTTATTTAGTCACTTAGACATTGTTCATTTATAATAGTTGCTGAGAAGCTATGTAATTATGTATGACTAGCAGCCCGCCCCGGCTTCGGACGGGTATTAAAAAAATAATTATAATAATTTTTACACAAACACATAAACCCTTCTATTTAAGGCAGGTTACTAAGAAAGGAAAATAATAAAGAATGTTTAATATATTTTTTTATGAACTTTTATTTATATTTATTTTTTGTTCTAATGTTTTTTTATCGCGCAAAATCATTAACATCTTTTTGCGCAGTTGGATAAAAACTATCATATGTCCTTCCCCGTGTCTCAAACTATTTCCACACCAAATTTCATCCTATTCGGTCGAGTAGATCGGTTATCGCGCAAAACCATTAACCTCTTTTTGCGCAGTTGGAGAAAAACTATCCTATGTTCACCCGCGTGTCTCAAACTATTTCCATACCAAATTTCATCTTAATCGGTCCAGTATTTTCAGAGCCTATTCAATGCAAACAAACAAACAAACAATCAAATCTTTCCTCTTTATTATTTAAAAAACCATAAACCTCTTTTTGCGCAGTTGGAGAAAAACTATCCTACGTCCTTCCTCGTGTCTCAAACTATTTCCATACCAAATTTCATCCTAATCGGTTGAGTAGATCAGTTATCGCGCAAAATCATTAACCTCTAAATATGTATGATAAAAAGTAAGCATAATCACTCACATTTAATATCAAATAGTATGTTAGCTGTTATCAACATAATAAGGTGTAATTACATATGTATAAGAAAATGAAAGTAACATTTGCCGACAAACTGTTCAAATTGGCAGAAAATAATTTAAGGAATTGTTATTATGCCTTGTACTCATAATTATTAATAAATACATTTAAATGGGACTAACTTTGAGGTATCAAAAAAAATCAACAAGGTCAAACAATCCAAGAAAAAGTCACGTCATGCGTAGTCATTCATACATTAGAAAATGCATGATATCTAATTTTTTTTAGGATGTCGATTACATGCTTCATTTAAGCTGTCTGTACAAGAAACAAATAAATTAAAAAAATAATTGTAGACATGCTAACTCTCTGTAATCCTGTTACACTTACCTACCCTTCACCTTCACCGCATCTCTTGGCTTAGCTGTTTTTTTTTTTTTTTTATTATTTATTAATCTACACTCCACAGACTCCAGGGTCCGTGCCTTTTTTTTAATAGTGACATATTTTTTTTAATTATTACTAGAATTAGAAAATATATATACAACATTCTAAGAGGGAACAGTGCTAAAAGAAATTTCTTTTTTTTTTCCGGTTAAGTCATTGGCACTAGCATTCAGAACAGACCGGTGTTCTCTAGCAGCACCCGTTCACGAGTTGACGCATGTGCCAGCCATCGCCTTCCTCAACCATTTATGAGGGAAGATGGCGACCCGACACACAACACCGCCGCTAGACAACACCTTTATGTGAGCATGACCGCTCTGGATACCCGTGCCAACGATTACAATTATTACACATATTTATAATTTGGGACTACAATAATATTATATATATGAAAATTATATACAGAAATTAACATTTTTTTGTCATTCTCCCACGTCACATTTTAACAGGGTCTCCATTACCACGCTATTTCGATCTTTGATCGCCATTTTGAGGTTGTAATCATGGATAGCTTTTGGTGTCGCAACCATCGCCTTCCTAACGAACCGTCCTATGGCGTCTTCTTCGTCATCTGCGTAGTATCTGAAGGTTCCAGTATGACGTGAAACTGCAACGACTGCGTGCGGGACGCTCTCGTGCAGCTTCATGCTGCTCTTGGTCTTGATGGCGATGACCGACTCGTATGTAAGTCCCTGAGCTTCGTGGATGGTAAGGGTGCGTGATCCCTTTCCCTCTCCGTAGCCCTGGCTTGTTAGGGCCTCCTTTTCTTCCTGAGTGTGAACCAGGAATAAGGTGTTCGGGAGGGATTTGGGGATTTTTGCACCCGTGTACCTTTCAAGCTCAAGTGACTTAATACGGGGAGCTGAGGAATATATACCAGAGTATATTTCCCTCAGTGCGTACGCGACATCCATTGGGTTCCGATGCGTGCATAACAACTCCTGGGTGATGTTTGTGACCAGGTTAGGGCGGTTGTACCTTAATACGAAGAGATTATCTCTATCGATGTAAGGCAGCTGATTGATATCTCCGATGAGGACAAGTTCACCAACTCCAGCCAGCCTGGAAGCCATGACTATGGCTCCGAAATGGTTCATGAGAGCTTCATCCACTGTGAGGCGGCTGTATCTCTCAGTCCTTTTAAAACCATTTACGAGGACTGAAGCCATTGTGCGCACCTTGGTTTTCACCAAGTCTCCGATTCGGTGCGCAAGCTTCTCCCTCAGGTCTTTCGCTGCTTCTGTGGTTGTTGTGATAATGATGTCCCTGTCCACATCGAATTGCCTTACCACCCAAGTTGTTTTGCCACATCCTGGAACTCCATTTACCCATTGTATTTTCGGTACTTCCCAGTGTTTCCAGAATGCTTCTATGTCCGATCCCCCCGCAATAGATTTAGCCATTTCGAGGATACGGTCATCTAACATTATTTTGGTGCACTGGGCCGTTACTACTATTGGGTCGTTTTGTGGTGTCGCGTATTTAGGCCTCCCTAGTCGCTCCGTTGCTCCCTCGTCCAGGGACACAAATCCGCCTGTTGCATTGTATGCCGCCATATACATACCTGACATTTTCCCCTTGATGACCTGGGATGTGTCGTTGTTGTATATAGCGGCTTCTGCCTCTTCGAGTCTCACCTTTAGAAGGTTTTCATTTTCTAGCCTGAAGGACTGCAAGATGTTTTCGCAGTTTCTGTGGTTGACCTCTCTGGTTGCCCTTATAATGGCTAGAAACTCTAGGATGGCATTAGCTGCATGGCTCGTTGGTTCCTGTGCCGGGATATATCGGGGCGGACTGACCTGTCCCATGTCGGCTCTCGTCCTGGTAACCTTTGATGGTGCTTTGCCACGGGGTGGTGGTTTTGTGGGCATTGGGTTTCGGGGTTGGGATGGGTATCGGAATAAGCTTCCTACTGCTGTACCGAAAGCTGTCAGGAATGCGGCGACTCGCCCACTTTTCTTTTTTGGGCTACATTCCTGGCTTCTTTCTGCCTCTGCTCTTTCTTGGAGCCTTTCTGAGCCACTGCTGGTAACTGAACTCGGGATCGGATGTCCCCAACAATCAGTTGCATTGTTGTGTATGGGTTTTTTGAGGTAACTAAGATTTTCTCCTCTGTCTTCATACACAACTACCTCATGGTGTTCTGAGGCTTTAATGCAACCAAGTTGGTCAGCAACTTCTCCCTTTGAGTGTTCTATTACCATTGCGTCTACGCTTATCACTCGGGCTCTGTCGGCATTTTCTGCAATACTTGAGAGCAACGAACATGCTTGAGCAAAGGGTGTCCTGTCCGTCCAATCGATTAGTACGACCGTCCTGTTTTTCAGTCGCAATAAACGACATGGATTTCCCATGACAACCTTCACTGGCATCGCGTTGTAGGTTTTACGCTTCATAGTTGTTTTAAAGCTGCTCCCATTCAGCAAGCAAGCGAGCCCGGGTGATAATCGGACGCGGCTCTTGGCTCCAGCATGACAGAAGCTTATTCCGAGTCTCTCTATACTGCCTTCCATATAGAGAGCAACGCCTCGGATGCGAATCCCAGGCTCTCCTTGCTCTCCATATGCCAGCAGTTGGGAAATTTCTGTGTTTTTTGGATCGGGGATGTGTGGGGCTATGATCGGGGCAGGAAGGGTAAGAGGGGTACTAGAGCGGGGGGGTAGATTCGAGTTGCTCTTCACCGCTGTTTTGAAGGACCTCTCAACGAAAGACAGGAAGTGTGCTCTGCTATCTGTATCTGCTAAGATGGTGGGCAGATCAGATTCTAGCAGTTTCCTGCTAAGCAAGATTTCGAGGTCCTGTCTGGCAGTGGAAAGGCGGGGACATTCTAAAATTATGTGCCATATCGTCTCGGGGATGTTTGAATCGCACTCGCATCCTGGGCTGTCCTTCAGCTTGAACCTGTGGAGATATTCGGATATTCCCCCGTGTCCTGTCATCATTTGCACTGCAAGGGGTGACAGTTTCACAGTCCGCGTCAGTTGGTATGCCTTGGTGACATCCGGTAGAAGCTTTTTTGTGACTGCACCTGTGCTTGAGGTCTCATACCGATCTTGCCATTTCCGGATAGATTCCTCACGGATTTTTCTTCGGACATAAGACAGGGGGATTTTGTCATAGTCTTGGGAGGCATCTGCGAGTGCCGCTGATTTTGCAAGTTCGTCAGCTCTCTCGTTACCAGGGGTTCCCACATGGGCCCTCAACCAAAACATGCGAATATCTCTACCTTCAGCTTTAATCTTACCAATGTTCTCTTTTATGCTTTTTGCCAGGGGGTGACTCGTTTTGGGACTTTTGAGCAGATCTAGAGAGGATCTTGAATCACTAAGCACGTTGACTAGTGGATCTCTGCTCATTTTCACCTGTTGAGTTGCCCTGTAAAGAGCATAAAGTTCCGATTGGAAGACTGTGCATTCAGGATGGAGCCTGAACTTAGAAGAGCTGATCTCTTTTCCTTCCTCCCACCAGGTAAGGGCAGCACCTACTTTCCCCTCAATTTTGCTGCCGTCTGTGTAAATTTGGGGTCCGGTGATGTGGCTGGTGTCGGTTTCGAGAAGCTCGTACTCCACGGATGTTCTCGTGGACGGGTGGGGTTGGTCCATAAAGCGCACGCTTTGTTCGAGCTCCTTTTCCGGAGGGAGGTAGTCAAGTGAGAGGTTCTTTTTCGCTCGGTACAGGCTCGCTACTTCTTGGATTCTCAGGTCTTTTGGAAGCAGACCTGAAAGGGCGAGTGCTGAGGTGAGAGAAACAGTACGGTAGGATTTGCATATCTTTTGGGCAAAACCTCTTTGTAGGGCAAATAGCTGGGATCTGTTCATTTCGAGGTCCACTGCCTGTGCCCACACATTTGCGGCATAAGTTATGATGGGTTCCACCACTGCGACATATATCGTTCTCGTAATTTCGCCGTTCAGTCCCCAAGTCACCTTCGCTGCACACGCCAATTGCTTGTATATGTCTGCTGCTTTTTTACACTGCGCGGAGACGTGTGCTTTGTAGGTGAGCTTTCGGTCGATCACAAGGCCTAGCAGTTTAATCTCCTCTACGAGGTTAAGTCTGACACCAGACATGAAGAGGTTCGGGATGTCGTACTTCAACTTCCTTGTCAAGAGCATCACGTTGGTCTTATGAGCTGCGAAGTTGAGTTTGTTAAGTAGACCCCATTCCGTTATCATATCCAGTGTCGTGTTGACTTTCTGCTCTAAGGTATCTGATTGGCCTGTAAATACGAGAACGACATCGTCAGCGAACGCTTGACAGTATACTTCCTCGCTATCCAGTTTCTGCAGCAACGAGTCTAGGATTATGTTCCAAAAGGTTGGACCTCCAATGGATCCTTGGATGCAACCTTTGGTGGTTTCCTTCTCGTGTGCTGCTCTGGCATAGTTGACCTTGATCTTTCGGTCGCGGAGGTATGAGCATACCATCTCGTAGAGGTTTGATGGGCACCTCTTTTCCGCTAGCTGATGTTTTAGAGTGGGCCACCATGCATTGTCGAAGGCTTAGGCTTAGCTGTTTCATATGGCTTCACTCAGGTAACATATACTGGATTTAAGGGTGGCAAAACGGATCCCTTGTACTTTCGACGTATCCGTCTGACTATTTGTCTATTTGTTTTCGTAGCGCTTTTTAGGGTTCTGTACCCAAAGGGTAAAAACGGGAGCCTATTACTGAGACTTCGCTGTCCGTCCGTCTGTCACCAGGCTGTATCTCAAGCTAGACAGTTGAAATTTTCACAGATGATGTATTTCTATGGCCGCTATAACAAAAAAATACTAAAAATAAAATAAATATTTAAGGGGGGCTCACATACAACCAACTTGATTTTTTACCGTTTCTTGCTCGATACTAATAACGGTGACAGATGGACGCTTAAATAAAATTAATAATTAGGGGGGCTCCCGTACAATAAAAGAGGTTTTCGCCTGTAACTTGCAAGATTAGGTTACATATAATGGTACGGAACCCTTCGTGCGCGAGTCCCACTCGCACTGGCTGGTTTTTTTTTTGTATTTAGTGACATAGTTTATATAAGGCTGAATTTTGATACATCTTAATTAGAAGCAAAATTCGAGATAATATTGACTTTTTACACGACGTTACGTATTCAGGGTTCATGTATGTATATTTTGTTTGTTTCTTTATTCCACCATAACCCTTAACAGCGTAACCGATTTAATTGTATGATATATCATTAGATTTGTCTTGATAGCGCAGGTAACACTAGGTACATAAAAAAGTAAAAAAAAACTGGTGGATTGTAGACGCAATATTGTGAAACAAATAATTTTTCATATAACCCTTGGAGTGGGTTATCAAACAGAAGGGCTTTATGAAACGATTCCATAAATATATAAGTATTTCTTGCACTTTTAATTTAAATAGAACGATAAATCGCTAAACAAAAATTAAAAATTTCCAGTCGGGTTTTCTACTCCTTAATTAATTATACTTGTGAAGTATGGCTAAATTTCACTTATAGGAGTGGCCTCAGAGTTAGAAAATGGGGAGGTAATTTTCTAGAGAGAATCTGTAAGGTTCGCTAATAAAATAACGGCATAGTTTTAATTTCCCATGTCAGTAAATGTGGAACGCGTTTATGAGATAAGTGTACGTATTAAATTATGATTTTGGAAAAATATCGAAATTAACACCGACCTTTAATCTAAAAGCTTTTTGGTAGCCAGCTTAAGAACGCATTAGTTTGCTATAACCAATTACAATCTTTGGGTGCGGGGAGCGTTTAATGCGTGTTTTTTTTGTTATGCTTGATAGTTTTATCTTTGACCACTATCTCACCCGATGGCAAGTGATGATGCGGTCGAAGATGTTGTTCAGGCTAACCTAGAATTACTGGCTCTCAAGGACAGCAGCCAGGACACACCGCTACCTAGCGGCTTGGCGACAGATTTTCTAATTGAGGGTGGTAGCTAGCCAGGCGGGCAATCGCTAATAGCCCTACTGCCATGCTATAACGACTGCCATCCTAAGACAACAACCGGGACCAACAAAATAATTTCACTAGGGGTCACCCATCCAAGTCATGACTGCGGCAAACGTTGCTTAACTTTGCTGATAGGTTCAGAACGGCTAAGCAAACTACAAAAACTTGTTTTTTTTAAGCTAGTAAATCTAGGTTTGTCTAGATCATCTTAACACCATTGATCACACCGCTTACTATCAGGTTAGATTGCTGTCATAGGCTGACCTATCAGCAATAAAAAAATACTTTTTACGATCGATACTAATTGTATTGTTACGGAATTATCTAATATTTAAGTTATTATAGTTAAAAAATTCGTAACACACTTGTGTTTCTAAGAAAATTAAATAGCAAATTTTACTCCGATGTCTCAGTCTTTCAAACCTAGCAAAGTTCTAAACAATTGGAAAACTTACCTCCACATTTTAGAGCGCTGACGAAACTTCCATCCAGGAAGGTAAGGCCCCTTTAGCGAAGCAAGCACTTATGTAGTCAAACACTAGACCGACGCTACGACAGGCACTCTGGACTATGCTGATCTCATTTGAATGCGCAAACTGGGGAATAAATATTTGTTCGAAGGAACAATTTTTTATTAAATAAATATTGTGTAAAAGGATGAGGTACTCCACCCAACACTCAATTTTAAAACACGACTGTATGCTCAGTGTGCATTAGACTTCTTCTCACATAAATGGTATGGCTCGATCGCAATAATTGCTGTCTTTTTTTTTAGATTGTTTAAGTATCATTTTCAATCAATAAAGTAAGTTCGGTATTTTAACAACAAAGACATTTTTAGTAACATTCTGACTATACTAAGCTGTACTGATGTTTGATAAGTATTGCACCCGTTTTTATCTTCTTAAATGTGGGAGTCCTTGATGGGAAAAATGGCTGAAGGTGGGCAGCAGCGGCAATTAAACAACTACCATCTTAAACTACGATCCCCATGACGCCTGCTGAACTTGAGGATAATTGCATTTTTTGCTAATAATTTCTTGATATGCCATTGCTAATAGCACATAAGGTGTGCCATCAAGTAGAATAGTGCCATAAGAACTCGGTAGGCGGATGTGTTTAACAAATATAAGGATTTGGTATCCAACTATTCTTCGTCTAATTTAAGAGACTTGCTCGAGTCGTTGTATCTGATGCCACTTTCTCCATCTTTCTTCCTTTCATCCGTAATCGTCGCTGTTTATTTTCTTTTTTCAATACTTCTTTACTTCAGATCTTTTCTGTCCTACTAATTTTCTCCATCCTCCGCCAACATCACATTTCAAATGCTTCCAGTGTCATTCTATTTTCTATATCCGAACATCTAGCAAACCTCCGGAAAACCGAGGAAACATGCGTAAATGAGTATATTTCTATCGGAATAGTACTTGACAGTTTGCTTCACATATAAAATAGCTGATTTAGTGGAGAGGGCTGCCTTGAAACCAAACTGGTTGTCATGAGTTTTTATGTATTTTGTCAAGCTGAGCGTTAAGCAAACTGCCAAGCGCCTTAGCTAGAATTGTAGCTGATGATATTGACCTATAATTGCTCTTGTCACTTATGTCACCGGTTTTGCTCTTAACAATTGGTACCTCATATTTGTAGGTAAGTAAGAATGTGCCATACTAATAATAAAAAAAACATACATAAAACTCTGGTAAAATGAACGCCGGCATACTTTAGATGTTCAATACTTAAAAAATGATAAATCCTGTTGTCTCGTACCGTGCCCTAAAACCTACTGTGACATTCTACTCATATCTGAATGTCGAACACTTCATATAAATGCGGTTATCTACATTACGTAGTATGTAACATAGTTCCAAGTTCTCATTAAAGCAGCGTAGAAATTGGTTACTAGAGAGAATCTTGTTAGTAACACAATATGAACACGGTTTAATGAACACTTGCTCCTTATAACAAAAAGAACACGTTTTAGGTGGTAAAAGATACGTATGACATATTACCGTTGGATGTACTCAAAGCTAAAGAAAATAATGCAATGACGGAGCAGCACGGTAACGTTTATCTTGATGTAAATAGGCTGTTTCTGTACATTGGTGCATAGCAGGGCTCTTTACAATCTTAACCTCTCATCACTTCCAATGTCGACGAGAACTCCCCCATTGGGGGATTTGCCATAATCACCACGCTCGGCAGGCGATTGGGGATTTAGCAGGCGTCTTGGGATCATCTTAACCTCTATAGATGGGTAATTATTGTTAGTCTGTAAAGAAAAAAAAATCACAGCCGATGCCTAGGGATTAACACCCTCATTAAACAGATGGAAGTGGGTATATAACCATCCAAAACATTACAGAAATAGTTTTTTTTATAAAAAAATTTTCGATTTTCCACAGACTCCAGGGTGCCATTTTTTAAGCTAATGGAGATATTATTTAAACAATTATATTACTATGGGGAACATTATTACATACTTAATGTGGAACACAGTTAAAAGGGATAGGCCGGATAGTCCACTGCTGAACTCAGCCTCCTCCAATATGGGGGGGTTTGCCATAATCCCCACGCTTGGCAGGCGGGTTGGAAATCGCAGTGTGAGATATCGGCTCTTCAGAAAGCGCTGCAGGCAACAGCGCCTTCTGTTGAGTTACCCTTAGTCGGCTCTTACGACAACCGTGGGTACAGTTGTGGGGGTGACATTCTAGCCCGGCACCCCACAGGGTACATTGTACAGTACGAAACATTTACCAAAGAAGGTACTTTTATTTATCTTTGCTAACCTAAAACGCGGCACCGCTATTTTATTTTTATTCCTAGTGTTGTAATCGTGATTGTCACTGTTTAATTTAAATTTTCACGAACATACATAATATTTTCAAATATATATAGATTCGGTAAGGTTAAAATATATATTCAATACTCAGAAGAAATACATTTGAAGCTTTTAATACCATAACTTAAAGTAACATAGTATAGTGCAGCATTATAAGTTATATATATTCAATTAAGTAGGCACCTATATAACATAAAGATTCAAGGATACTTGTTGTATCGACCCAACGTATGTGGAATCAAGGTAGGAAGATGATGAGTATAAATTAAAGATAATTTGTCTTTATGAGTCCAAAATCTATCTTCTGTTATGCCGGGTTTTCCTCCCCACCATATATAAATGGCAATAGTAACAAAAGTTGCCAACATGTGTTTTTTAACAAAAGTTCCCAACATGTGTTTTTTAACAAAAGTTGTCAACATGTGTTTTTTAACAAAAGTTGCCAATTTGGTTTGTTAGAGATCAGCCTTTAGTCTGTAAGGAGTTGAAGAGTCCTGTAGTGTAGCTTACTTAGTAGTTCATAACATATCAACTAAGTCAAGTAAGTTTTGAAGCGCTCGTGGCGTAAGTATAGGTACTTAGCTGTTCTCAACCGATCAGCAAAGTTAAGCAACGTCGCCCACGATCATGAGTTGGATGGGTGACTGCTAGTGACATTACTACTGAGCGTGCACGAGGGCACGTCGAGCCGTCGGTCCCGGTTGATGTCTAAGGATAACAGTCGTTATCCTTAGACATCAAGACTACTGCCGGAACACACCGTTAGGTGCTTGGCGACAGACTTTCTACTTGAGGGTGTTAGCTAGCCATGCGGGCAATCGCAAAAAGCCCTTCCACCATATGGTGAAGCTCAAGCCGGCATGGCAGTCCATAGCTATTACCACTCAGCCATCATTGCTTCAAATAATATGCACTTACAGTTGCCATTACTTTATATTGTCATTGGTTTAATGCATAGTTACAAGTATGCGAAATGTCAGTTCATTCAGAAACCTTTGTATATGATAATAGAAGCTGCGGTCTCGTATTCTATAGCCACTTGGTGCATTACAAAAACTAAGACATACGACGCAAAATGTCCTTGAAAGTACTAAAGCTATTTTCCTCTAAATACGTTTAACATTCAAATGATCGAGACGTACATTAAAATTAAATTATTTCAAGTAATATAGCACAATACAGATGGATATACAACAATACTTACGGTTCATTTGTACCTTATCACAATACGCGCATAATTAATTCGTCAAGATTCCATTAGCGAGCAGCGAGATTCTCAATTGTTGTATAATAGTGACACAGTTGTTAAGCTTTCTACTTACTTATTTTGACATCAAAAGATTGAAACGTTTTTTGTCTAAAACATTGAGTAGTTAGTTATCGCTGGAATAAAATTGGATATGCTCGTTTTGTAAGTACCTTTTCATCTAAGCAACATTAATATATTTTGTTGATTATCCTAAGTTAATATCACTTCATAAATTCAGTGCTTGTTTACATCAGTACGCACTTACATCAACTTTAGCATTTGGAATAGAATAACTTAATTGTGAGACATGTTAGACATTGTTTACATAAAAATAGAAAAACTTACAGAATGGTATAGTAAACTTTGTTAGTACAACGCATGTCCTTGCCTTATTTGGCGTACAAATATCTGGTTAGAATTTACATTATTATAATAGTAGACTATGATACAAGTGAGCTAAGTTGCTTATTATACACGAGGCTGTGTGTCGTAAATCAGCCGAGTGTATATAATGAGCAAGTTGCTCACGAGTTTCATATGCACTTTTTCAACACCCTTGCGAGGAAAAAAATATATATTGCACAAATGCGATACAAACAACATACGAAAGTTATAGAAAACAGCGCTCAAGTTTTTTTTTTCGTGCGGCAAATTTAGGTTGTTTGATTACATATAATCTGTGTTACCCGGTTAAATTGAAAATGCTGTGTTTACTCGCATATAATTTGCAGTTAGGAACTAACTTTACTTTGTAGGGGTAATTCTATCACGCACTAGTGTATAAACTTATAATACACGAGGGTGTTATAGTTCGGTTTATTGCCCTAAGAACGATATAATGAAGTTCGCTTTACGAGAAAATAATTATTATAGGTACTTAATATTAAACATTATGTCATACTTATCATAGTTCCTTAATTATTCAATTATAAACGTCACATTATTTATCAATTAAATTTGATGTCAATTTTTTTTTATGTCTGTTATAGCGTAATATCATTTATTCATTTTTCTTTTCTTAGATACAAAATACGCCCACCATATTGCTGTGATAACGATTTTTATTTGTATTGCCTACCCTAATATTTTGTATTAAAGGACTTTTATGAGAAAACTTTAAAAAAAATATGTATTATGCACTCGGAAGAGATTAGCCACCCACAACACAGGGAATCCTAGTGTGGGCGCTAGTGTGATTAAGATAGTAAGCACCACCTGATAATTATTTGTACTCAAACTACTAAATCTAATTAATAGTTTACTTCAATTTTTTTAGTTCAATAACATAAAAGTCTAGCCTATTGATAAAGGTTACTAAGTAACTGCATTTTGACCTAAACTGTTAAATAGATTTTTATTAAGAATGTGTCCATTGACACCTATCTTATTGTCTCTTTAAATTTGTTAATATATGTAATATATATAGGTAATTATCATGCTTACCAGGGCATGTTCACAAGGAAGATATTGAACCTCACGACACAGGTCCTCCTAGTGTGAGGATTCAAGGAACCATGTTTATAAATTCTTATATTCGAATACCTACGAAGTGATCATTGTAAACATTAGCTAATGTTTTTAGAGATTAATAAATATTATTATTATTATTATGTGGTATTGGAAGTACTACATCAAAAAGTGGTGTACACAATGATTAGACAAAAGAAAGAGAGAATCACTCTTGCTCTAAAATCTAAGTGAAGGATTTTCATGTGCTAATGAAGAGTTTAGTAGTTCTCTTTGTACGAATACGTCCGGGGAAGTACTGGCTCCATACCCACTTCTACTGCCGAACAGTAATGTTCACATTACTGTTTTCCGGCTTGAAGGGTATCGGTGCCGGTAAAATTACAGGCGCATGAGAATTAATAATTGTATGTCTCAAGGTGACGGTGAACTGCACTGTTATAGACAGAGCTGGGTCCCGTGCTTGTAATAATGTATAAATAATGATAACATAAAAAAAATAGTAGGTTATACCTAGGCCTACCTTCTGTGACGGTCAGCCGCATATAGCTAGCTAGCACGCGGTCCTTCCATGCATTAGTGGAAAACTTACGCGCCGCCGCCGCGCATAGCCAGTCACTCGTGAAAAGTCTAAGGGAACACTGCCTCCCATTAATATAAACTAAAAGGAGATCCCGATGGGGTAAGCTCTCATATTATCAATTTAAACTGTTACTATGTGTCTTCTATAGGAACTCTTATATCACCATGTAAAAGCTGTTCTGCCTTTTTAATATTGTTAGGTTTGCAATAACGCCTGCTATGGGGATTACATTACAAAATCACAAATATACTATAGTAAAAATTTTAGGCATGTGCGGGATTCGAACCCGCGTCTTGTTTGAAGTACAACGCAAGTGGTACTATTGATGTCGCTCCATCCCAATACGATGGTTAAAGAACGATAGGAAAGATTTGAGTTATGACGTCATGGCATGTTAGCTCAATTGGTTAGAGCATACCCCGGCTCAAGGGGTGGATGTACGCGGGTTCGAATCCCGCACATGACTTAAATTTTTCAAAAATATGGAATAGATAAGATAGAAGTAAGTAAATATTTTCTATTTCTATCCGATATATAACAAGAGGTTGTGAATAACTTTATTTCTTGTAATATGTTCTTTTAGATTAAAAACACCTAATATTTCTCTTTCATTCCTTTAACTTGGCCAACGACAGATTTTCATTAAACCGTTACATTTCACAATAATATTTCATAATAGGGAGTTAATATTTACTTTCGGTTAAGCCTATTAACACTTTCGACCACATCATCACTTACCGTCAGGTGAGATATTGGTAATACTTTTAAAAAAGTATTAAAAAAAAACCTTCTTATTATATAAAATAGTATTGTTTACACACTACTGCTTATCCGACACAACGTTGATACCCACTAAGGGAGCCTCTTGCTAAAGAGACCTACTACTCGGCCCCATAGCAAAAGTGGTTTATTATATAACTAACTAAAATAATCTGTTTACTTCTATAATAATCTTACTGTTATAAAATAGGTAATCTATTTTGTTGTTTAATGATCTTTTCGTCACCTTTGCTCGTAAAGTGAGCTTTATTATATCGTTCTTAGGGCCATAAACCGAACTATAACCTCGTGCATAATAATATTATACACTAGTGCGTAATAGAATTATCCCTACAAAGTAAAATTAGTACCTAACTGCAAATTATATGCGCAAAAACAAAGCATTTTCAAATTCACCGGGTAATACAGATTTGTAACATCAAAGAGGTTATATGTAAACGTAAACAACCATCATACATTTGCCGTGGGCAAAAAAAAAACTTGCGCACTATTGTCCATAATTTTCGTATGTTGTTTGTATAGCATTTGTGCAATATATATTTCTATTCCTCGCAAGGGTGTTAAAAAAGTTTTACGTTTAGCTGAAACACACATCCTCGTGTTTAATGAGCAACTTAGCTCACTTGTATCATAACCTACTATTTTGTTCTAAAATAATTATTTTTTTTCTATTTTGGTGTAGTATTTTTTTATGTTTGAACATGAGCTCCTGTCAAAATAGTGTTATCTAATTTTATAAGGTACCTGACTAATTTGGACGCTTTTACCTACCGATCTACTCAGAAAACGTAAAATGTTTCACTTTTTAAAATTTACGTATAATATAATTTATTACTTACCTTCAAGAATAAGGAGGCGTTCAAGGCAAATCGTATTTTTATACTTTATTTAGGTATCACTCAATTTCTTTTAGATCGTTTAATATTGATAATTCCTTACTACCTTCGAGTTAGGTTTATTTATATTTTATCAACATAAATTAGGCAAGTTTGCAGAAATACTCATGCCAGGCCTCACGTTTTTAGAGATCCATATTACAACGTTACGAAATCTAAACTTTTTGATCCTGATAATTTAGGTGCGTCGTTTTCAATATTTATTACTTAAACAGACGATTATGATATATCACCATTATAATCGTCACATCAAGTGGAACGTTCGCTGTTGAAGAAAGGGGTGGGGTTCAGTAACGCACTGTGAGATGGCAATTCTTCAGAAGGTGCTGCCCACATTCTAGTATTGTTTCTTCCGTTGCCTCTAACGACTTCCACTGAACCACAGAAAGATATTGGGGGATGAAATATATGCCCTGTTATATGTACTGCATGGTCTTTACATATATATACACAAATTTCTGATTCCTATCTGACGAGGAACCCCGCAAATCATAGTGCAAAAATGTGTTATTTATCATGTATATGATCCCTGAAAAAAAAAAGTTTTTTTAGTCTAACTCATTCCGTTTACCCTCCACGGATGGACAGAGAGAGAGAGAGAGAGAGAGGTCTCATTGATATGGCTTCGTTTTGTTTTTTGTTTACGGAACCCGAAAAGGAAAATGTAGTGAGTGTTGCTGATGTAGAGCGTTGTTGGAAGTATTATCTAAGTATTCCATACTACGTCCTTACAGATTAAAACCTTTTTAACTGCCCTTATAGGTATAAATACTTAAAACATTGTTACCGTAAAAATGTTGCAAAGATCATATTTATAACGCTGTTGGGCTAGCTTTTGTCCACTGTCTTTAATAGTGATGATGTGGTCGAATATATTTTCCAGTCTTACCTAGAATTACTGGCTCTCAAGGATAGCTTCTGGAACATAGCTTAAGATTTTGCGTGACGAAATGTATCATCCATGATATAAAAAACAACGTAGTTATAGGTATCAGTATTCATCTACGGATGTTATCAGGCAGTAACATAAACAGCCTCCATAATACAGATACTATCTGGGATAATTCAAAGTCAAAGTCAAAGTCAAAATCATTTATTCAATTTAGGCGTCTACGACGCTCTTATGAAGGTCAATTACAAATTTTAGTATTGAAATATTCTACATTGTACTGCCACGTTCAGCAAATAAATTGTATAGAGCCACTGCGAGAAGAACGGGCAAGAAACTCGGGGCCATTCTTTTAAACATCTTTTAACAATGTGTTACATACATACTATATAATAGAGTTATTACAATATTTGTTTAAATTATGTAGGTGACAGGCAATAGCTTAATAATTGAATGTCTCACGACCTAATATTAGGATCAATGTGCACCGTCTCTTTCCCCATGATACACCTAGCGTTGTGTGCCACTGCACAGCGCCAGTCAGGATATCACTTGGCTGGTCTTTCAATTTGAGAGACTGACAATAGCTAGGAAGGTATTTTTATCCAAACTTTTGAAGCAGTGATGGCTCAGTGGCATTGCCTGTGGACTGCCGCGCAGCCGGTCCGTGGTTCGAATCCCGCCCAGAGCTTGAGCTTCACCGGATAGTGGAAGGGCATTTTTCGAATGCCCGCCTGGCTAACGACCACCCTCAAGTAGAAAATCTGTCGCCAAGCACGGTGTGTTCCGGCAGCAGTCCTTGGGAGCCAGTGAAATAACAGGCAAAATGAGACTTAACAGGTATGTCTCAAGGTGATGGGCGCAGTGCAGTTCGTCACTTGTGATGAAATGCATCTGTTATAGGCAGAGGATACCGCTTAACATCAGGTGGGCCTCGCACTTGTTCCTTCACAATAACAAAAAAAAAACTAGTCTAGATATAGCCAAATGAAAAGTAAGTATTGGTTGAAGCCATTGATTTCCGAGCGGTAATAGCTATGGACTGCCGTGCCGCAGGTCCACGGCTCGATCCCCACCACCGACTTGAGCTCCATCGTTTGGTGGAAGGGCATTTTACTATGCTATGCTAGCTACCACCCTCAACTGTAGGCAAGCACGGAACAGTGTGTTCCGGCAGCAGTCTTTAAGAGCCAGTAAAATTACAGGCACATGAGACTTATAAATGTATGTCTCAGGGTAACGGGTGCAGTGCAATTCGCCACTTGTATCGAAATGCATCTGTTATAGGCAGAGGTTAGTCCGCTTCACATCAGGTTGGCATCGTGCTTCATACGTCACAATCCCATAAAAAAAGTTACTACTACCTAATACTAAACTACCTGTCTTTAAAGGTGGCCTCTCCCATTACGAGAAGTTTGCCAATCCCCAAGTTTGGTAGGCGTCTTGGGGATCACATTATATGATATCAGTTCTTCAGAAGCCACTGCTGCCTGCCCACCTTCTGGTGTTATTCCTTTCGTCAACTCTTACGTTACCACATGAAGGTTTGTGGGATTCTTGCCCGGCTAGTAAGTAAGGTCATACCTGGGACAAGGTCATACCTTACTTACTTCACCCCTTTGGGAGTGAGCAATTCTATCCCAGAGATGGCAACATTATCTCATGCACGATCGCACTTGCGCTTGGTAAAGATAGTCACTTACCATCAGATAAGTTGGTGTTCAACGCCAAACAAAATAATTAATAAAAATCATCATGTTGTGAACCTAAATATTTTTTCGCCTATAAGTTACGATTTTGTTCAATAAGTTTTTATTCGCTTGAGATACTTCTTGTATGACTATATTTAGACCGACCGCGTGTTCGTCTACTGCGAATGAAATCGACGAAACGTTTATTAGATCATTCCTTATATCACATTTACTGAGTGAACATTTTTATATCACGTAGAAAATGAAAAATCGATAACCGATTATTTTTTAAGAATTATTAACGCATGATCTATAGTAAAGCAAACATTGAATGCTTTGCCGGGAAGTCCATAATTTTATTTTATTACACGACTGGCAAAAAAAGAGTGTTTAAGGTTACATATATGTATGTATGTATGTGAGATTCTTTATTCCACCATATTTTCTAAACGGCTCAACCGATGTTAATGTAAGATATATCGTTTGATTTGTTGCAAGTGACACAAGGTACATATAAAAAAAAAATTGGCAGATTTTAGACTCCGCATTGTGAGTTCTTTTTTTTCCTTCTAACCCCATCGAGTATGGTATCAAAATGAAGGGCTTTAAACTATGTTTATAACCTCATGTTTTAATTTTAATGAAACGATAGAATGTTTATAGAAAATAATTAATTTGCAGTCGGGTTTTTATCTCTCACAATTAGTAAAAATTAAAAAAACACACTTGTTTTTGTTTTGTTGCCAGATCGTCTAACTATTGAACTTGATCACGTAAAACGCGAGATTCTAAGCAGAATTTACACAAAATCTTTATTTTATTCTGATACTAATTGAATTATTTACATTGGTAAAGGGTGAACGTAAATATTAATATTTTGACAGTTTTAGGGCTAAATTATGAACTCATGTGCATTAATGTCCAACAACTGTTTAAATTAATACGAGCAATATGATTTTAAACTCGCAAATACCATGATCATGTCGATTGGTTATGAAACCTAGCTAACTGATATTATATTGCATTTCCATCTAAAGACGATGGTTAAATTTCCACCTTATAAGAAAGATTCGAGAATCTTTTTCGAGCTGACATCCTGAAGATGCTTTGTGCAGAATGGAAATGTTTCGAAAACAATTTCCTCTAAGCATTGTGGCGTTTCATGTCAGACGAAATTTTTACTAGATATGACTTTATATATATTAAAATAGCTTTTTCTGATATATTAAATTAAATAAATAAATAAAAATGTTCATTTAAAATGTTTTAATTATTATGAAAATGAATAAATCATGTTTAAAACTGTAAGAAAGCAAATGTACGAGTAGGTAAAATTTATTAAAAGTTTTCAAAGCTATAAACATACAATAACAACGAACATTGTAAGTAAAATAAAAGCTTATAGAATGGCAATACACTGCTTTGTTTCAATACATATTGAATGCTACGCTCGGTCTACTTTACAACTCGATACTCTATAGAAAACAGAGGACGAAGTTTTACAAACAAATGAATGAATGACACTATTGTCAGTTATTGTAGAAGTTGTGGCAAACGAATGAAATATGAGAATAATTGAGGTATATACCGCTAGATGGCAGTCTAGCACAACAAACGTATAACGTGCAATATGTACGTGAAGAGCATTTTTTATGGAATTGTGGTAGATGACACTCGAGGCTTACCTGATGTTAAGTGGTAACCCCAGTCTATAAAAGGTGCATTTCGCTCATTACCCTTAGACATAAAAAATTATGTTGCTAAGTCTAATGAGCCAGTAATATCTTACTGGATCTCAAGAACTGCTTCCCGAACACACTGTGGGGTACCTACTTGATGAGTTACTGTACGTTACTGAACTGGAGTGTTGAAGTGAATGTTTGAAAGAGAGTGACTTTACCAAAAACAAATCGTGCAGGAAGTTGGTACGAATAATATAAGCCTGGTAGGTTCAAACCCTAAAAAGCGTAATGCCCAAAGTCGTAAAATAAATAAGGTAAATGAGTTTGCAAAAAGGTACGTACACATTTCATAATAAGGTACATTATAGCGGGATACTATAAAATTTAAATGTAAAATACGTCATACGTTGCGACGGTGCCAAGATTGTGTGGAGCCACGGAAATATTTGGGGAATTTCGTGTTTATGAAGCTTCGAGGGACAGTGGGAACATTACGTGGGCTGTATACAATTTGTGGCGAAATAAGTTGTTAAACATTTTTGTTTGTATGAAAACTGAAGTTGAAGTATGAATTTAGCCGTGGTGAAAATAAAATAGACCAGATATTATATTTAAACTTCCTTTACCTAACCTTTCTGACATACTGGCTGGCTTTTTTTGAAGCTTATTATTGAACCTTTAACCAATAACTATCTTTATTCACAAAGATCTTGATGGTGCTATCTTTTAAAAACGTTCAAAATTGACTTTAAGTTAAAAGAGAGTCACGACGTTTCCATACAGAGAGACAATCTTCTAAATGACAACAATAAGACGAAAAAAACATAATAATAATAAAGCACAATAATAATAAAGAAAAATAAAGCACACAATACATACAAATTCCATCACTCATAAGCTCAGCAAAGACTTGACTGGAAATCTATTTGAAATACTTATTTCTTTTTTGCTAACCGGCTGTATGGTTTTATTAACAAAATACCACGAACAACACTGCAACTACTAAAATAAAAGCTTTTGGACAGCCTACAAGTCCTTGCAGACAGTCGAAATGCTCCAGCCCACTACTAGTTGGCAGCGTGCCCAACGTTCTGGCAGCATAGCCCCGTTGTATTGCAATGCTTATGCGTTGAGCCAAATAGGTTATACATGTTAGCATTTTTACCACGCGTCGCATCGACCAAGCATTCTGATAAGTTTAAGTTTTATGTTATTATATGATGAGATCTACGAAAAAAGTTATTTGTTGAGTTCTACGAAATAATCTCACCAAAGATCGCTGTTTTTATGACTCTGATCCATTTGGTCCATAAAATATAGCACCTGCAATACTATTCCGCACCGCGTATTGATGTATACCTTTTATTTAGGATGGGTAATGGGTTCCGGTATAAGGACTGTAGCATATCCTCCTATTGGATGTTATTAAAGGCAACTGAGAGAAACTTACGCCTGATAAACCGCACACCTATACTGACGTCAATGTATTGCTACACATTTGGTGCACAACACAGCATTTTATAGTCCAGCCCGAATAGCATGCGCGCCGCGAGTAAATTTTGTCTACTTTTTATCTTGTGTAAAATAGCCATATCACGCTATGTCTACGAATGCTAACATGGCATGGCAAAGCACTCGTCCGTGTTTACCTCTATTTTGTGATACCTGTGGCAACTTGTCTCTTGGATGGATTTGCCATAATCCCCACGCGTGGCAGGTGGCTTGGTGATCGCAGTGTGAGATATCGATTCCTCAGTAAGCGCTGCTGCCCACCTTCTAGTGTGGTTAACCTTAGTCGCCTTTTACGACACCCGCATCTCTCAGATGAGGGTGACATTCTAGCCCAGCACCCCACGGGAAACGACAACGAGATATTTACGAGTTGTCCAGTATGTTGTTAAAATAAGTCGGTGTATGTACTTATTAATATATTTTCTTTTGTTGCCATTCGTGTTGACTTATCCCTACGCATCTTGCTGTCTGATGAGAAAAAGGAGATAAATATTACTTTTGACTGTGACGTTAATTGCTTTTGGAAGTTAGAAGACCAATACTTATATAAAACTACTCAAAACTCAAATTTCAGGCTTGTCATTTCGTTTACTTAGACGTGCATTATACAGATGGACGGATAGATAAATAGACGTACAGATAGCAAAATGATATGAATAGGTCTTCGTTAGCTTTTAGTGTGCGGAACCCTAAAACATCTTTCATGGATCATTACATTACAAGTTTTCTTTACAAAAAAAGTTTCTTAACAATACGTACATTACTTTTCCAACATAAATCAGGAAAAGTAACAATTTAGTGAAATCCAGATCCCCAATTTCCTTGACTGTTTATTTTTGTTATTTCTGTATAAAAGTGTTTTGCATGGTTTTGAGTACTTAGGTACTTTTTGTTTCGGTATTTTTAATTAAGTTATTCTCTTAGAAATAAAATAATATAATATTTCACCCACCTAGCAGCTTCTGCCAATACGACATCACTAGTACATCGGTCATCTATTTCACTTTACATTTGATAATGATAATGAATAGATAGATATTTATATATGAATGTGTTATTAAGTGTGGTAACGAAGAATTCACTCGCCAGATGGTAAGTGTCACTCCTGTCCATTACAGTTACAGTGTTACATCTTTTATATGACATTACACTGCGCTCGTTAAGGACTTTCCTATATAGACTAATATTATATGTTTTGAAGCAGTGATGGCTCAGTGGCATTGGCTATGGACTGCGCCGCGCAGTAGGTCCATGGTTTGTATCCCGCGGGCTTGAGCTTCCCCGCATGGTGGAATGGCATTTTGCAAATGCCGGCCTGGCCAGCGACCACCCTCAAGTAGAAAATCTGTCGCCAAACATCTAACGGTGTGTTCCGGCAGCTGTGTCCTTGGGAGCCAGTAATTCAAAGTTAAGCCTTTTAACACCTTCGACCACATCATCACTTACTATAAGTTGAGATTGTGGTCAAAGGTTAACTGTCAGGCATAAAGAAGAGGAAAGATTTGTATTTATGTATGTAACGAATAAACTTAAATACTACTTACTGGGCCAACATTAAAATTCTACATTAGCCCTGATGAACATAGGCTTTAGAATATTTTCAAAGTTATTATTTTTATTTTTTTGATTTATGTTAAATTTATGTTATTGTGTGGGGTGCCGTGTTAGAATGTCATCCCCCCATTTCTACATGTGGGTATCGCAAGAGGTGACTTAAGGTAAAATATCGAAAGGTAGGCAGCAGCGCTAAGGAACTGATATCTTAAACTGCGATCGCCAAGATGCTTGCCAAGCATGGGGATTATGGCAAATCCCTTAAATAGGGGAGGCTGTGTTCAGCAGTGGACAATCCGGCTGATACAGTACATTACAGTATGTTAAAAACCCATGCGAAGCTGGCCCGCTAGTTAGCAATAAAAAGAAAGCCGATAAGCGTAGGTATGGCTTTATGTGCCTACTTGCACACTTAATCTCACAAGGAGTATGATAAATAAAAAAAAAAAAAACACACATAAAATGTATCCTTCTTAATGTGGTAATAGATAAATTCTTCCCCTCAACGTTTTCAGTCGTATCGAGTTACGAACGGACTTCTAATACGGTTAATTATAACTATATATATAACTATATAATATTATAACATATAACTGAAATAATATGGCTCCTAGAATGACAAATAATAATAAAGTAATATTAAATCGACGTCCTTGCGTAATATCAAGGCGTAATACCCGGATGTGACATCATGTGGGCTAACTACTGAAGCGACAGAGCGAAAAATTACCCTGAGCGGAGGCAGGACCGACTTCCGGCTACGAAGCGGCACCGGAAATTGACGACAAATACTTCGGGATTGGAAATAGTCGCCAAATTGGATTTGTGAAGACGAGTCGGGAAGTCGGGATACTTCGGCCTTTTTAACGGATTAAGATTGAACCTGTTGAACGCGTCTTCCACTGTGTTGAGTTGACGTGTGTTGTAATGTATAGTGATAATAATAAGATAATGTAGTTTTGATTTTGGAAATTTGTTTTTGTAACATTTTTGTTTTTGTAGATATGATGTAAAATTACTATAGTATGCCTAAGCGAATATTACATTTACTAATTTCCGGTTGCACCAGGAGACGCGGGTTCAATTCTCGATCGAGCTGAAAAGTTTTTGCTACATAATTTTACCAAAAAATAACCGACTATTTGTTTCGACTGTTGACTTTTTAGGGATAAGTCCAATCTCAGTGTTTGTGACGTCGCGTTGGCTTAACAGGAATATTATTTTTTAATGTTTTATTGAAATAGTTTTTTTTTTATGGCGGTATGCCTTTATTAAACAAATACTACAAACTATATACAACACTACAGCTACTACAATACTACAGCTACTACAGTAAAAGCATTTGGACTCATAGGGAGTCCAAATGCTCTAGCCCACTATCAGTTGGCAGCGTGCCCAGCATTCTGGCAGTAATTTGAAATTGTAAATTTAAATTTGAAATAGTAATTTAACGTTAACTTAAAATATTTGTTAGTATTAAATATGGACTTCCGCAAAGTAACGCCTGATCTATTATTACCAATGTATCTATCAAAAAATCTCAGTAAGATTTAACAAATCTTTTACATTCTGAGATTTCAACCGTACCCGCTCCATGCTCATATTTGTTTTGCTTACTTCTACTAAAATATAAACTTGAAATAGGAAATTGTTTTGTCTCTTTCAATTTGTATCGTAGGAGCTTTATGCGTTCATTTACTCAATTCAGTGGCCATACTTATAAACATAATAGTATGTATACCGATGCAACGGTAAAGGTCCATCACTACAATATGAATAGCTAATTAGGAAGCACTCGTAGCGGAGGTTGCTTAACTAGGTTATGGAACATTTGCTGCGGGTGCCCGATAGTGCATTTACTACATAGCACTTCCGTGCTTTGGAGGGTACGGAAGCACCTCAGTCTTGGTTGTTCTTGTATAACATGGTGGTAGAGCATCTTTTGAATACCTGCTTGCCTAGCTATACCAACCTGTCACCAAGCAGGTATCATTAACATCATAGACCGAATCATCACTTATAAACAGGTGAGATTCAGGGAGTGTTTACCGGTATGAATATCTGTACAATAATTTGCTGTATGACGTCATACCATTATATTCCAGTTATCCAAATATATCAGTACAGTTATTTTTTATTGTACTCTTATTCTACCTTTAATATTCGTGTAGCGAAAAATATTGTATTAAAATCATACCTATATATTGGAGTACATTTTTTTGTTGTATTACATTCATACCTTTATATAAGGGTAGCGTAAAATTACAGTACACATATTATTGATACTCATATTATTACGGTATTCATAAGCAATCTCGGTTACTCTCGATTGTCTTTAGTTTCGTTATTTGCAATAGCTTGTTTCCGCGTGTCTATCTCAGTGCTTTCATGTTCATGAGTGTGTGATTTAAAAACTGTTTTTAGAAAGAGTTTTCATGATGTACCCCGGACCACCCTTTGGACTCCACATGTTGATTATGAAATCCGAAATTCTGGTGACTTGCTTGATGTGTAGAATTACGATTGGTTCGCGAAAAGCAAATTCTTTGAAATATTGAATATTGCCTGGTGATGACCGACTTAATTATTGTTGAAGCTCGTTATCAATAAAACCGAATTTATATTGAAATAATTTAACACTTAAAATTTTAGTATTTTTTTTATTTTTGAAAGTCTTACGATAAAATTCGTAAGCGCTTCACCACAATCTCACCTGATGGTAAGTGATGATGTGGTCGAAGGTATTAACAGTCTTAATCTAGAATTAATAGCTCTCTAGGACAGCTGCCGGAACACAGCAAAAATCTGTCGCCAAGCACCTAAATGTGCTTGGCTGTCGCCAAGCACATTCAGGTGCTTGGCGACAGATTTTCTACTTGAGAGTAGTCGCTATCCAGGCGGGTCTTTCTACCATGCGGTGAAGCTCAAGCCCGCGGCGGGATTCGAACCATGGACATGCTGCGCGGCAGTCCATAGCCAAAGCTACTGAGCCATCACTGCTTCAAGTTCAAGTAATGAATTGAAGGGGAAATAATAGTTTATTGAAATAAAGCACACATTAACTATTAATTTGTTCTTGTAAGTATTTCGTATCGTATTTTATACGAAATTGTATTTTTTTAATATCTGAGACGTTCTTACTTTTCCGCCCATCCTGAAAAACTCTGGAATAGACCACGCTGTTATAAATATGAAGCTTACAAACATATTAATATATTATACAAAGAAATAATAATCAAATACATTGAAATAAGAAACTGTGTAATTAATTAACGCAGTAAAATAAACGCGCTGTTTTTTTTATATAATTTGAACCTGTTTCGAAACATTGCAGTTAAAACTATAATGGGACAAAACCACCTTGCTGACTTAAAAAAAACCTACCATTACAAATGATTGCGTATTAAAATACTAAGCGCGTGAAGCGCAAATGCCTGTGTTTTTGCTCAGCGCGGTTATTTTATACACGAATCCTCTAGTCGTGCGTTATCTTATTAAATAAATACTAATTAATATTCGAGAAATAATAATATTTATGCTTCCCGCGCTTGGCTTCCCCCGTAGCTGAGTCACGTGCTCATAGATTTTATACATTTATACAATTTTCGAAAGTATTTTAAATACTTTTATTAATAAAAAAGAAGTTTGTTTGTTCATGCCATATGTAGCAAACAATCAAACGGGTCGTTGATTGTAAGAGATCACCATCACCTATGGATTTGTGACACACCGGGGGCATCACATATACGTTGCAAACGTTTTGAACTCTATTGACTCGCGATTTGATTGTAACTGCTCAAAAATACCATTGAAGGAAGCTCGTTCCACATTGTGCAGGTGATCGCGTGCATCGCACATTAGGGTGGAGATGCTTATTGTGAGATAGGCACCAAATATGAGATAGAAAAGTTTTGTCCAAACTATTTATGGCAAACTTTCGGTTTTAGTGTCAGCGAAGCGTCATAGTTATCGCCAGAAGGGCCACCCGCACATTATAGATACGTGGAAGTCTCGCACTACTCGATTTAATCGTCTGTTTTTGCCAAGTACCTGTAAGTTGTGGAATGCTCTTCCACCTGAGGTTTTTCCTCAGGTCTACAATCTTAACCGCTTCAAAAGAGACGTGAATAGAGTCCTTTCTTTAAATGGTAGGCAACGCACCAGTAATGCTGCGGATATTGCAGGTGTTCATGGGCGACGGTGACCACTTACCATCAGGTGGACCGTCTGCTTGTTTGTCACATTTTGTATAAAAAAAAAATAGCAAGAGCCTTGTAGGCCTCGTGCTTGTTCCGTCACAATCACATTAAAAACAACTCCCTTGTTTTAATGAGTCATGTTACTTTAACAGCTCAGTGGCATTGGCTATGGACTGCCGCGCAGCAGGTCCATGGTTCGAATCCCGCCCAGAGCTTGAGCTTCACCGCATGGTGGAAGGGCATTTTGCGAATGCCCGACTGGCTAGCGACGACCCTCAAGTAGAAAATCTGTCGCCAAGCACCTAAAGGTGTGTTCCGGCAGCAGTCCTTGAGAGCCAGTGAAATAACAGGCAAAATGAGACTTAACAGGTATGTCTCAAGGTGATGGGCGCAATGCAGTTCGTCACTTGTGATGAAATGCATCTGTTATAGGCAGAGGTTACCGCTTAACATCAGGTGGGCCTCGAGCTTGTTCCTTCACAATAACATAAAAAAATATATATAAAAAAGTGTGATTAATAACAGGAAGTAAAAAGTCTGCCTTTCACTGCATACGTTTTATTTCTCTTTTGTATATAAACTGTAAAATTCAAGTAACCTAATATGAGATACTATCTCAAATTAGCAATCCCTAGTATCTATATATATGAGACCATTTGCTTCAGAGACCAATTCAGATTTTTTCAATTATATCCATTATAACTATAAATTTAATATAGTTAGGACTAAAAAATTATTATTTTATTAGTATATATTAAACACCATACTTGAAAAACATATTCTGAGTTTTAAAGTGAATCACTTTATTTAATATAGTGAAAAATAAAAACAGTATCTCATATTCGGCATTTCCATCCTATCTACTCTCCACGTCTCTATAATATGTGGATAAGATTTCTGGCCAATGCGCCTAGTGCGGTGATGAAACCGTGACAACGGCATAAGCTTGAATAATTCTTCGGAACACTCCCCTATATACATGCGTAAAAAATCAATGTCTCTACGCATATTGAATGGCTCTAGGTGTTCGGTAAGCTTGTAGTCGCTATATATGTTGATGGTTCTACGCTGTAAAACATCAAGAAGCTTAAACTGATGCTTGGGTGATTACCCAAGTATCAGTTTAAGCTTCAAAGGCAGTGATGCTCTCAGCAATAATCTACGTGAGGCTGAACTTGTGCTTTATAAATAATGCAGAAACCTTTGGCTTAATGTAACGCTTCGCCATATAAAGCATACCAAGTTTATTTTGCAAGTTTGTTGCCAATCTTCCTGATTTGTGCCTCTTTGCCCTCGGTAATGACTTTCTTAATAGATCTGGACGTAGCATTAAAAGTTATTTCGTGACGGAGGATTTAAATATTGTGCAAGTCCTTTGGACCATGATTTAAAGGTGGCACGCTGGAATTAAGATTGTGCCGCACAAGATTTGTTGAACCATGGACGATTTCGGCCACCAACTCGTACTATAGCAATAGAAATAAAGCATTCCTTAGCTTGGATTATGATGTTGACAACAGAGTTTGCATCATTTGAAGAGAAGCACAGCTGTCTCCAAGGGTACGACGCGTAGAACTCACGCATTCCCTCCCCGTCAGCTGACCGATATTAATAGTGCCAAACGTTGCGCTTACCAGAGGGAATGGTGTTGGCCTGATCTGAACGTGGCACTGAAGGTTGGAATGACCCAGTGGTACCTCTATTGATATTTCTTATTGGTTGGGCTGTGACCTCATAAACAGATCCAGTAGAGAAGAGTCATGGCATTCGTTAACGGGAATTCTGGCGATCCCAATAACAAGTTCAAAGAGGCAATACGTAAAGGCAAAGGTCACAGACCTGCAAAATTGGTAGCTTTTGAGCGAAGCCACTTGGAATAGCGATCATGAGCATCACCAAGAATGAACTCGACGAAAGTGTGCTTCTCAAATACTTTGTCACATCCTCTAGATATGAGCTCAAATAGATGAGTTGTCTCGGCTTGGACTAAAAAAAAGGACAGCAAATTAGTGAAGGTATCCGACGAGCCTGGAAACGTATGTACTTATACATTTAAGTTACTAGCTACGCCACGCTATATAACTAGAGATAAATGTTGTCAAAACAAGAATCAATGACGCGTTTTATAAAAAATCATACATATTCGAATTCCTCAAACCTCCGAAATAAGTGTCACACCTATGAGTAAACATATACTACAAATTCAGCAATTTAGTTGATTGTCTGTCAATTTTTTTTTATTTTTATTCCTGACAGGTTAGCCTTTGACCACTATCTCACCTGATGGTAAGTGATGATGTGGTCGAAGATCAGAATCAGAATCAGAATATATTTATTGTCAACTGATAAAATTATACAAGTCTGCCAGATCTTACGGCAATAGAGTAATAATCAGTTTGCCCACATCGAGCATTCAATATTAATCATAATTGTATGAATACATTAATAATCTTATTGTTAAATGACTATTAATATTGTTAATATGTATATCAGAGAAGAATCTAATTTTAAATGTGTTATCAATCATTAATTCATTATAAATATACATAAGATTAATATATAATATAATTTAAACATGTCAGTAAAGTAAAGTAAAATAAATAAAAAATAAAAATGTCAATAATTATAAATCAATAAATTGGCACATGTTACTGTTACACATATAATATTATTGTCATAAACTTATCAATCGTATATGTCAGATGACTTATCCCTATTCAGAAACTCATTGTAATTATAAAAAACATGATTAATTGGCCACCGTTTTAGTGTTGTCTTAAATTTCTTATTATTTGTTATATCTGTAATGTGACTTGGCAATGAGTTGTACACATTTATAGAGCTGATATACGTGCTTTTCTTATAAATCATACAATTGACTCTGGGTGCATACAAACAATCGGGCCCTCTTAATTTTGTGTTTCTTACTCTCATATCTGATTTATTTTTGTATAAGTGCATATTATTTCTTAAAAAAACAGCCAATTCTAATATATTAATTCCCATCAAGGTCAAGTATCTTTTTTCCTTAAACAAATCTCGTAAGGTTTCATCGCTTTTTTTACTATATATAATTCGTAAGTTCCTCTTTTGTAGAATAAAAGTTTTCTGAGCATCGACCGAGTTTCCCCAAAATATAATCCCATAAGTTAACAGATGGTAAATGTTTCCATAGTATGCACTTTTGGCGACATCTACCGAAGATACATCAATCAATACCGATAGCGCGTAGCAATAACTTGAGATTCTATTATTGATTTTTTCTATATGGGACTTCCAATTTAAATTTGTGTCAAGGGATAATCCAAGATGTTGTTCAGGCTAACCTAGAAGTACTGGCTCTCAAGGACAGCTGCCGGAACACACCGTTAGGTGCTTGGCGACAGATTTTTCTACTTGAAGGTGGTAGCTAGCCAGGCGGGCATTCGCAAAATGCCCTACCACCATGCTATAACGACTGCCATCCTAAGACAACAACCGGGACCGACGGCTTAACGTGCCCTCCGAAGCACGGAAACGCTCAGTAGTAAAGTCACTAGCGGTCACCCATCCAACTCATGACCGCGCGCGACGTTGCTTAACTTTGCTGATCGGTTAAGAACAGCTGAGTAATCTTCGCTACGTTAATGAATAGATTCAGGCGTTACTATGAGGAAATCCATATGTCATGATAACAAAAATTTTAAAAATAATTCAAGGATACATTATATTAGAGGAAAGTCACCAAATATGGTATGGTATCCTAATATGGAATAACTTGATTTCTCCGAAACTTTCCGAACTTTAGCGTTCGCGCATCGTGTCAGATACGCGTATGCTACGCGTGTGGAAGGCGTTTTTTTGGTTTTGTCGTCGGGTTTAACATTTTAGAGGTATGTTAATAAGTGAGTATTATCGGTTAATAATTGAGGATACTATACTATAAGGAAAATATTGGTGGGTACTATTTTGAATTAGTATAAAAGTCCAAATATGGACAGTCTTTTATGGAATATTCTATATTTATTAGGTTGCCTAATTGTGAAATATTCTATAATTAGGTCTTTATATTTCACAGTTTATCAGGTAGTTGCTATTATCTATTTTAAAATATATTCTGTTTTATTAATATAAAGAAACGAATAAAGGTATTTAACAGAGGAAGAAATGCTGCATAGCAGCAGTCATAACATCTTCAGCCTACAAGAATGATTTGTTAGATAAAAATGGTAAAAGACAAGAAAGATAAAATAAGCTGACCAAGACAAAGAATAAAAAGAAATCTGCGAGAGAAAAAAACAAGCAAAGAAAAATAGTACTAATTCTAAAGAAGAAGACTCTTTGAAACAAGATGTTGACCAGTTTGATAAAGACAGTGAACCCGATGAGATAATGGGCAAAGTTTCCCAGATTCAAAATGTATGTTCTGTTAAATACTCTTTTCCATGGATGCTTGTGGAGAAAGCTGGATAAAGCGTGGGCTCTAGGCTCATTATGATTGTGTTGGTCCAGAGTTTGATACTTAGTTCTGTGGCTTTTGCAAGTGAATTAAGCAATGTCTTTCATATACTATATATTTTTTTATTTAAGTTTATTTGATCTCATAGATAAATATTTTTTAGGGTTCCGTACCCAAAGGGTAAAAACGGGACCCCATTACTGAGACTTCGCTGTCCGTCCGTCCGTCTGTCTGTCACCAGGCTGTATATCAAGAGCGGTGATGGCTAGACAAATGAAATTTTCACATATGATGTATTTCTATTGCCGCTATAACAACAAATACTAAAAATAAAATAAATAATTAAGGGGTGCTCCCATACAACAAACTTGTTTTTTTACCGTTTCTTGCTCGATACTAATAACGGTGACAGATAGACCCTTTTAATATAATTACTCAAAATAAAATAAATAATTAGGAGGCTCCCATAAAATAAAAGAGGTTTTCGCAGTTTATTTGCTAAAAATAATAATAATGAAAACAGTTAGAAACTTGAAATATTCAACTGCGAAAAGTGTCTGTAATTTGCAAGATAAGGTTACAGATAATGGTACGTAAACCTTCGTGCACGAGTCCCACTCGCACTTGACCGTTTTTTTTTTGTTTTAGTCAATAACATGATGACTTTTATTTCATATATGGGTACCTATTCCATATTTGGTTATTCATATGGGATTTTTTTGTTTGTGTTAGTTTTTATTTTATTAATTAATATATTGTATAGAAGGCTGTCAATTAATACGTATAAATATATGCCTGATTAGTAGTAACTTTTTTAATAACTTTGAAGTTTCTTTGTTATATTCCAAAATAGTATTCCATATTAGGTGACTTTCCTCTAATATTTTAATAAAACACTTAAAAATATAACATCATTATATCTAGTGACAATTCCGCCTAATTTTCCTGTCACTCTAACAGTCAAGACCTCCTGAGGATGCTTCTTTTAGAAGCGAAACGCGTCGAAAATTCTTCCGATTCGGATGCGTGGCATTTGTGATTCCATGCGTCGAAAATTCGTCACGCTGGCTTGCAAAAAATTAGGTGGAATCGTCACTAGATATATTTACTATATTCTAGGTGTTTTATTAAAAAAAATTAAGGTCTTAAGATATTTAAAAAAAAGTTGTATCATGTGATTGTCTGTTTTTTTACTAAACTACATATTATGTTTGACTCGTTATACATGTCTTATTAAATGAGAAGAACCAATGGACGGCATTTATTCGTTATATATATTATGTTCCATTAACCAACACAAATTGTATTAATTAAATGCACTCAAAATTACCCATCAATGATGGATATTTTATTTCAATTGTTGCGTCATGCACTTGCCGGTAAAAATCATAATAAGGAATATCACACTATCGTTTAATTGAACAGATTGAACTTGTTGCAACGTGCGTCCACCCTCCCCGCTCTTCTTCATTCACCCGCTGTCGCCTGCCCGCTCGCCCCGCAAACATATTTCGGTACAGAAATAAAATAACGGTTAAATGACATATGATAACACAAACGCATGAACAGTAATTATTTCGGTATTCATATTTAAGTACTGATATTTTACCGATCCTATTTAAGTACTTGTACCGATATGTAACTACGTAGGCTGGTATATGAATATCAGTACTGTTATTTTACTAGTACTATTTAAATATTTCATACCGATATGCACTCCCTGGGTGAGATAGTAGTCTAAGGTTAGCTTATCAACTAAAAACGCCAATTGTATTGGTATGTCACACTTTTAGAGAAGATCGTCATTATCGCCACCCTCGTCCCACTTTCGTGAGTTGTTGCAATGATTATGTTTTTTTTTGTTTGATTATGTTTTTTTAACAATGCAAGAGTATAATTATCATAAAAAACTTATGGCTTTTCATTTTATGGCCGGCGCTCTGTATGACGCCATCTCAAATCTAAGCTGATTATTTTTTCAGTTTACAGCCTATATAAACAGCTTCTTTAGTTATGCTCCTAATTTACACCAATGTCTTAAAACAATAATATGTATAGAGGTTTGCTGCTCTTTGACGGCATCTTTCCCTGAATCGTTTCTTACGATCATCCAATAGGAGGACGAGGTATAGAACTACCCAAATACGGCTTCTCAACCCAGGAACAATATTCAAATATCTGTAATAGTTAAAGAGTCGTTTTAGTTTCTACAATGCAGAGTGCCTTAGATGCACTTTATATCGAAGTTTTGTTTTATTTTTTAATTGCTGACAGTTAAGCCTTTGACCACAATCTCACCTGATGGTAAGTGATTATGTGTTCGAAGGTGTTAAACAGGCTTAACCTAGAATTACTGGCTCTCGAGTACAGCTGCCGGAAAACATCCTTAGGTGCTTAGCGACAGATTTTCTACTTGAGAGCGGTCGCTAGCCAGGCGGGCATTCAGAAAATGCCCAACCACCATGCGGTGAAGCACAAGCTCGCGGCGGGATTCGAACCATAGGCCTGCTACGCGGCAGTCCATAGCCAATGCCACTGAGCCATCACTGCTTCAAAAGTTATTTGATATCCGATGTTTTATGGGTAATGTTTATTGAAAGTGCTCATAAAATAGATAAAGTGAAAATTAATAGACAAATACTTTGGACTTGTCCCTTCCGATTTTGCTTCCATGTCGCATTATGTGTACTGTATACCTTAATGTGAACTTACTCTTTTACGTTTCAGATGTTCCGGACACAACTCTCTGATATTTTCCCGGAGGGGATTAACCCTGGGAATTCTCGGAGACCTCACCATTATTGACAGAGAGTATTGGGTAAATGTTTCCTTAAATTGGCGAAATAAAGGAGTACCTAAATGCAAAAGTATTTTTCATTTCTCATACATGGAAAGAATACTTGAAGTTACCTGATCAGAGGGATAAATACAGTGCTTTTTGGTTTGGGTAAATCATTTTCTCTGCTTTTGAAAGAGTTTAAGAACTATGCAAACCATGGTCCAACTTTTTATACCACCACTCTGTAAAGTTGCAGCGAGGAATTGTAATTATTACTAATAAAAATATTTTCAATTATTTTGTAACATGACTACTTATACTTATACTTCACTGTTTACATTTGTAATGAAAAGCAGAGTGTTTACCATAGAAGAAAGACCTATCATCCCTTGTCAACAATTTACTATTGTCGCACGTATGGTGTCTAATACTGTTTACTAATTGGAAGGGAAATAACAAGTAATAACTTCACCTTAGCTTCCAAGCACACCAATATCAGCACAATATTATATTCTACGTTCAACAATACAAAGTTAGATATGCCACTTGTCTCAGTCTATATTTATTAGTCAAATTAAGATTTTTAACAGGGAGCAAAGTGATGAAGGATCTGCGAGTACTTTAAGGCAGGAAATTTGGATCATTTTGAGGGTTCCATATCCAATAAACAAAGTCCTATATATGAGTCTACGCAGTCTGTCTGTCTTTATATGGCACGAATGACTCGTGTTTGTCAATTAAACCTAAAATTTAAATCATTTATGACGATTGTGTTTTTTATAATAACAATGAATAGGGGAACTTCAGTACCTATGCTATGTACCATAAATTACATTTGACCAACAAGTACTGAAAATTCTATTTAAATGTTAAACTATTTTGTTTTTTATTGGATCGTAACGAAACTATCTCGAGGACCACTTGATGTCAAGGGGACTAACCTCTTCCTATAACACCAAGCGAAAAAGCGAGGCCGGGCGATTATTGTTTATTTTTCAATATTGAAACATTATAATTGTCTCCGTTAACAGGATTATCTACTGTAAAATGCGTGACAAAATTAATATTAAATAAACGCCATTGATATAACATAATAATAAAGAATAATTTACACAAAAAATAATATGAAAAAAATGTACTTAAAGAAAAATCCACGCTCGTTGGCCTGAGTGCATCTCTATACATGATTGCAACAGTCTTAAACACGGTCAGGGTACGTCGTTCCCTTTAAAAAACAGTGCTTTCCTTCTGATTTTAGCCCCTGACCAGTCCGACGGTAACAAGTTTTATTTTTCAGAATTACACATTTTAAGACAACAACTAGAAGTGGGGTTTTCAGATTTCTTTACATACCTACACACAGGACGATATAAAGCGTGTTTGAAATATACTTTTTGCTTCTCGTTTGTTACTTCCCAAACCACCTTTTTTTTATTGGATTTTGCAATAGTTTTTGTCTTAATATAGTATAGAATACACCAAATAGAATGTAATATATAAACGTTACAATTACTACTCGTTCACATAGCTACAATCATAAATAAAACGAACTGTACAATAGACTACCATTACGTGAACCAGTGCGTAAAGCGTGAAAGAGAAGCTTTTAACCCGTTTTCTGGCACTGCATTAATTAAATACAGTTTTCGTAGCTACGTAGCAGTTCAGAGCGCGACTACGAGTGCTGTAGACATTATAACGTCTACGGAAATTAAAATAGGGCTGTAGAAGTATTTTTACTACTAATTTTAAGATTGAAAATAAGCAACTATATATTTTTTTACTTTATTTCAAAAGAAACAAGAAACGAACAATAAATACAACATTAGTACAATTTAAAAGATGGTACAGTAAACAAAAAAAACAGCTATTTGCAAGTCGTATACGCTTTCTACTGGTCCCGTACCGCCACACAATATAATAATTATTCATTGCTCCAAAGAAGTAAGATAAGGATAATAAGTAAGATAATTATAATAATAATAAGTAAGGAAAACTGAGTGATGATTGAATGTGTGAATAACTGAATGTGCGATCGATCTACACTACCTTATTCTTCCATCTACATTCTTTCATCGTACAACAAGAAACATGGCATCCAGTTGAGATGGTGGTCAAAGTCAAAATTGCTGAGATTAGAGCGACCACGTTTAAACTCATTAAACCAGTAAGAAACAGTGGCAACCATCTCGTGTTATCTGATACTAAACAAAACTATACAAATTCAGCGAAATTAAGCTATTTCCTGTAAAATAAAATCCTAATTTGAAGTACTTCGTGCTTGGGTTTGTTTGATAATTGCGACTGCAGAACCATACCCTCACCTTAGGGACAATGAACAATGATTCATAGTATACCAACAGGCAGTAATATGCTAGCCTAAACTCTTTTTATGTAAGCTAAAGAGAAATCATGATATTTTCACGACACTTTACAACTAAAACAATACATAGCGAAATAGAGGCAATTCACGTCTGAAACCTATCAGGCAACAAAAAACTCAACAGATCAATCAAATCATCATAAGTCGCAAAGGATCAATGACTGACCCTCGTATAGTCTCTTCTCGTCTTGTCTTATCTTACCACACAGACTATTATATTTTACCGTAGTATTAGAAAAAAACTGCCGGGACATGACAAGAGTTTTTATTAGAGAACCAGCATTCGCCAAATGTCCTACCAAAATGTTACGAAGCTCAAGCTCGCTAATACTGACACTAAGTCAAACTTAAAATCATATGTTTATAAATAGCCTCTACGACGCTTTTACAAAGGTCGTAGTGCTACGTTACGCAAGAGGTGTTGTAGATCTACTGCGGACTACCAGACAAGAAACTCGGGGCCATTCTTTAAATGTGTTACACAATATATATATATAATACACTTAAATTTTTATTTACATTACGTAATTAACAGGGTGACTAAATGATTAAGATGAAGAAGTTTTCAAGCAATATTGTCGTTTAAATAAAGCACAAACTGTTTCGTAGGATATCATTTTCACTTGCAACTTGAATTTGCCTTCTGTGAATAATATAATATCATACGTATTTTTATTATAAATAGCTCACTATTCCCTAGGAAGGTTTTTTATATATATTTGCTAATCTAACACTTGTAATACGAGTACATACATACTACTCAATCTATATACATACATCTAATTATATAATGTCTACATTAACTTAAGCGCAAAGCTTCCTGACGCAAACTATTTTATATTTCAGAACCTTCATAAGATCTCAAAGGAAGTTAGAGAGCGCAAACTTGTGAAATGGAAACTTCGTGACTTTAATCATAGAATGCTCCTTTACTTCCGCAGTGAGCAGTCTCTTATAAAATTACTATTTACTACATTTAGAACTCTATTTTCGTTATCTAGTTACGAAGTATATTTTTGACTAAAGGCGTTTACTTTTATAAGCTTTAATCTAGAATCGAACAGTTTGTATTTTTGCCATTCATCAAGTTATATACTAATATTGCATTGCATTGTTCTCTTAATACACAACGCGCATTTAATACTGTATACTACGAAAATGCAAGTAATTTTTTAGGTAAGATTGTGTAATGAAAGTATAAATTGTCCGCCTTGTAAATGCCATCATTGAAAAAAAATGATAAGGTGAGTCTGGATTCATACAAATAGAAATCCTAACTAATACAAAAAAATAAATATTTTCACCACATTGATAATGATAATGATAATGATAATATTTATTGGTAATAATGGAATTACAAGTCAATTTACAATATACTCATATAAAAATATTTATATGATAATACCTACTGTTGTATGCATACTAATGCGCATAATAAATATTAATAATTATGTAGTTTCCTAACAATAATTACAATCGATTAATGTACAAAACATTATAAAAATAAAGAAATGAAAATAATAATTCAAATAGACATCAATTTAAATACAAATTATTAAAATTTATATAATAGTCAAACTTAAAAATAGTAATTAATGAAAATATAAATCGTGAAATAAATTAATAATGGTTAATTCAATCAACAGTACATGAAATAATATACGTATTACATACCTATTATTTCCATTACAATATTTTTGGAATGAATTCCTCGACTGTGTATGGTGCCAGGTCAGTGAGGAAAGTTTTAAATTTAATTTTAAAAACTGATAGCGTTTTCGCATTGCGTATAGGTTCAGGGAGGACATTGTACACTTTAACCCCAAAAATCCTAGTAGATTTGCTCGATTTAGTGAGCGTATGACGAGGTATTATAAGGTTGTGTGCGCGCCTTGTATTTATGTTATGATCATCATAGTTTCGTTTGTAGGCGGATATATTTTTGTATACATATACACCAACATGGTAAATATACAGAGCTGGCAACGTCATTATCTTCAGGTCCTTAAAAATTGCCTTAGATGGTGTATTTGGCGCAACTCTCGCAACCACGCGCACAGCTCGCTTCTGCATGACAAATGCACGGTGCCAATCTGAAGAGTGACCCCATAGATCAACACCATAGGCTAACAGGGAATGCACGGTGGCGTAGTAACAATCGCGTACCGCTTGGTGCGACAAGACGCGAGCTACCCGGCCCAGAGCAAAAACAAGCTCGTCCTAGCTTCTCGCATAGCGTATCTAGGTGAATGGACCAGGTGAGTGATCTGTCCAGTAGGAAACCCACTATTGGAAACATATCAACCTGTGTCAAAGTCACCTTGTCCATAACTACGCTTAAGGGTGAACTGGCCGGACGGTTCTCCATACAAACGCCGTTGGGTAATCACTCCCTTATATGAGGATTTAGGTCCAAAATAAAGCATAATACCGATTGATCTCGTCATTATCTAGGCTTGTATGATGTCGAAATTTTAAAAAGATAATTAAGTTATAAGTTATGAGCCTCGAAAACTTTATATGAAAATGTTTCGAGGCTTATAATTCTCAGGTTAATTATTTTATTAAAATTTCGGCATCATACAAGCCTAGATAATGACGAGATCAATCGGTATTATGCTTTATTTTGGACCTAAATCCTCATATAAGGGAGTGATTACCCAACGGCGTTTGTATGGAGAACCGTCCGGCCAGTTCACCCTTAAATCGCGATATCGCCTTCCTGACAAGTTGAAGTGTATGACGTTTGTCTTACTCGGATTAAGTGCCATACCATTAACTTTAAACCAGTAAGAAAGTTGACGAGCTACGTTGTTCAACTTGCTCTCTAGCTCATTCACATCTGTTGCTGTTACAACTGCAGCTACGTCATCTGCATACATCAGCAGTCGTGCGTCAGGAACGGAATTTGGTAGATCATTCATCAGAAGGCTGAAGGTGAGGTTAGATACACTAGAACCCTGAGCTACTCCAACCTTCAACTCTAACGATTCCGATCTGACTTCACCACCTGCCGCCACAACTGTCTGTTCCCTCTGTCGCATAAAATCACTCATGAATGACAATGCAGGACCTCTCACACCATAGTGATGTAATTTCAATTCAAGGAGGCGATGGCTACAAACGTCAAAAGCGCGCGAAAGATCGCAGCTGATAACAGCGACTTGCTGCCCCGCCTCCCGCGCCTGTAACACCTGTGAAACAAGTTCACGTACTAGGTCTGTAGTGGAGCGGCCTGACCGGTAGGCATATTGTTTGTCGGACAATGCTTCTGTTATATTTAAATGTTTTTGAAGTCTAGTACAGATACCGGTTTCTAGAACTTTCGCTACTGCAGGTATTATGCTTATGGGCCTATAGGCCTGTAGTCTAGAATACTGCCTCTTCATGACTCTTTCTGGTCTAGAATTTGTGTTCTTACTCAATGCACATGTTATATCTATTCGTAGACCATAATGATCGCTAACAGGGGCAACTATAGGTCTGACGCTTATACGACAGTCATCTATGTTACTCAAGCAGTGGTCAAGTGTGGAATTACAGGTGGCGGTGACACGAGTTGCAAAGTTTACATGCGCGGTGAAATTGTGGGTCGATAATATATCATTGAATTTACCAAGCACATACAATCGTTCTTTCGAGACCTTATTTGTGTTTATATTAAAATCTCCTACTAACACTACGTCTAGCGGCTCGTCAACAAGTTTCTCTAAAAGACACTCCAAACAGTCAAGGAATTCATTCACGTCAGTATCTGGCGATCGATATATACATATGATTAATAAGTTGTACTCAGTTAACTGAACTGACGAAATTTCACATGTCATTTCTACGGACAACTTACAGTAATCCGTCCTGTTTATATGGCTAATATGTGATTTTACATAAATACATGAACCTCCGTGTGTAAAGGTTTTCCTACAATACTTCGATGCAAGTATATATCTATTAAATGTGATCATTGCAAGTTTCGCATCAGTGAGCCAGTGCTCAGTAATAGCTAGTAAGTCTCCTTTTAGTTCACTAAATAACAATACCTCTATTCTGTTTTGTTTTCCTAGTATTGACCTTACATTTTGGTGACATATTGTTATCACTTCACTTTGACTTGAAACACACGTTAATGATGAGTCACTAGAGTAAGACGAGTTTTTATATTGTAGATATTCTTTCGGGTTTTTAAAGGACACATACGGCAAGCAGGATACGTCATTCTCGCACGGATGTTCGCGGCTACTAAGGGCAGTGAGTTTCTCCGCTGCCGGAGCTGGCGACGGCGGCGGCGGGACCGGCACTTGTGACATTCTTATGTTGTGTACGAAAAAGCCAGTTAGAAATATGTACTCCTGTGGGCCATGAAGTCGGCTTGCTAAATAGATCATACATATTTTCGGGGATGCCGATAACAAATGCAGCATGTCTTTTTGTTTTTATATTCCGTTTCTCTACGAAATATTTTTCGGATGTAGAAATCTTGTTCAGATAATTGAGGACGTTTTGTTCATTCGTATCCGGTCTAAATGACCATGCCTGAATGAATTTGAGCCGTTCTATAGTCTGTAACTCATCGTCATTTTTTCCATTACCTACCAGTATTTGACGTTTTTCAAACGTTCGTTTTTTGTAGCTAACCTTTTGCCAGTCATTGTCACCTTGAGAATTACTTAAGAGCTTCTCTTCTTCTGAAGGCATAACCACACACGGTGACGTTGGTTGTATTATGATGGACGGGGAACTTATTTGCAGTTTAGATTGGCTAACATTACCAGCTTTATTTGGCTCGGTGTGCTTGCCAGCTACGCGTTTCTTAGCAGCAGTCATGGTAATTTTTGTAGGTATCATGTCAGGTACAGCAGATAAGGAGTCAGCAGTTGCGAGCAAGCGAGTTCGACGAACCTGTCGTCGCGGAGTAGGTGGAGTGGGGACACGCAAGGTCGTCGGTTTCGGCGAAAGCAGCCGAGAACTACCTCCAACAGCTGATTTTAACACGGCGATTTCTTGCATTTGCACTTTGATCACTTGCTCAAGACTCGAAATATTTCCTTTTAGGTCAGCTATTTTACACTCCAGCGATACTACTTTAGGTGTTAGGTCAATTACGGCCTTAGTCAACTCGCGCACAGCAGATTCGAGGGCTTTTTGAGCCATTTTAGATTTATACGAATTAAAAAATTTGGGACCTCGTATGTTCGTGGTTGTAGGCTCGCGCGCGCATACGTACATTCTATTTATATACTATCGGTGTTTACATTATTTACTTTTAGGATAGATCTAGTAATAAAAATGGTTTAAAATTACTTGCACCACCTACAATAACAACCAACAATAATGCAAGGCTCAAAAGGTATATATTCGCTCCCTTCTCATGTATTGAAACCCCCCTGAAAAACAATTGAATTGAATATCAAGTCTAATATTCATCTAAGAATCAACAAAATATTTAAATTTCTGGTTTGTGACTCGTTCCATTTATTAACTAGGGATCCTGTGACATACAGACTGACTCTCATTAAGAGTGCTCGAATATTTCTTTTGGGTACGATTTTTTTTAATAAATATTTTAAGTAATAACCGGTACTTTTAAGCAGAACTAGTCGTCTCTGTGCAACCAATCTAAGATCGAATAGAAATGAAAATTTAGGCTTATCGTTCTTATGTATTGTGTTATACCAATACAGATTTTAGCGTAAACAGAATAAAAACTTGTGTACAAACTAACGTGGTTTTCACTAATTTTAGTAAATAATACGGAATAACTCACGTGAATAAGTCAGATAGCTCCGACTATAGTTTTAACCACATCCGTTGGTTTTATTTACGGAGAGCTCGAGACACCCGCGTTGACGTCTTGCTGAACACTCAACTATAGTCGGAGTTAACAGACTTATTCACGTGAGTTATCCCGTATAATTTACTAAAACTTGTGTACATAACCAAATATTAGTTATTAGTGCATAGCAGAATTACGACCAATGATAAGCCGTAGGACGCCTGCTTAGTTTTCCTCCTATCCCAAAAAACATATCATACCACAATATACCAATTGTCTACAAACATTTATTGGTTAAAAATCCAAAACGTCTAAAGTTGAATATGATTACGGGGATATAAAAATGAAGGCATTATATCTTAGAATAAATGCTTGAGGCTTTTTTGTAGGTAAATATCGTTCTCACACGTAAGAAAAATAAACCGGAAAAACAAACCGTTTTACGACTTCCCGATACAAAACCATTACAACTACAAGTGCAGTTATAGTAACGTCAATATCTATTCGCGAACGCTCTACTACCCACAAAATACGGGAAATATTCCCAGATTCAGAGCTCATATTCAATATCAATCTTATTGACACAGACTAAACTCAACTTTGTACCAACATGTTAAAGTTCAAAATAGGTTACAATCTTTAAAGGTATTATTGTAGGTGGTATGTGACACGTAGAATGAATATGTTAGTCGAAGGTAGGGTTGCCATATATCTTGTATCCCGGAATAGGATTGTTAGTTTGGGCTTTCCGTGATTTTGTCGTGATTTCCGTTGAAGTTCTGGATTATCGGGTTAGGCATCCTTTAATTTTTGTTGTATATTTTGAAATTGGAACAATGAGCAGATATTTCGTGAACTAACGCTACTACTAGTTGTGAGATGCTTTAGGCCCAATATCATAACAACAAAGTCAGGAGCAATATCTGTTTTTTTTTTATGATATGGATGGACGAATTTGAGCAGTATTCAGCCTGACGGTAAGTGCCATTCTGCCCAGTACATCAGGTATCAGCCCAGGTATCAATATCAATACACGCAATAACTCTTAGTATTAGGGAAATCTCTTAGTATTGTCATGCAGAAAAGTGATCCGTTCTGCATGATAATGCACTGCACTTGTCACTCCCAAACACTTTTTCTTAAGTCTAGTTCCCGCAGTAATTTAACTGGCCATAGTGCCTTTTAGTTCTTTTAACACGACACTTTTTGCACAATAATTCTTTAGAATATTTGATATGGTCAATACTCTTTGGCCAACCAGTCTTTGTTAAACAACATTTGACTATTGATTAACATTAAATAACTAGCAAATGTTGTTGTAACGTAGTAGGTACCTATCCTGAGTACTCCTCAACTGACGCTACTGAAATAGTGAGCTATCCTCACAATGAGAATGAAAATTAAGGTTATTCGCTGGTAGTTTTTATAAATGATGAATTTCTTAAAACAAAACAGATGTCAACCCTAGCAAGGCCGTTGTCAGAGTAGTGTCGAGGGAAACTCTCGCTTCAACACGTGTAGTTGATGTGTCAGATGCACGATGCGTAATATTAGTTTTGTTTAAATACTTAACCTTAAATATAGTAGCATGGACTGTCGAGCTACCTGAAAACTAATCTGAAGACCTCATACAACAAGAGCATCATTTTGCATTACGCGTTTGCGATTTAAGAATTAATTTAGTTGAAGATTCTACGCAACCAGAGCAACATTGCGGGCACTAACCATTTTGTTCTCTTAACGGGAGGCTATAACTAAGCCTGTCATGTAAGTCGGATATACTAATTTCTAGGACATTTTTATTCCATTTCTCGCTTACAATTTAATTTTTCACAAGTCAATAAGCTTTTGTTATACATGCAGTAAAATGTTTAAAAAAATGATAAATGGGAAAGTTTTATAATCATTACATTTCCTTGACCGAATCTAGTATTTTTTTTATTGAGGAGAAATTTCAGCTGCTTTATTTTTTATTTTCCTAGATGAGCTTAGAACGAATAATTTAGGCAAAGTAGGATCTAAAAGAACCTGAATGAGACGAAAGATACATCCGAAACCATAAACAATAAAGAAATGGCACCCAGAAACGTGCATGGAAAAAAAATAAGGCAAAAGAAGCCAAATTTAGAAAATTAAAAAAATTACAAACGTAACAATAAAAAAAACAACAACACCTAGCGGCTTTTATGCGAACTTGTATTTTCAAACTAGATCCAACTACATGACAACCACCTTTATCTAACCCTCTACCAACCAACCTGTCTATCGAAGCAATGATAGCTGTGCAGTCGATAGTGTCGACCGCTTTTTAATCTAGAATATAATATTTTTTATGTAAAAAATAATAAAAATCCTATGGTTTTTTTTCCAAAATATAGGCTAATTAAATAATAATTAGACGGATAGGGGAGATGATAAAGTTCCGTAACGTCTTTTTAACTGTGCATTCAAAATTATACATTTGCTTATTACATTTTATATAACAGTTATATAGAAATTAGTAAGGTGCCGTAATTAGGTTGAATTGGTGTAAGTACTATATGAAACACTTCTAAAATAGGCCGCGTGCCACGTTAATTTTTTTTCTGGACCTTGTACAAATACCACATTACCTTCTTCTTCTTTTCCTTATCCAACAGCAAGTGAGGTCGGCTCAACATGTATGTATAAATATATTAATATATTCTGTACTCTGTTATGTTTCTTGTCACTATTACTAACACCATTCGCACGCTATCCTTCTTAACGCACTCCATCGATTCTTTATTGGGCCTTCCACATCCAACCACATTCATACTCTCGTTACCTGTATCTTATCATCCTTCCTTTTAACATACCATGCTTGTCTTCAACTTTTGTCAACTCTTCAACTTCTCTGTTCCTGGTGCACAATCAAGCTTCGTTTATTTTGTATGTCATTTTGACGGAACATGCACGAAGCACACCTGATGTTATACATTATGTCACATGTCACGAACTGCACTGCGCTCATCACCCTAAGACATAAAGTTAATAAGTCTCATGTGCCTGTAATTTCACCGGCATCCTTACCCTCTAAACCGTAAAAAAGTAATGCGATCATTATTATGTTGCGATATAAATAGGTATGGTGACAGTACTGCTCAGTTCACAAAGTGTTCCACTGCTATTTTACTGTATCAGCCGGATTGTCCACTGCTGAACATAGCCTATAGGGTATGCCATAATCCCCATGCTTGGCAGGTGGTTTGGGGATCGCAGTGTGAGATATCAGTTCCTCAGAAAGTGCTGCTACCCACCTTCTGGTGTGGTACCCTCAGTCGCCTCTTACGACACCCACACGGATAGAGATGGGGGGGTCACATTCTAGCCCGGCACCTCACGGGCACTGCTAGTTTAAATAAACATAATCATGTATGCAAGAAGCATTCTCCTTGTAATCTGTCTCTTTCGTTTCCTTATTGATGAAATTGATAAGATATTGTCCCTGTCAAAGAACAATGACATGAATATACAGGGTTATTGGAAGAATGATAACAACCCTAAGAAGGGTTGACTTCTGTAATTAGAGATTAATGTTTTTAGAAAAAATAAAAGAAAAGACAATGCCTATTCCGAGCTAAGAGCGCCCACCGCGCCAACACTGGACCGCCCCGCGCTCCCTTTGAAGTTTTGAATATTTACATCGAGCAAAGTATAAAAGGCACAAGATATTTTCAACATCAGGTGAATCTCGTGCTTACTCCGTCACAAAAACAAAAAAAAAACATCTCAAAATGTTAGTTACGAATAACAGAAGTCAACCCTAAGAGGTTGTTTGCATTTTTCCAAACAACCTCTTAATATATATATAGGATTATTGGAAAAATGCAAACAAACTCTTAGGGTTGACTTCTGTTAGTCGTAACAAACTTTTTGAGATGTTTTTTTTTTGTTTTTGTGACGGAGTAAGCACGAGATTCACCTGATGTTGAAAATATCTTGTGCCTTTTATACTTTGCTCGATGTAAATATTCAAAAGATTAAGAATATATATATATATATATATATATATCGTATATATATACACATCTACTCGTAGGGTAGGTATATATATATATATATATATAAACTCTATTGCAAAAAAAACGGGCACTTTAGATTTTTTTCTCTACTTCAATGAAGAAGAACAAGAAATAGGTTTTGTTGATTTGACGATGTATTGGCATGTTATTTGAAGCATCCTGGCATGATTCTTTACGTTCCAAATTTAAAATTTGAAATTATTAAAAGAAAAATAATGATTATTGTGGATTATTCTAGAATTGCTTTACTAATGGCGCGAATTGCTGAAACGATTTTTAACTGATTACGATATTTTAAAACTTTTCGGTTATTTTCTGCAAATTAAACAATTTAATATTTCTTTTTACATTAAATACCACTTTTTGATATGAGTATTAAGCGATAAGGGCCTTTAAAATTATAGCCTTACTTGAAGAAGGTTGTTCGCAAACTAACGTGTCTCAGCGGCTAAATGTGAGTCGTTCAACTGTCCAGAGGACTTGGCAACGGTATCAAGAGACTGGTTTGGTCAAAAGAAGACCCGGTTCGGGAAGAAAACGATGCACAGAACCAAGAGATGACCGCTTTTTGGTGAGTCAGGCGTTGCGTAATCGTAGGGCGTCAAGTGTGGACCTGAAGAAGAGCCTTGAAGAAGTAAGAGGAGTAGAAGTTAGCTTGTGGACGGTCAGGAGGAGGCTTTTGGCTGCCAATATCAAGAGTTACCGCCCAGCTCGGGGCCCTAAATTACTCCGTGAGCACCGTGTTGCTCGACTTCAGTTTGCTCGGAACTGTGTTTCATGGACTCTGGAGGACTGGAATAAAGTATTGTTTTCTGATGAAGCTAGAATCTCATTGTGTGGAGAGGACCGACGCCGGCGAGTGCTGCGAAGACCACGGGAACGCTATGCGGAAGTGTGTTTCGAAGAAATCACTCCTTATGGCGGAGGCTCCGTTATGTTTTGGGCAGCAATTAATTCGACGGAGCGTACGGAGTTAGTTTTCATAGAAAATGGAACATTAAATGCACACCGGTACATAATGGAAGTCCTAATTCCATATGCACAACCCACATTGACTGCACTTGGGGAAGATTCCATTTTTATGGACGATAATGCTCGCCCGCACCGTTCTGGCGACGTGGAAGCGTACATGCAAGAAGTTGGGATCCGTCGTTTAGATTGGCCAGCTCGAAGTCCTGACCTCAGTCCAATTGAGCATGTGTGGGATGTTCTAAAGAGACGGGTAAGATCAGTGCAACCTGCTCCACAAAACATCAGGGAGCTAAAAAGAGTCATTGCAGAAGAGTGGGAACGTATTCCTCAAAACGTTATTAAAAACATCGTGGAAAGCATGCCCAGAAGGATTCAAGCTGTGATTTTGGCAAGAGAAGGTCACACTCGTTATTAGGTTTTTACATTTGTAACTTTATTTAATAAAAAAAAGTAAACTTCTAACTCGACCACTTCTTATTGCATGGGCGTGTACATCGATTTTAAAAAATCCATCGTTTTTTTTTCTTTTAATTGCTCGAATTCACTTCACGCGCATTAATTTACACGATTATAAGTATACAGACTACGTCAAAGAAATAAATTTCATTTAATTATCTAAATTCGACCTTTGAACGTAAATTTCCTTAGGTGCCCGTTTTTTTGCAAAAGAGTGTATATACCTACCCTACGAGTAGATATATCTATATATATACGATGATATTCAAAGTTTATGCCTACTTCAAAATACGGCTAAAGCTCAAAACCCTGTATTTGATAACTGATTCAATGTTTACGTTGCTAACTATTGTTGAATGACGAGTTTCATTAATATAATTACATTAAAATATAATTATGAATATTGATTATCACGAGTCCTACAAATGGTTTGTAATTTGCGGTGGGCTGGCATGGCCTCCGCGATTTGTTCGTGTTTATTTGTTGACTATTATATCGCGCAACGCACGTTTTCTGGCTCCACTGGATTAAATAAAATACTGTATATTGATGATAAACTTTGTTGATTTAAGTTATCTTTAATGACGAAAAATTAGCGATTTGTTGAGGCTAGTTTCTCGAAGCACTTTCCATACAAACGCAGTTGCGCCATATATGGAATACCAAGTGTTTAAACTAGTTACATTTTGCTTGCTAGTCCTTGAGTCTAATATCTAGCTCCTGGTTTTCCAGTTTCCCGTAGATTTAAGGGCTATCAAAAATATCGTTTTGTACGAGATATTATTATATGGTCGTGGGTTACCAGTCAAGGTGTTCCCCAGTCGACGGTACGCCTGGTCCAGTTGTGACTCCGGGTAGATGCTGATGGGGACACCGTTGATGGTGCAGCGTGATGGTACGCGCACCAGTTGCGGGGCGCAGGTTTATCGCCCACGTTAAGAAGGAGTGTGGAGGCAGCAATAATTATATAACACGTTGTTGGTATAAACAGTATAATACTGGCACAACAAAAGTTTGTTTACAATTTACGTAAGACGTGCGGAGCGGGAACGAGTGACACGGGCTTCGCGGATATCAGTCAGTGATCGTATGTGTCGGCGGCTATCGCCAGAGCGCGTGAGACGGTCGGCCGGCCGATGCATTCCGGTGCGAGCGCAGCGGGCGGACGCGGGCGGTGCGCGGTAAAGCGCGGCAGCGGGGAACCAAACCGGCCTAGCTGCCGATAGTAACTGCTATTTATTCAACGCCCTAGCACAGCCAATCCTTCGTGTGAGGAATTGTTTCCATTACAATATTAGTGTGAATTCTTTTATTAAGTTACTAGATTAGGTATACACGTTCTAATGTTAAATTGATTACGGTTTAAATGTAAATATAAAATAATATGTATGTTGTTGTAAGTATGTTACTGTAAGTATTTTATTGTGTCAGTTAAATTAGTGTAAGACTTTAGAATAAGTTTAAGTAAGTATTTTATATGTGTAGTTTTATATTATTGTAGTAGGTATGCTACACTTATATTCATATCTAAGGGTAAGTAAATGAGAAGTCGAAAGACTGGTAATCCAGAAACATAAATATTATGCTCAGGGATAGGTATGCAAAATATCACAGAATTTTAAATCTTGGTAGATGGTCTATTTAATATATGACAAAACTACGTGCGCTACGTGCACCTTAAATATACATAATATATTAAATACTTTGTTGAAATTCAACTTTTAAACTAGTGTTACTTTCATCAATGAAGTTCAAGATCAATTCTGATTCTGGTTCTATATTGAACCAATATTGTTAATGGCCGCGTATTCCCGCGTTAAGTCAACAAGTCCCCAACTGGATGGTCAGCGTCACGCCTGTCCATTACAATCTTTATCTTTCTGCTTGACAATGCAGTGCGCTCGTCGCTCCGTGACGGTAGTTCTCACCTAGTCATTTCACTTGCTACAGTAAGTACTGTAGCCTCTTGTGTAATTTTAGCTTCTTGCCTAAACAATAAAGAAATACCATAAAATAGAAGCGACTTCGACACACAAATGTGTGAAATAACTTTCGGTACCATGATGGTTCAAAGTACGTATTTCACAATATTGTGCGCATGGCACCAACTTCGACAAGTTATTTCTCACATTTGAGGGTTGATTTTGGTTCTATTTTTTGCTAAAAATAATTTTTGATCCTTTTTAATGACCCTTGCAACAAATATGTTTCTGTTATTGGAGTGTAACTCAAATTTGATGAAATGTAAAAGGGACCAAACGGCAAGCATCAGCTTTCAAATAAAAAAAGGATCATCAAAATCAGTCACCCAGTCAAAAGATCTGAGGTAACAAACATAAAAAAACGACGATTTGACTACCTCCTCCTTTTTTTGAAACCGGTAGAAAATAATGTTCGCACACTACTGCTTGCTGACTACAACTCCCCCTTTATATTTTAAAGTTGGTCTTTATGCTTGTTGTAAGCATACTAAAACTGCTTTTTCAGCTCTAAAGCATAAACATTATCATTTTATTTAGAATTGTTCAAAGACGTTCAGATTTTAGGGTTCCGTACCCAAAGAGTAAAAACGGGACCCTATTACTGAGACTTCGCTGTCCGTCTGTCCGTCTGTCACTAGGCTGTACTCGTATCTCAAGAACGGTGATAGCTAGACAGTCGAAATTTTCACAGATGATTTATTTCTGTTTCCGCTATAACAACAAGTACTAAAAATAAAACAAAATAAATATTAAAGGGGACTCCCATACAACAAACTTGTTTTTTTTTACCATTTCTTGCTCGATACTAATATCGGAGACAGGTAAGACGCTTTAACTATTCACAGAACATTTAGTTACGGAGCCCTTCGTGCGCGAGTTCCACTCGCACTTGGCCGGTTTTATTTTATATATTTCATGGAAGAAGTTTGGCTGGGTCTTTACTAATAATGCCCATAAATTAGGGGTATTTTAAAACAGTATATATTTTTTCGAAACTAGGAAAGTCACACTTCGTCATCGTCACACTTCGTGCAAAAATCAGACTCAATTACAATTTCCTCGCAATTAAAGTGAAAATACGAGTGTACTACTCGTACATTAAACCCGTTTTAGTTTCAATTTATATCATCCCTTGCCTTAAGCTCGGAATTAAACTTCTTGCCTAAAATGACTTGTATTATGTATTCATAAAAGCTACTACTATTTATATACTCGTGTTACTAAATTTTTATAGTTCATAATTAGTATGCTAGTCCATAATAAAGCTATGATATTCACAAGTTGGCGTGCGCGTCAACTACAAGGTAAAAGCCGATGAAAAATGTGCAAAATGGGAACTCGGTGTGAATGTCAGTCGCAGAGAGAAACTTCGGCGCGGAACAATGAACGCTTGCTGAACGTTTTTATTCTCGTTTTGCGTTAAGCTCACGGTAGTTTAAAAACTCAAAATATTTCTTATAAACGATAGACTTGTTTTTGACCCCAATTTTTTTTCCAAATTGACGCGAATAATATGGCTACAGGCCAACAAACGATTAGAAAAATTGTAAATTCAAACTGTTTACTTGTTATCACATGTTATCGCATGCATTTGTAGCGCTCGTAGTGAAATTTGCTCAGCTGTTCTTAACCGATCAGCAAAGTTAAGCAACGTCAGCCGCGGTGATGGGGGACCGCTAATGACATAACTACTGAGCGCTTTCGTGCTTCGGAGGGCACGTTAAGCATTCGGTCCCGGTTGTTTTCCTAGGACGGCATTCGTTATAGCATGGTGGTAGGGTATTTTGCGAATGCCCACCTAGCTAGGGTGGTAGCTACCACCCTCAAGTAGAAATTATGTCGCCAAGCACGTAACGGTGTGTTCCGGCTGCAGTCCTTGAGAACCGGTAATTATAAATTAGCCTGAACAACATCTTCGACCACATCATCACTTACAATCAGGTGAGATAGTATTCAAAGGCTAATAACCATTCAGGCATAAAAATAAACAAAATTCTCGTCTGGTTAATATCTTTCAGTAGAAAATCTGTTGCTAAGCACCTAACGGTGTATTAATAACAAATATTTAAAGAAACATTGTGACGTGGGTGACCCTTTCGGCTAACTGGCCTGGGTCCCTCGTCCAGATGGATGTTCGTGCTCTTTGCCGTAGTCCTCACGGGAAGAGATGGATCATCCGATTGGGATTGTCTGTCAAGGGTGATGGTCCAAGGAAACGCACAATAATTGCTTAGGGCATGTAGGTAAACCTTAACTTATCTTGAGTTTACATGCAGTTGCTATCTGCGGGGTGGCGGACTTCGGGACGTCGCGGTCGCAGCGGGACCTCTAGCAGGAGAGCGACGGCCTGCGAGGAGAATCACGTGAGACGAGTTCGCGGACAACGACAGGCGGCGGTTCGGTTAGTGAATACGGGAGTAGTAAGTCGGGAGAGTCGGGAACGAGGGCCTTGCAGCGTGGGCGGACCACGCGCACTGGGTATCTCCGGGTTTAAGCAGGAGTCGGGAATAGAGACGAGGCCCTTGCTTCGTGGGCGTACTACGCGCACTGGTTGCCTCCGGGTTGGTGGGGAAAACCAGGGTAGGGCGATTTTATGGAGGCTCTGCGAGCGGTCCGGTGAGTGTGCCGGTCACACGTCCGTACACCGCGGGAGCCTCGAGCAAATGCCAGTTCTTTACGGGCCGCGCCGCCTTATATAGCGTATGTGTTATCGGGGCGTACGCATGTGTGCGTGCGACGCGGGTGGGCTCGAGCGCGTCGGTCGGCGGTTCGGTAGGTAAGTAGGTATGGATCGTCCCTGGGTCCGTCACAACATAAAATTAACGTTTTAGAAAATTAGAAAACCACTTACTGTACTGTATCAGCCAAATCGTCCACTACTGAACACAGCCTCACTCATCATGGAGGGGTTTATCATAATACCCACGCTTGGCAGGCGTCTTGCAGATCACAGTGTGAGATATCAGTGCCTCAGAAAGCGCAAAAAAAAACACAATAAATATAAAAATATATCTAGTGGAAATTCTGCCCAATTTTCCTGGTAAGCCGACGTGAAGTCGTAAACGGCACGCTCCCAAACCGGAAGAATTTTCAACGCATTTCGCTTCTGCACAAAGCTTCCTTAGAAGGTATTGACAGGTCGAGCGGACAAACGAGAAAGACCTGACTGTGTGTTCCGGCAGCTGTTCTGGAGAGCCCCTATCCCCTAGATTAAGCATATATATCACCTTCGACCACTAACAAGTAAGATTTTGGTGAAAGGCTAAGTATCTTTAAGCCTTGAGATAATAAATAGATTCAGTCGTTACTTTGCGGAAATCCATATTTAATAAAAACAAATATTTTTTAAATATTTTATGAAAACATCAAATTAATATATTAATAAAACACTTAAAAAATACAAAAATATATCTAGTGACAATTCCACCTAATTTTCCTGTTAAGCCGACGTGACGTCACAAAAGCCACGCAACCAAACCGGAAGAATTTTCGACGCTTCTACACAAAGCATCCTCAGGAGGTCTTGACTCTACGAGCGTGATAGATTATTTGAAAATAGTCTCACTATTTAGTGAAATATTTGTTCATATTCACTTGATTGGCTATAAGCTTAAGATTTTAACAACTGGTTTAATGTGACATTCTAATTTCGTTATAGAAATACTCTGTGGTTCTTAAGATGAAAATAAGTATTGGTTTAATTATCTATGTGTATATTTTTATCTGTGGTGTGAATTTAATACTGTACCTAATATTTGTTGTCGCCACCTATAGCAATTATTAATATGTAAGAGAAAAACGGCATCACAACCGCCATCTATCTGGCACTTAGGGATATAGTGAAAACTTAAAAGTATGGATTTGGTTAGAAACTGCAATTAGCGTCAACGACTTACTTCCGATAGTATTTCTCTATGGCAACATACTCACGTAATATCCGCACAGGGACAGTGCCGGTCACTTTTGACTTGGTGTTCAGCAAGAACAGACGTTTAGCTATATTATATTAAGTTAATGGATAAAGAAGCTAACATATTGTATAATGTGAGACTGTGATTATGCATCATATATGGATTATCATGATCACTGGAATCATTATTTGATAATATTTTTACTACAAGTATATTTTATTAGTAGTATAACTGATCATGTGACAAGATACTTGTAAAGATACTTATTTAAAATAGTATATATTATGTACTTTATATCTATGTGTAAAATCATTGATGATTTTATTATACTTATTGCCATATGTATAGAGCTTGAAATCACATAATTGTCAATTTAAAAGAGTACTGTGTTTGTGACGGTAGTCACTTCGTCACCTTGTTTGTTCCTCCCTAGAAAAGGGGTAGTGTAAAGCGAGTTGATTCACTTTCTGTCGGACCGCCGTGCCGAGCAGACCTCCAGTGGTGTTGAAATAGTGTTTAACGACGAAGTGCTGCTTGATTCAGTTTCGGTTGGACCGCCGTGCCGAGCAGAGCTCCGGGGGTGTCGAAATATATTTGGAAAGTAGTCTTTAGTGACGAAGTGCTGCCCGATCAAGATGTTGTGAAGTTAAGTAATTTATTATTATCTTTTCTGATATTACATAACGATAAACCTCGTTTAAATGTAATGGTCCAAAAGGACCATGGTTTGTTAAAAAGGTTATGACAATTATATATCGAATAAGAAAATATCTGTTTATGTAAACAATGACTTTATATGTTAATTAATAGTTGATAATCCAGTGAAAGTGTAAATAAAGTGTATATAGTAAGTATGTAACACATTGTTAAAAGACTTATAAAAGAATGGCCCCGAGTTTCTTGCCCGTTCTTCTCGCAGTGGCTCTATACAATTTTGTTTGCTGAACGTGGCAGTACAATGTAGAATCATTCAATATTAAAATTTCATCAAATTGAATAAATGGTTTTGACTATTGACTTTGTTGTTTAAATCCAACTAACATCAGAAGTGGGATAGAACACGTTATACTTCATATTGTTTCAAATGCTTTCAGAACGTGTGGACGTGGCTTCTCATGTATCCGGCTGTTGTGGAGGGTGTGCTTAAGGCCATCTGCGACGCAGTAGCTGGCTCACACCAGGGGGATGACGTGGTGCTACCACATTTTGATCCTGAGAAGAATGACAATGGTGCAGACAGCAGGTATACCGCTATTTGGTGATCTGGGCTGGAGCACCATCACTACTGTTGCAAATCAGGTAAAGCCTATTGGGCTCTGTATTGTTATTGTGAAAATCTAGGATCTTCAAATTGAAAAGTGGGACCTGTTCAAAGCTACAAAAAAGATTTGTACCTCACACCGAAATAAATATTATTAGCAACCGGGTAGGAGCAAATTTTACTGGCTATTTCTCCAACCAATTCATTTAAAGATCTTGGTCCGGGAGTCACAATTTTTATCAGTTAAACTTACAAAAGCTTCAGTGTCAGAGGGATAGCTATTCTGTTTACTTCGGAAACTACCGATTTATATGTAAATACGCCAGAGTAAACTCAGGTTACTAGGAAATAAACTTATTTCACTTTTCACAACATGTGCTTAAAATCCCCCAAAAACGACCGTTTGAATACACTATTAAGCAGATTGTTAGAAAACACGACCGAACAGCTAAACCACCTTAAACTGACAATGCCCAAGACCTAATATTTTGAGTTACAAATTGGCTTATTTTAAATCACAAAGCGTATTAGAAACATATACATACACGACTATAATCCGAAAACTGACTATATCAAACATGAATTAAGCATCACGAAATCACAAACGTACAATGCAATAATGTAGCTCACATAGGGCTATGTACGTTAGTATGAACTTCGTTTTTATTTTACTTTTATATAAAAAGTAATGATGTTCGGGTAATCATGATGTCTAATTGTTTCACAAAAGCTTTATTCAAACTTACTATGGCTAATAAAAAAAAATGCGAACAGGAAGGCTCCTGGTGGCACATAAATCGATAGCAATACTATTCAACTGCAGTTTTGAACCTTGCTTAGAGAGATAAACACTTTATTGTACATCAAATTTTATCATCCATATTCCGCTGTAATAATAGTACTTTCCGGTCTTAGACTTTTTCGTTCGAACCATATTAGGGTACTTGATCCTTGAACCATATGAACTGAAAGGTCATTTAGATTTCGATCTTCAAAACAAAATTACACGATTATTTGGGAAATTCTCATCAGTACTATTGTCGTTCTATGATGACATAGGCAGAATATGAACTGGTAAAGTTTTATAACTCTACACGATGATGACTGTCACGTAAGATATGACAAACACTAAACAAAACTAGAAACTACATGAACCAGTCTAATTTACACTTTAACAGAAGATTACTATATACCTAAGAAAACTCTTTTCTTTCAATCGTTTAGGGAAATCGATTTATTACACTTGGATTACTCTGGGATTATCAGACAATCTGAGGAAGAGTATAACCATATCCTTCTAAATATAGATGAAAATGATTACATTATTTCGTAGGTACCTCAAATCTTGTGATAGCCGATAGAGGATCAAACTTCTCCACTAGTAAAGTTCATTCGTCCAATATGGGGAGAAATGTATTAACATCACACTATTTCTAATATATTTATTTCTCGTAGCAATGGCCAGGTTAAACGTTACGTGGATACGTTTAAGAAATAAGATAAACAATTCGTCAGAATAGCCAAACGGTCTGTGGCGGATTCAGCAAACATGACACAACAGTTCTTAAAACAAAAAAAAATTGTTATTTCCCTGTAAGACAAATAATAGGCACAGAGGGAAATGTCCAACTTTATTTGTTCCCAGGAATATGGGTAGTTTATATACATCGATCTTAGAATTGTTTTCACAAATTATGTCCACTATTATCTACCCTTGATGGGTGTTAATGGGTGTGCAAAATTCGGTTTACATGTCGGTGAAATATACATATAAATTAATTTATTTCGAAACTAATTACAAATATAGTAAAAAAAAATGTACTTAAATGAGTTAGATAGGTAACACTTTATTTACACATACAATTTTATAACTTAAAACAATAACTAAGAGTAGGTGTGACAATGGGCGGTCTTATCGCTGAGAGCGATCTCTTCCAGACAACCCTATACAAAGAGATTATAAATAGATATGGACGGAGGTATATCTATAACAATACTGATAATAATTAAAATTAAATAATAATTTCCAACACAAGAATCGGACAATAAATAAATTAAGACGTAAAATACCGACATCGTAAAAGTTATCATTTAACAAACCAAAGTACCTTAAAATAAATAATAAATATAATAATATATAAATAAATATGTAAATATAAAAAAAAAAGTAAAATGTATAATGTAATAAATAAATATGTATATATATGTATAACTATCCATACATAAAACATCAGATATACATACTTTATATAATGTTATATTATTACAATATTTGCAGTGACTTGAGTCCAAACACACAAACAATGGAATTAGTTTTACAATAGTAGTAGCAGCGTAATAGTTATCAAGAAAGGTAGTGAGTTATAACCAGGTTTTTGAATACATATATAGAGGGTGCAAGTTTTATTTCGAGCGGCAAAGAGTTCCATAAACGTACAGCTTCAGTGGAAAATTATTCGTCATAGAACTTTGTCCTGTTCTCTGCTAGCTGCGGTCCCCATGTTGAGCAACCGTCAATAATTATGCCAAGATTTTTACTGTGGCACTATATGGAATAGTAACCCCGTTCAACGTCACCTTCGGCAATACATCCCAATCAATTCTGCTAATCATACGTGAACTGCCAACAACAATGACTTGTGTTTTTACTGGGTTGACGTGAAGCCCATAAGCTTTACTTCAATATGATATTTGAAGGAGATCTTTATTTGTAGCTGCTACTGCTTCAGACAATTTGAGGAGAGGTGCTTGGCAATTTAGTTATCATTATTCTATATACATATAATGGTACAAAAAAATGTTAAATTAATTTTACATTTCAATATTGATCACATTAATTAAATAAATACATTGAACATAAGTTATATAATAACAGTAAACATTGGCCGTGAATCAGATGTCGTATATTACACACTGGCGTCAATATTTTTCAAACTACGGTCAGTTAAAATTCATCAATTTTGTTGTATGATTTACTAATGAGGAAGGTTTAATTTTCTTTAAAAAATGGAAAATAAATTGACATCCTTCGGCAATGATGGTAATTGGTTATACATTTTTATGCCTTAAATACACTTTCCTTTGTTAAGGGTGGTATTACACCTTATGTTACGTAGTGTGGCTTTGTGTGTACTGCTAAACAAAGTGTCATAGTTTTGTATATTTGACCTGATTAAAAGCGATGCCTCATAAGTGTATAGCGGAGGAAATATCAGTATAATAAGATTAGTGAAATCAGGTTTACATGCGTAAATATACCATCCGTTCGGGCTTTGCTGTCTGACGAAGTAGATAAATCTTAAGAAACAATAATTAATGTACACTCCAATATGGAACCAGCAGAGCAATGTTGTAAAAGTGTTACTGAATGGTTAAAGGTATATTTCGGCTCCAGCGTAAAGACCAAATTTAAATTGTGAGTGATGTGGTCTATGTCGGTCAAAATCATAGGTGAGAAAATATTTCATAAGGAATGATCGACTTAGACACCAAGGCAACACAGTAGTTACAGAAATATTGATGTTGCCAAAGAAGCCATTAATTTCTAGCCCGGTGAATGGGTGGGTCAAAACGTTTATTTTGAACAAGTTTAAGTACAGCTGAAGTATATAAATATAGCAGATGTTATAACATTAAATCGATAGTTATATATTATTATTTGGATTAACCGTGATAGATTATATTTAATGATATTATAAAACTTATATAAATAATTTGTATTGGGATTGTTTTCAAATATTGTTAAATAAATTGATTATATACAATATTGATGATAACTGAAAATGGACAAAGCCAATACATCTCAAAATGAGTAAAGCCAATACATTGATAAAAAAAACAAAATATACATGTAGAAATAAAATATATATACGAGTAAGTATATATATGTGGTAGCAAACATTATATGTGATGGACAGGTATTTCAAGATTTTGTGAGTGAACGTTCGTGGCAATTTTAAATAATAATAAATATTTTGATAAAGCAATATATTCATAAATATAATGACTATATGACTGACACGCTGGTCGGTCTCTGACCTTCCATTAGTCCCGGTAATACCACTGGCAGCGTGTGGTAGGACTAATATACGTTGAAGGCCTGAGATCTTTTATATGACAATACTGCTGGTCGGTCACTGCGCTGATGCTTTACTGGAAGTCATGCGCAGCAGGTGATAGGTAGAGTATATCAAGGCCAGAGACCTCTTATAATGACATGACATGACATGAAAAGAATTGAATTGAAATAAAATGTAGTGAAAGGACATTACAAAAATGGAAACGAATTAAATTGAAATAAAATGAAATGAAAATAATAAAAATTGAGGTTGTACTTTGAGAGCAAAGTACTGGTCAATATGGCCGTGATAGATTATTTGAAAATTGTCTCACTATTTATTGAAATATTTGTTCATATTCACTTGATTGGCTATAAGCTTAAGATTTTAACAACTGGTTTAATGTGACATTCTAATTTCGTTATAGAAATACTCTGTGGTTCTTAAGATGAAAATAAGTATTGGTTTAATTATCTATGTGTATATTTTTATCTGTGGTGTGAATTTAATACTGTACCTAATATTGTATAATGTGAGACTGTGATTATGCATCATATATGGATTATCATGATCACTGGAATCATTATTTGATAATATTTTTACTACAAGTATATTTTATTAGTAGTATAACTGATCATGTGACAAGATACTTGTAAAGATACTTATTTAAAATAGTATATATTATGTACTTTATATCTATGTGTAAAATCATTGATGATTTTATTATACTTATTGCCATATGTATAGAGCTTGAAATCACATAATTGTCAATTTAAAAGAGTACTGTGTTTGTGACGGTAGTCACTTCGTCACCTTGTTTGTTCCTCCCTAGAAAAGGGGTAGTGTAAAGCGAGTTGATTCACTTTCTGTCGGACCGCCGTGCCGAGCGGACCTCCAGTGGTGTTGAAATAGTGTTTAACGACGAAGTGCTGCTTGATTCAGTTTCGGTTGGACCGCCGTGCCGAGCAGAGCTCCGGGGGTGTCGAAATATATTTGGAAAGTAGTCTTTAGTGACGAAGTGCTGCCCGATCAAGATGTTGTGAAGTTAAGTAATTTATTATTATCTTTTCTGATATTACATAACGATAAACCTCGTTTAAATGTAATGGTCCAAAAGGACCATGGTTTGTTAAAAAGGTTATGACAATTATATATCGAATAAGAAAATATCTGTTTATGTAAACAATGACTTTATATGTTAATTAATAGTTGATAATCCAGTGAAAGTGTAAATAAAGTGTATATAGTAAGTATGTAACACATTGTTAAAAGACTTATAAAAGAATGGCCCCGAGTTTCTTGCCCGTTCTTCTCGCAGTGGCTCTATACAATTTTGTTTGCTGAACGTGGCAGTACAATGTAGAATCATTCAATATTAAAATTTCATCAAATTGAATAAATGGTTTTGACTATTGACTTTGTTGTTTAAATCCAACTAACAAGCGCACGATCGAGAATTTTTTTTTCTCGATCTTGCGCTTGTAAGTTAATATTTTAAAAATATTTGTTATTATCTTTAAGCCTGTAAAAAATCTCCAACATTTACACTCACTAGCTGATACACCTGCCGTTAAAGTTATGACAAAATTCTTTAAAATCCAGCAAAATTGAACGTGTCTACTTGTGGCATAACAAAGTCCATGGATGGTGCTATGCAATACTGAACAATAGAGCGCTGGCATCGACAGGTGTTCCGTTGTTGAGTGTAGCACGAACAAATAAGAAGAACAAGTACTGTAATAATATTCTTGAACGAAGGACGCGATGTGATGTTTTTTTTTTCATGCTTGATAGGTTAGCCTTTGACCACTATCTCAGATGGTAAGTGATGATGTGGTCGAAGATGTTGTTCAGGCTAACCTAGAAGTACTGGCTCTCAAGGACAGCTGCCGGAACACACCGTTAAGTGCTTGGCGACAGATTTTCTACTTGAGGGTGGTAGCTAGCCAGGCGGGCATTCACAAAATGCCCTACCACCATGCTATAACGACTGCCATCCAAAGACAACAACCGGGATCGACGGCTTAACGTGCCCTCCGAAGCACGGAAACGCTCAGTAGTAATGTCACTAGCGGTCACCCATCCAACTCACGACCGCGCGCGACGTTGCTTAACTTTGCTGATCGGTTAAGAACAGCTAAGTAAACTTCGCTACGAGCGCTTCGATTTATTTCTATTCTTTAAACCTCAAAGTTATATCAATAGTCATGTGTGCCTTGTTAGTGTGTGTATGTAAAAGTACCGTTTTGAAATATGATTTTCTGATAGTGGATTTTCAGGAGCGGTCCTGAGTCTGAAACTGTTTCCGGTAGATGCCATTGAGCTCACCACCATGGGACTTCCACAAGTTACGTTGGTTAATTTTGTGTTTATATATAAAATGTTATTTAATAATTTTGAGTTGATTACTTTTGAAGTGTTTTTATTTTTACTTTTCTTGATTATTAATTTTTGTTATTAAAAACTCGAATATATTGTTCATAAGTAGTTAATAGGTTTGTCGTAGACAATTAAGCATTTAATTAATTTAATTATAAAAATACTTTTTAAATAGGAACATTTTAGGTTTCCGTGCTAGAAAACAGAACCCTATTACTAAGCCGTGGCTGAATGTCCGTCCGTCTGTCTAACTTTTAAAGGTCAAGCATCTTTGGCATCGTAATAGGTAGCTGGGTGAATTTTTCACTGAGTATGTTAGTATACATAATATAAACAACAAAAAAATTTACCTCTAAGGGGGTCAGCATACGAGAAACTTGTTATTGCTCTATCGTATAAAAGTAATAAATACAAGCGACAAACTTGCTATGATTATAGCCCAATATCAAAAGCAGGACCACAAATAACAAAACCGAGCAAATGCGGGTCGGATTCCCGCTAAAGATCTTGAACTGATTTTTGGTACATTCTGCGTTGGTACCCACGGAAGCCTCCGTGTGCGAGTCCAACTCACACATAGCGGATTTTTACTAACAACGTAAACGATAACGATTTGTACCAGTTTGGTTTCAGCCATTTTGATTTTGCTCACGTGCACTGGAGATCAGACAAGGTTTTGAGACGCTTTCTTTTTGACACCCTAATACCTGCTCGCATTGTATTCGCGGCCAGATATGGATTTCTGGCCGCCACATTGTAAGAATTTTTTTTAGAAAAATTCTAACGAGCGTTGGAAGGCAATCTGCGTATATATTTTGTAGTAGACCCCGCAGATCATCAGAAGTTTTCTAAAGCGGATCTTACGCGTCTGATGCTCGCCGGATGCACGCCGACCGGACGTCAGAAATTTGTCTAACGCGTATATATTTTTAATATAAAGAGTAATGTGTGGTCACATTACTCTTTACTGGATCATTCAATAAACTTGACAATACTTTTTTGATCGGGTGGAGCATAACCTCCAATATGGTGTTATTTAAATTTCTTCGATTATGGTCGCGCGTTTAACCACTCGGCTACCGGAACATGCTCGTTTGAGCCAAAATTTTGTGCACTTATTGTATTACTTTCACAGTCATAACAGTGCACAATCATCAACCAGGCAACTAAAGTTCATACGATTGAAAGAAGTGGTTTTTTAAATGCCGCTACCCTGCTATAAATATTACAATCAAATAGCTTTAGATATTATGAGAGCGCAACATTTTTGACCTAGGCGGAAACCGAACCCGCGTTCCCCGATTTTGCGCCGGATGCTTAAACCACTCGGTCACAGGAAAAATCTGTTCACGTGATTTTCGTTTAGCGCGAGATAGCGCTTTTTTTATGCCTGATAGGTTAGCTTTTGACCACTATCTCACCTGATGGTAAGTGATGATGTGGTCGAAGATGTTGTTCAGGCTAACCTAGAAGTACTGGCTCTCAAGGACAGCTACCGGAACACACCGTTAGGTGCTTGGCGACAGATTTTCTACTTGAGGGTGGTAGCTAGCCAGGCGGGCATTCGCAAAATGCCCTACCACCATGCTATAACGACTGCCAGCCTAAGACTACAACCGGGACCGACGGCTTAACGTGCCCTCCGAAGCACGGAAACGCTCAGTAGTAATGTCACTAGCGGTCACCCATCCAACTCATGACCGCGGGCGACGTTGCTTAACTTTGCTGATCGGTTGAGAACAGCTAAGTAAACTTCGCTACGAGCGCTTCAAAATAATAATTAAAAATACCTTCTCTATTAGTATTTGTAATATATAAAATAATCTTCTTTCAGTTAAGGACAGTCCTGTACGTCGCATGTTTATGTACTTGAGAGCACAGGCAATCGCAAAAAGAAACAATTGTATCCAAGCTCCCTAAAAATATCCTTTATCCGCAAGATCAGACTCCAAAGAATTCAATACTCTATATCGAGCCATCTCAAAGCGTTTTGGAAATAGTATGCGAAAGATTAGCATAGACAAGACCTCGTGATACGATAGCAGTGTCGTGCCGAAACATTGCTGGTGGTACAGTGTAAAACAGTTGCTGAGGGGCTGCAAATAAGTACGTCTGTTCGAAGTCGCTACTCTGCAATATTTGAATATTGTTATTTTATAGTATACGAATATAACATGAGTACGTATTTGTAAGGGAATTATTTATAAGAACGTTATATAAAGATACGCATCTTAGTGTTGAGCAACAATAATATAAAAAATAACATAATAATGTAATTCCACCACTGAAAAGTATGAAATAATTTGAAATAAGTCTATATGCTGTTACAAAACACTATCATGGTAACTTCCACAAGTAATTTCATACTTTTCAGTGATTGAAATCAGTTCAGATTGTTTTTTTTTTTAATTTTCAATTATTTACATTGCTTACTGCTGACACGTCATGCCTGATCATGTTATTGCCTAAAATACTGTTCAACATCAAAGAATCATGTTAAAAAGTGTGGCAATTATCATTAAATCATCTAGGTATAAATGAAAATTTTCCACTCAATTCACTTTAAATTAAAAACTACTCAATTTCTACAATCTAATTTAAAAAAACATTTTTTATTGGCGGTATGCCTTTATTAACAATACACTATATAAAACACTACATCAACTACAATGAAAGCATTAAGACAACGTATAGGTGACCAATAGTCACCTTGTGTAATCAATTACTTTTTACAGGAAAAGGAATAAACTTGTGGCTATCTGCAATGTATTTACATAATAAAATTTACAAAGGCAAACATAATAACAATTCATGAAAAATTTATAACGTATACTTTTATTCGATTATTTAATTAATCATATAGTTGAATCGATTTTATAAATTATAACAATCTTATTATTCTTCCTTTCCATGGAAACAGTCAAATACCTTTCAATCATAAATGTGTAATACTAGCTGCACCCCGCGGTTACACCCGCGTGGTGATGGATGATGATGATAAAAAGTATCCTATGCTTAATCTAGCGTCTCATCTACCTCCATACCTCCATACTTCTAGGTTAGCCTGAACAACATCTTCGACCACATCATCACTTACCATCAGGTGAGATAGTGGTCAAAGGCTAACCTATCAGGCATAAAAAAAAATAAAAAAATACCAAATTTCATCAATATTAGTCCAGCCATTTGAGCGTGAAGTAGTAACAAACATACAAATACATTTACAAACGTTCGTCTGTATAATATTAGTTTGAAAAAGATCAATTTGTTACTACCAAATATGCATTACAAATAAATTATATTTTTTTGTAGTATTTATAGTTCACCATTTTGGCGATAATGGCTTACACGTAAAAGATATACGCTGTCGCGGGCTTATTTGTAGGAAAATATGAGATAAACGTTTCCGGTACATTTATGTACGCTTGATACCAAAGGTTTTTGCAGCGCACACGCCAGAATAACCCGCACGTGGCAGAATTCTTTCCATGACATATATCGTTACATTTCGAACAATTCACACAATATGTATATAAATTATAGCCTATGTGTAATTCTGATGTATAATCTTTATTATAAGTTTCATTAAAATCCATTTGGTAGTTTTTGCGTGAAAGAGTATCAAACATCCATACAGCCATGCCTAAAAACTTTCACGTTAATAATATAAGTATGGATACAGAATATATGAAAGATTTTTTAGCAACTGTGGATCTTGTGTAGCCACGAACCCACATGCCATTGCAGACTCACAAGCAATCCAAACAATAAATACGTAATTATGCAAATCTAACATAATATATTTATTATTTAAAAAGCACATCTGCATCTGATGGTAAAAATATCATTTATATATTAAACACAGATGGGGCGATGATGGGGAACAATATCAAAATTAAGATAGAGTTATTTTTTCGAAGATTTTATTATATTTAAGATTCTAGGAAAAAGAAAACGGGGGCACAATGGCCATACGTACCCAAAAACTCTAGGGTTTTAAGAGTTATGTTATTATTGTACAGATGCTTATAGTTCCAAAGCTGTTGCGAACTACTACTTAAATACACATGTTTAGTTATTAATGTTGCAGAAATAGTTTTTCTGTGGTAGAGGCATGCGCAAGTAGGCCGCCACTTAAGTATTTATAAATTTTACAATGAGACCGTACACACTCTGCTCGGCAGTCGTCGATTATACCACGGGGAAACAATTCCGTAACAATAACTAAGCTTAGTCACTGGTGTGTAGCGTAGTTTGCCGGCAGCACATATCGCGGGAATGTCCACATTATGGATTCAAATGGCGGCGACAAGTTCGTATTACCGACTGTAACGCGCACTTACTGCCGCGGGTTTGTTCCAAGGTCGCTACTCTACAACTTCACTTTACAAATTTCCAGAATACACTTTGTTTTCAAGTGAACGTCAGGACCGTTTTCTGTATGTCATCAAAATGTTGTACTGTGTTAATAAACTAAGCTTTCATGGTCAAATAGTGTCCTATTTTAAGTTGGTCTGGTCTACCTACAAAATATTTTACATAAAGTATTGGAATACGTAAGAGACCTGCGAGGAACAGAATTGCGTTCACTGCCTGAATTAACTTTCATCCACTGCTTCAATCGCGTGGCACCAAATAGTGGTTGTGTTGTACTCATTTAATTATTTGAAGCTAACTTAACTTCAAATAATTAAATGAGCTAACTTAACTTAAACAAATATTGCAATACTAACATAGTAATAATTTAATAACATATTATGTGACATACTGTTAAGAGACGTTTAAAAATAATAGCGAGTTGAGGATCGGAATGGCCCAAAGGGGAGAATGAAGGCCATTTTGGGGATCACCATCCATAAGCGTTGTTCTCCCTACCTTCCACGGCTTTAAAGGGACCCCCATTGCTTGATGACAAACGCGCTGGGGCCGCTGAGGAAGAGGAATGTCGGTCGCTGGCCAATATCCCTATCCTCTGCGGCCAAAGCAGGCATTGGGGTCACTCATCTGACACGCCAATGCTGTGGGATCTAGGGCGTCCAAGCATAGGGTTGGTCTAGCGACCGTTTGCGGGTTTGATCCCCGAAAAAGTCTCCCCTCGATAATGGCCTGGAGACTGTTAGCTGTCTTATGTAAAAGTATTCCCGCCTTCGCGCTTGAATCAGACAAGATATTACACCGTGTTTCGGTAGAGATGCTTGTTGCTGTGGGACTAACTGGTGCCAAGTCTGTCAAATTCCAGCCACATTCCTTAGGTGGACGAGAACGCATAAATGCACAAACACTAATAGAAAACAAGTGTGATAAGTAGAACCCTCTTTCCTATGACGGCAAAAGGCTGCAACTTATATAGCTTAAATCATTTTGCAAAACCATTGCGATATGCAACATTGAATATTTTAGTAACGGTAGTACGTAATAAGTTATGTGAAGTAGTTTATTGTATGCTCTGTTACCTTAACACGATCTAACTCGAGTTTCAGCGTTTAGTTATTATAACAGGGTGGTAATATGAGGTAGTAAGTTTAATAGACTAGTTGGTTCAAGTCCTTCAATTATGAACACAGGAATTTAAACATTGCAGCTTGGCGTTGAATTATTTACCAAGTTTTTATTATATTAGCAGTAACCTTATATATGAACCCGTAATTTCGTCATATTTTAAATGTCAAGTGTTCAAAGTCAATGAAATTTTACATGCATGCCCATATAATAGGCTCAAAGTAATGCATGTAAAATTTCTCTACGTAAATAAGTTTCTATGGAAAGCTGAACTTCCCTTAATTTTTTTCTTAATAGTATTATCACTATATCGATTAATGAATTCTGATTTCCTCTTTGTAGCCCAACTCCCGAGTACCAATAATAACGTAACAGTTTTCCTACGCGCCTACAGCTCCATCATGTCTAAGTCCACTATGTTCTAATCTCAGCAACCACTTACCGGCTTTACTTGTGGTTTGTAGTACTCAGGCACTCCTGCAGACGTGCAGTATGAAGCAATTAGCCTGGAAAAGCCGCAAGCGATCCTTCACAGTGACAGTTCAGCCGCAATATCATGGACGTGTCAAGGAGTTATGCAGTTATATTGTGAAATGTGCAAGGATTATTTAGATACTAATAAAAGTAATCGATTACAACATGGAAAAATATGGAATAACTTGTTGAAGCCGGTAACATGCTGATTCAAATGCTCTAAGCTCACATTTGTATGACACGACTTTCAAAAGTTATTTTATATTGTTCAATATTAAAAGTCAATAGAGTTTAAAAAACAGGCCAAATGCGAGTCGGTCTCACTCTTTTGGGGTTCCATATTACAACAGCCCTGATAAAAAAAAATTAGTTAGTTTTGGTCACAGTTTCAATATGATTTTCGATTTATTACAATGCAGTGAAGCACAATACCTATGTATTGTGCTTCACTGCTAAACTAAATAGGAATCTGAATTATTAGTATAGACTAATAATTCAGATTCCTATTTAGTTTAGTTTTCTCAGTAGATCCCGTAGCAAAATAGGACTAAAATGGAGAACTTAACATGAGACAACAAATATGTCTCAAGGTGACGGGCGCAGTGCAATTCATGACTTGTGACGAAGTGCATCTGTTATAGGCAGAGGTTAGTCCGCTTAACATTAGGTGGGCCTCGAGCTTGTCCTGTCACAATAACATAAAAAAAAACTTTGATAGCCGTCAATTTTTTTAACATCTTCGATAAAAAAATAAAAAATACACTCATGAATGTCCAGATACATGCTTTGATGAAAAAAGATTTTATTTCGTCCCTTGCCTTATATGAATATTGAAGAACGCGGTCGCTATGTGTAACCGATTCTCCTGAAATTTGATGATCAGGTAAAATATTTATTTGGAACTTTTATACCGATTTAATTTTGGATATTTTTCAAAACGGCGGAAATATGGACGTTTATAACGTCAAAATAAATAATCTTTCAGTCGCGAGGTCCTCAGCTCAAAGAGTGTCTCATATTTATGCTGAATAAATGCTTCTGCATTACTTTCAGCCGATCCAATAAAACTTTAGATTATGATTTTAAAATTAATGGTCAGTCTCTTACGAGATCTGATACTGTCATCGACCTCGGTATTACTCTCGATTCAAAACTTTTATTTGACAAGCATATAGATAACATTTTAAATAGAGCTATGAAAACTCTGGGTTTCCTTTTCCGAGTTACGAAAGATTTCAAATCTATTAAAACGTTAAAAATTTTATATTGTTCCTTGGTAAGGAGCCAACTTGAATATGCTTCTCAAGTATGGAATCCCCGCTATAATAAATATATAGACATGCTTGAAAAACCACAAAAGAAATTCTTACGGTTCATTAACTATAAATTTAGAACCCTCAGTCTGGATTATGAGGATAGCTGTAGACGCCAACATATCTTACCTCTTTCTCTAAGAAGGGAGGCGGCAGATCTCACTTTTATGCATAACATAATTCTAAACATTATCGACTCCCCGACACTACTCTCGGAGATAAAACTAATAGCACCTTACAGATCTGTTAGTCGTAGGAACTGCTTACAATTGTATACTCCTCCCTATGACAGTAATTATCGTCAAAACTCTTACCTTCTGCGAACTGCTCATATTTTTAACACACAATATTCGATTAAAGTAGACTTGTTTTCAACGAAGCATAATATGTTTAAACATATAATCAACGATATTTTTTTTCTTGGTTAGTTCTTCTATTCTTACGTTACTTGTGTTTTGTATGGCATTGATTCGTTTATTTATATTACAATACATTTATAGTACTATTTTTCGTCACCTCAATGTTCAATTTGTCATTGTTTTTGGTATTTGCAAGTAACCACCTGCCTTTGGCGTGCAGGCGGCATGGCACGGGTTTTGGAATGTATTAACTAAAGTCAGTAAATATTCCATTACTTAATTTAACTTTGTTCTCTTGGACGTGCTGTGTTGCCTGTAAGTTGAAGAAGCTGAAAAGTGTAACTATATCTTTACGATGGTGTGACTCAAATAGTAATGATCGAACTTCACTTCTAGGTTAAATTGTATGATACATCTATGAATATGATATATTATGGAATAAGATTGTAATAATTTATGTATAATATTTATTTATATATAATATTTATTCTGTTACCAATATGGATATATTTTTATCCGTTATTATAATATTCGGGACACTTACATAATATTGTTTCCATAAGTGAATACTATGAGGCTTTTGTGTACCAAAATTCTCCTAGCTATATCATTGTCTTAGCAGCTGTTTGTATTCCTTGTAAAATAAAATATAAATTGTAATAAAATTGTAAAAAAAAAAATAAAAAAAATATTTAGCCGAGCGAGTTTCTCAAAATGCCTGACAGCATGCGGTGAAGCACAATGCCAAGGCGTGATTCAAACCGTGGACCTCTGCGGTAGTCTATAATAAACATTATAAAGTAGATATTCATTCCCTGATTTGGAACAAATAACGAAATTGTAGAATGTAGGAAGGATAAGTTTAAATTACACTTTCGGGTCCATGTGCCCACAAATTAGCGTCATGATAACGTTTTTGTGCAGCTTAGTGAAATCTAGTGCATGCTGAACTGGAACTCGTGGCATTCCGCAATATTATAACATTGTACTTAATTATATTATAATACTAGCTGTATCTGCGACTTTGTTTGCATTTTCCATCCATGCAGACTAATTATTCACATTTGACCACTGTTTATCTCATATTAAGCAACGCTGTGGTCTGCAGTGAAGCACTTTTAGTAAACCATAACTCAGAAAGGAGCTTGTTACTTTGGATTTAAAAGCTCCGAGTTGTATTTTCCAGAAGACAGTACCTAGGTAGCTCAAAGCTCACTTACTTAGCATTCCATGGATTCACCGTGCGTGTGCCGGGTTCATCGCGTTGCAGAGGATAAGGTCCAAGTCAAAGTGCCTGGGACTTGCAACCCAGTGAGTAAGGTTAAGGCGCCCCTAAATGCTCCCTTTCACCGCTCGAGCCTCCTCCCCTGCCAAACCAAATTTGGTAAGATCCTACTAATGCTGCCTTTGATACACGTTCTAGGTTGGAAGTTTCGGTTGTTCTTGAGAGGCCAAGATCTTTTAGTAGGTCTAACAAAAAATAATGTATGAAATCAAATTACGCGTTAGTAAATTACAACTAAGAGTACATTTTGGCTTTTATCCGCTCACCCAAGAGAACCGTGCTGAATTTCGGGATATAAATATAAAGTACCCTACATCGTAGTATGAACTCAAATCATGCTAAGTTTCATTGAAATTCATTAGTAGTTTTGGCGTGATGCGCGGCTGGGATACATACAGACAGACAGACAGATAAAAAACTACAGACACAAATATAAAATCAAAAACAGGTGTTAGCATCAGTACTCGTATCAGCTACAGTGAGCTCCCAAATATTTTTTTTCAAAATCTTCTATGTAGAGAATTGGACTTGTTATACAGTTTTAATATAAGTATAGATATGCACCAATCAGTGTCACTATAAAATATGATGATTCAATTGTTGCATATTTTTTTTATTATATGTATCTTGTAGCGTTGTGTCAGATATACATCAATATTTTTCTTTCATTCTACGTCGGAAATTTTCACACATGTAGGAGACACAGATTTAATCAAACATAGATCGGCCTTGGTGCTCGTCATTCGGATAAAAACTTTATTTATTTACACATCCTTGGTCCCAAACCAATACTGCTTTCTATCGCTCGCCGAAAATATTTTGATGCATAAATATTTCTACAAACAGGCCTCCAGAGCGCGCGAACCCAAACTGTACATATTTTTTTGAATCAATACTCTTTGGCAGCGATTGTTTTTGGTAGTTTTTAGGTATTTGTACTAGTTTGATTTATAACTATTTTTATTTTATGTTTCTATTTCACTTTTATAATTTATAATAGTAACCAATACAGCTCGAACAAAAAAGAAGTTAACTAAATCTATATATTAACTAGAATTGTGATAGAAAAATAAATTAGCTCCGTTTTCTACCAGCAGGCAATCATTATTAGAAAACAGAGCTCAGGCCACAGTCCACCGGTAGAGTACCTAAAAGGCTGTCAGCATTACCCCGTTGAATGGCAATACTTATTCACTAGCCAAGGTAAGCGCCAGCCCTTTGGTCGTTTGTCTTATCTACAGCCGCTATGACAAAAAATATTAATATAAATCACAATTTTGCTCTAGTAACAAGAGATATTTTGTTCAAAACTACCCGCGTGACAGTATACATGCTACAGCTTAATAACATTGTAATGCGCACTTTAATTACATCCAGCTACAAGCCATACGAGCATAAAGCGAGCTCACACTAGATGAGCAATAAAGCCGCGTTCTCACTGCAGCCTCGTTGTAAATTAAGCAGTATTATATATTATATTGTAATTGTCAGCGTGCAGTAAGCGATACAATATAATTATTTTCTATTAAGACTCCTATTTGAACCACAGAAAACAGATAGGTATTGGTAGACCAATAGAACTACGAAGTCCATCAACCGACACCTGCTTGTATATACAAGCAGGTGTCGTTTGATGGACTTCGTAGTTAGTCCATATGGACTAACGTGCATTCGACAGTGCGACGTAACTTTTGAATATTCAAGCGAAATCTATTTGTTGTTCCCCAATTGAAATTCTGAATCATTTTTGTATCCATCAAAGTACGAAACATCAAGCTCAATTGAATTAAAAGGCGGCGCTAGAACCATGAGACCAGGCAAAACTATGCCTAGTCATGTACATACACAACTACTAGTACATCCGTACAACGGTATTATCCCTTAGCGTGGAGCAAAACATGAGAAATCATAAATTTACATTGAAAATGCCGAATTGTGTTGTGAAAAAACAAACAATCTTCAAATGAAAAAAAAAACAGAATGGATTCACATTGCACACGTAATTTGGTCGTACACATACTAATGTCTACCATATGTTTAGAAAACTGGCGTTACTTCGCTGTTCGCTGGGTTCTGTCTTAATTTTTTATTTCGTCTCAGGGATAAATACTGAGCAAGTAATACTACTTGAACAAGTCAGATAGCTCCGACTATAGTTTCAACTACACCCGGTGGTCTTTTCCAAGGAGGGCTCGGGACGATTGTGATGACATCGCTTCGAACTGCTACATATGTTCCGTATTATTTACTAAAAAAAATTAAAAAATTGCATATAATGGAGCCGACTTTAAAACTCAAATGTTTTACACATTTGAGTGTTAAAGTTAGTTCCAGATTTTTTATATTTTTTTACCAATAAATGCAACCGACATCAACACTCAAATGTGTGAAATAACTTGTTAAAGTAGGTACCATGATGGTTAAAAAGTACCTACTATCACAATATTGTGCGCATAGTACTGACTTCAACAAGTTATTTCACACATTTGAGTGTTGAAGGCGGTTCCATTTTTTTTTTTATGTTATTGTGAAGGAACAAGCGCGAGGCCCACCTGATGTTAAGCGGTATCCTCTGCCTATAACATTTCATCACAAGTGACGAACTGCACTGTGCCCATCACCTTGAGACATACCTGTTAAGTCTCATTTTGCCAGTTATTTCACTGGCTCTCAAGGACTGCTGCCGGAACACACCGTTAGGTGCTTGGCGACAGATTTTCTACTTGAGGGTGGTCGATAGCCAGGCGGGCTTTCGCAAAATGCCCTTCCACCATGCAATTTGTTTTTCTTCCATTTTAGTGACCCTTGCTACTTATGGGATCGATTGTCATTCACTGTCAGTGACTATATCATCAAGATAGGAAAATACTTTTCAGTTATTGTAGTGTACTTACGTACCCTTCGGACAACTAAAAGAACAATATGTACTTTTATTTAGAAATAAGAATTTCTTTTAAAAATTCTTTTAAACATAACTGCTGCTAGGCTTTTGTTTCTCGTCGCAGCTGCGGCCTTACATCTAGGGTGCAATGAAAAGGCGCGCACACACGAGCGCGATAATGATGCCCACTAATTATGACTCTGAATGAACACTCTTGGGCTCCGTCTAGTTATAATAAAGGTAGATAGTGGTACGCTGGCTTGAGTACAAAGAGCGAGTGTAAAGTGCACCTTATCAAATCTCCGAGCGTGCTAGCTTACGCCTTTAAAAAGTTTCATCAGTTGTTTTTCTTTTATAACGAAAATAACACTATCACGTCTTTTATACCTGTGCTAGGGCAGGTATCCATTTAGATGATTGTAACTCAGGAAAAACGTACCAAATGAAGACCATGTCAGTCCTCATATCAACAAATTATCCTATGCATCGTGTAATATACACACAGAGAACATCTTCTCTGTGGATGTACTTCGGCAGAAGACAGAGCTTGTTATTATCCTAACAGTGTGTCATGTAGTGTTATTTAAACAGCTTGGTATGCTGAGTGTTAATTTTTCCGATGTAAAAAGACAACTTTCAGCGGGAGTTGTTTCAGTGGGTTTGAAGTTCAAACGTAAGTAACGGTATCTGTAGTCCGCAACCTACAGATACCGTCCTTTCGCATAACATGTATGCTATGGAAGCGAATGCTCGGCAGTCGATATATTTCCATCAGCTTTCAATGCACGTCCTGTCGTTGGCGCATCTATGCAAATAATATGAAATACTTCTAGGCGCTTGTAGCGTAGTTTGCTTAGCTGTTCTTAATCGATCAGCAAAGTTAAGCAGCGTCCGCCGCGTGTCATGAGTTGGATGAGTGACCGCTAGTGACATAACTACTGAGCGCTTCCGTGCTTCGTAGGGCACGTTAATTCGTCGGTCCAGGTTGTAGTCTAAGGATGACAGTCGTTATAGGTGGAAGGGCATTTTGCGAATACCCGCTGTAGTGTAGTACCACCCTCAAGTAGAAAATCTGTCGCCAAGCACCTAACGGTGTGTTCCGGCAGCTGTCTTTGAGAGCCAGTAATTCTAGGTTAGTCTGAAGAACATCCTCGACCACATCATCACTTACCATCAACAGTGGTCAAAGGCTACAATATCAACTATAAAAAAAACTACCTACCGGAGTTTGATCCTTTTCCATCCTAAAAAAACTGCATTATATGCATGTTTGCATGGTAAAAAAAAAACTCTACCGACGCCACAAAAGAGATGGAATAATGGTAAGAATAGGATGACAACTCGTCATTTTTCACAGCATATCCTCTCTCCATAATACGCCCTCGTAATAGTATCTTAGATACCCGCACAATAAAAGGCCAATATATTTGAAACAAGACAGTTCTAAATCCAGGTGCAAACTGGCGTACAGCCAGCTCAACGTACCGATCTAATCAGTGACGTACAACGCTGCAGGTTTAATCCTTTAAAAACATGGCGACTGCCAAAAGCCACGCCATTCAACATGTTTCTTTATATCGCTGAGGGGGTGATAAAGTTATTGACGTAAAAAATTCAATAACCATAAATTTCTGTTTTATTTGGATTTTTGGTCACGAGGATTGAAAGTCACATTCACAAAACATTAGTTTTAATAGTTCATATTGCGCTCCTTATTTTTGAATATCAGTGCGTTAGCTTTTTGACTACAACATTAAAAGGTCGATGTATTTTAAACATTATATAAATATAGTTTATTATAATCATCAGAAAATCTTTTAGTCAAAATACCGTCACACTGTACATCGTAATATGAGGATTAATTCTCAGTGCAGGCTGTTCGACTCTGGAACATTATGCCGGTCTCAGTTTGAAAGTCTCCGTCACGATTATATTTTCAAAAATGTTAACTAATAAAAACGACTTCTAACATAATATACCCATTAAAAGGGATAACTCAGATACTACCTACCAAAAGCACCAACTTTCGAATCATCAAAATTGTTTACATTTGAATTGAGATACTCTTTTTTAGAGGCGGTCAAAAATAGAATCAAAGAATTTGAAATGTGCACTAGGAGCTATTTCTTGGTAAGTACGTATTATATTTTATTTGTAAGTAGTATTTAGATACCTATACGAGTATGTATTTGTGTATCAATGCTTATATTTAATTACATAAGTATGGATTCATATTACAGTGTATGTAAGCTTACTTATTTAATGTATGCATCTATATATTTGAATGTAGGTATTTATTTGTAGTTGTTCATGAATAATTAATTATTTAAGCAATTTCTTCCAGACAACCGAACAAAATGGATTTACACTAATTATAGTGTAAATCCATTTTGTTCGGTTGTCTGGAAGAAATTGCTTTAAGCAAAAAGACCGCCATTTGTGTACATAATATATTTTTAATATAATTATTTACACTGCAATACTTTTCAGGTTTGCAAATAATGTGTTTTCTAACTTAATATATAAATTTACAAATCAAAACCTGAAACCAATCATGTGGGGTCGGTACAATATGTCTTCTCTAACAACACAAAACATATATTTTTTTTACACAAGTACAAAGAACAAAATATTCATCTCAAGCGGAAATCGGATCCACGTACCCCAGTTTTAATAGCCTTTGCGACATTCATCTGCTGAAGAATAGTATACAAAGTGGCAGGTTTCTTCAGCTAGAGTCAGTCTTGGTGGATAACACTACAGTCTCATGAATCAGTAGTGCTTGCACACTAATGATTAGGCCTCACATAAGAACTAACCATCTGGGAATGACCAGCGCAGTACACTAGTTGCAAAACGAGGATGGTGACACTGCAACTGTAATGGGCAGGCGTGACGCTTACCATCCGGCGTGTGACTGCTTCGTCTCGTCACTTCAGATTAAAGAAAAAAGTTAATATATTACAAATAATAATATGTAAAGGTTTCTTTAATAGAGTTCTTCTCTCTACATAGCCGCGATACCATCACTGATTCTGTAAAAAATTCAATCTGCTACCTATTACGATCTCAAAGATACACATTATTAAAGGTCTTACTTTAGAAGTAATAGGGTCCCGTTTTTCAGTACGGAACCCTAAAAAAGTTAACAAATTTACTTGTTTTACAAATATAAGTAAGCACAAGTGTGGAAAGAACTTAATTCTGTCCAATCAATATCTGAAATATGTAAAACCACCTAGATTGAGTTAACCAATTGCACTCAAACAATTATCCCAATGTCTCCCTCACGCCAGCTATGAACCAATCCTCAAATCAATTCCCAACAAAAGCGGCAAGACAATAACCCACCCCAACAGTTAATCGTCAAGATGTAACTAAATCCAACTTCAATGGCTCTCTCCAGCGGATTCTCAATCAATTCCGAACAGTTCTCTAAAATAGAGCACAATATCTAATGTCCGGAATCTCTTTGTTCACCGACAGAGAGGCCCTGCATCAGTTCCTAGGAGATTTCCATTTGAGACAATAATGAACACCATCTTTAACGATAACACTTCAAAGTCAACTCTATTTTTAAAGTACTAAAGTCAAACTTTAAATGAGGGTAGAATCAAAGTAGAGCGTCGATGCGAGTTGAAACCGCTAGATGGCGTTGGAATTTGTAATGATTGGTAACTAACAGCAATTACGAGTACGGACGTGATTGGTATTGTTGTGTTCGGAATTAGGTTTAGGAATTAGAATTAGGTTTGTGTAAGTACGTCTTATAGACAAAAATACATGTCAGGTAAAAAATATATGGTATTTTTCATATGGTACTGCTGTAATTCGTAAACGTGAGTAGGTGTTACTAGACAATAATTACATGACTGGCCACCTGTCATCCATGAGAACGCTTTTATTGGTAGTATACCCCGAACCTTTCGAGTAAACAGACGGCTCAGATTGTAAAAAACCCTGTTGTACGCACAATGTGCAGCAACAGTAACAACCTAATCCTATCAAAATTAGGTAAAGTAGCGGCATGCTCATCGCAAGCCATTTCTCACACCCTTAGTCGCCTTTTACGCCATCCAAAATGAGAATATGGAGGAGTTCTTATATTTTTCAGCTTGCAGCTTGATACAAAGGAATATAAAATGTCGAGATTGTATGGATATTAATTATATCTGTTAGTTTTACAACATTGATATTTATCTTGTGATAATGATCCATACAAGTAATTTTAAAGCGCAACTGTGATTACATTTACTTTATACCCAATTAATAATCCTCATGCTACAACTTGAATAAAAATTGGAGTCACTCCAATTGAAGCCCCTCTATTTGTCTTAAGCCCCAATCGGATAAGCAGCTTTTGAGAGAAGTATTGAGATACGCGCTGGATTAAAAAAAAACTTCACAATATTTTTACTATTTGTTAGCAACCATTAAAGAAAAAATTTAAATAGAACACAATATGAAAATAGAATAATATTTGAAAAATATTATCAATAAGTTTTTTTTTTGTAATGGTTAGTAAAAACATTAAAAATATTTTTTTCTGTAATGGCTAAATAATTTATTAAAAATATTATAAATGATATGGTTTTATTCATAGCGCCAATGGAATTTCCACGTACGAGTATTTACATCACACTATCAACACTGCTTCAGTGACTTCAGCATGGCATGCAGTTATTTTGCCGCTTCAGTTTAGCAGATTTATACTAGTACTACACCAGGGCCTCAATTCTCTTAGCTATTGATATAACGCCACACTACTGCGATGCTTCTGCGATCGAATTGCTGTTAATGTCAAATTCGGTAGTCTACTAATTCTAGCTCCTAATCGCAGTTGTATAGCAATCGCGTCGCTATCGTATGGCTGTGCTATGGCTTGCAAATTTTGTTACTGAAATAATAATGAAAACTTATATCAATCACGCATCATTCGAAACATCAATACAGTGGCTTTCTAGCAAACAATACATTAAATAAATATTTTTAAATCATTATGCTAATTTTCTATCTAAAATCCTCCAAAATATTTCATGCCACTGTAGCAACGCAATCGCAACAAAATAGCTTACAGCATACCAAATATGTCAAAAACTATTGATAGCAAGCGACTGACTTGCGATCGAACCTAAATTGCGGGCAGACTACGGATACTGTCAAAAGCTACAATTTTCATGCAATTAAGTTGCGTTAACGCCGTTCAATAGCTAAGAGAATCGAGCCTCAGAACACGATTTCAATGCTCCATGACCAAGTAACTGCGTATATACTACTCTTCACCTCACCGCAGTTCTCTTAACTCCATTTAGTTTGTATTACGTAAGTAGTAAGGTAAAGCGAATGTAGTGACACAAATTACGAATTAACTAATTATGAATAATTAACTTCCCGCACAGTCATTGATCATTTCAGAGTTCGTCAGTACTTTCAAACAGAATGTTTGAAACGGTGCATATGTAGATGACATTATTAATACACCATAATTTTACGCAGTGAAAACCAGCGTTTAAATAGAGGTTGTATTTTATTTTGATTGGCCATACGAGGAAAATATCCATATTTTTCTGTGATAACGGAAAGTGTTTTAGATATTTTTATGAAATGTGAATCCAGCTCAAATTACATTATGGCGCCAAAATATTACGTCATTTATTAATAATATCGTAACTACTTCTACAGTTAGGAACCTAGAAAGCTGTACTTTGCATATGTATAGAGAACAAGTTAATAACGGTATTAAAAGACATTAAAAGGATAAAGATTAAACATTTTATTTTTATAAATTTTAGTTTTGTATATCTTATCTGTCCCGACCGGGATGCCGATTATTTAAAAAAAAGGTTTAGTGTGAAGTATGTATACTTATGTGCCGCGGCAGCGGCCGGCGATGCGCCACAAGAATTTAATTTTGGTGATGATATACTACTTTTGGTGATCATTTACTACTTTTGGGTTAGCAATGATTTATTTTGAGTAATTTTGCTTAAATAGGATAGCGAGGTGTTAAAACTTTGTTTATAAGATTACATTAAAATGCGGATTTAAATTTGGTGATAATTTACTATTTTTGTCTGTTATAATTATGTGACTCTACTATATCTGGTGGTAAGTTAAACTTAAGCGAAAAAATAATACATTAAAAACCTGTACCTAAGTATTCTGCTTATGGCCACTGTAATACTTTCGTAGATCTATGGTAAATTGTTGTTGATGCACATATTTACAATTTGACGGCTGGACATGGTCAGTTTATAATCTTACGAAAATTTAAACGTTAGATTGTAAATTTTAGTTTCCATTCACAATCTATCGACAGTTTATAATCTAACTAGATTTATTATAAACTAACGGTTAGTACAATAAAACGGTGACATATACATCCGATCGTTATATTCTAAACGTAGTTAGTAAGCTAGTATCCTTGGCTATACGATAAAAAAGCCCTTTTCCCTCTACAAAAACGGAAAGTTATTCAAATCGTGAAATGAAAATAAAAAACTTTTACTCGATACATTTTGCCGCGCAAACACTCCGACACAACCGATGGAAACTTGCGTAATCAAAAATCGCGTTGTTTTTATCTCGTTACTACTTTTAAAATATTTGGCCTAAAATCTGTAATAATTCATGTGTGAAGAACAATAGTAAATAATCAAATTATTGGTTTAATTTAGGGTGTCATCCAATCGCTGCATTACCTCAGGGGACAAGTGGGAGCCGTTCTTATGAAAAAAGTAAGCTTAGGCATCGCGCAGCATGCTGTAAGGAGTATCAGCGAGACATGTGCAGGTAGAAACTTGAACTGCTGTGCCAGCGAGGCTAGGGTCACAATACTTGCAAGTCATACTTTCGGGAAATAAATATTTAGATATACAAATATTAAATTTTCAGTTGAGTTTTAGTAATGCTTGCTTTGCACGTTAAATTATATTTGTGACAACTAAACTACCTACTGCACAGACATTTTGTGAAATATTCTTATGAAATCTGTTATGTTTTATCTGTTATTCTTGTGTTGTACTCTGGTACATGTACATATTTATGGACGTTTATCTCGATATTACTCTACCAAGCATATCCTTCCCTCACTATATTATTATAGGACTATGGATCCGAATCAGATTTATCGAAATACATTACCAGAGAATTGCCAACAAAATTACCAAATCGTGTTTCCGAATCAACCGCAAATCAATTCCCAACTCTTACGTTATAGATGCTGCCATACAACAACAAACATATAAAACAAAGTGCTTGCTAACAATAAACAAGACACGTTAGCATAAATTCGCGGCTTTGCCCATACATTGTTCGTGTGAACGTAAGCGAATTCCTGCTAGGCATAAATCAAAATACGGCATACTTTCGAGGCGGTCGATAACCAATATAACTCATCATTTATCTAACCCGGTAACTTACGATTGTGATTCTTATATCTCAGAGTTAAGGTTTATATATGTGTCGTTTTGATGGTAAAGGGATTTGTAAAGTTATAAACAATTTCTTGAAAAGGGGCACAAATTGTAAGCAATTCAATTACTGTAATGGCCGTAGGATCGGACCGTTCGGCTGAGATTCCCATGATTGACGGTATCTGATTGATAAAAGTTCGCTTTTTGCGCTCGCTTTCGAACGATCACTCGAAATCTGCTCGATTTATGACATCCGCTCTTTTATTTGTTTTAAAACGCAGTGACTCGAACAATTGCATTCGTTTTTCCCGACGCCAATCCAACTCACCGATTTTTACTTTTTTTGTTTTGTCCATAGACTAACTAGATACTAAAATACTTTTGTACACACAAACAAAACAAACACACTGCCAGTGCCTACACTCGAATAATAATTCAAAACTTGCACCTACAAAACTTTTTGTTATAAACCTCATGAAGTCCTATCAACACAGTATAGTATAGTAATATAGTAATAATAGTTAATATTGTAAACTCTATTCAAAGGGATGGCGGCGCGGTCCAGTGTAGCCGCAGGCAGGCTATCTTGGCTCGGAGTAGGCAAAGTCTTACAGGCACAAGAGACTTTTAACATCATGTGATCTTCGTGCCTATTCCTTCACAAACACATGAAAAAAAAACATTATCCTAAAAATGTTTGTAAGGACTAACTGAAGTAAACTCTAACTAAGAGGTTGTTGAAATGTTTCAATAACCCTGTATAGCAACAAATAATAAAAATCGGGCATGTGCTGGTTTGACTTCCGTTAAGGAGCTGAATTGTATGAAAAATATATTTTTTTGGTACATTTTATGCTGGTACGGACTACGGAGTCATCAGTGTGCGAGTCCTACTCACACTTGGCCGGTTTCATTCTTATCAAGTTTATACTAAATTCATATGTTAAAATTGGCACAGAGCCTGGAAAATGTTTCTATGTAAAATATTGTATAAATATTGTATTGTGAAAATAATGACGCTAATTGCCCATCGCCTTGATACCGTTACAGCTACGCAAATGTTCTACAAGACTCTGCATTCGCCACTCGATAACAGTTCTCAAATCTTTCAAGTCTATTGTTTCACTAAGCATGTTCTTTAACCCGAAGCACTCGTATCAGATAATAAAAAGATTCAGGCGTTACTTTGCGGAAATCCATATTTAATAATAACGAATATTTTTTAAAATATATTCCGCCTAATTAGGCGGAATTGTCACTAGATATATTTTTGTATTTTTAAGTGTTTTATTAAAATATTAATTTGATGTTTTCATAAAATATTTTAAATTTATTTGTCATTATTACTCGTATCAGAGTATGTATCAATAAAATTGATCAACTATGCAACGGTCTCTGCAGTCACTACATTGAATAGTGACTGCTAATTGCATTTATAACCAAACGCTACAGTACTTCATCCACGTGAAGCCATCGGTCCTCATTGTTTTTGTCTCAAGATGAGAGTCATCAGGTTACGTCAGAGGCATGCGGAGAGTCTAAAAAGTCTAACACTAGACACATCCATTGACTAGTCTATCCACCAAGCCAAACTAGACCTGTGAGGTGGTACTGATATGATTATCAAAACTGAGATAAGTTTTCAGCGAAAGACCCGTAACCCGGCAGTACCTAATAGAAACAATATGGCTGATACGGACATAAGTGCCGGGATATTGGCTAAGTATTTGACACAACTACCAGCGCCCCGCGGTTTTACCTTCATAGATACATTTTACAAAACTTTTAAAAAGCCATGTTTTACAGGATTTTTCAACGATTGAGAACTTATACTGTGGTAAATAGTTTAGTTTATAATATACCGTAGTTACTGTAAGTAAACTCTCGCTAAATATCTCATTATGTCATAGGCTTTAATAAACACTGAGTTACTGGTTCACGACACGACGCACGGTGAGATGCGTTTTGTATCATATTTTTTAATGAGGGTAGATATTATGCCATGTTATCTATTCTGTTCTGTACATTAGGCATGTCTTAGAGATTGATGTATTCTAAAATGGTATTGATGATAACTGATAGGATACATTCCAATCATCAATGTAGGTTTATGTAGATAAGTGCAGTCTGGGGATGTCTACTTGCCTTGGGAAAGAGAATTTGATTTGTTTTTTTTTCTTTTATATAGATAACTTAAGTAAGTTACAGTTATTGATATATTATTAAGTAACTATTTATTTCATGTACTCTGTGCAATCACAACAATATTAAATATAAAGAAGTAAAAACAACGTAACTTTAGCTCATATTTATCATGCTCGCGAAGTTATATACAGGGTTATAGTTCAGTCACTTATCAAGAAGTTACAATTGTAAGCACATTATTCTGTCACCTCGTTGTAATGGAAATGTCGAAAACTTTTACCAACAAACAGTTGCAGGATCCTTCGCAAAGGGCAACAGTAAAGAAAATACCGCAAGCGGGGATTTTCATAAAAAGGCCAAAAAGGCGCGCGGAAACAATTGCAATGCTGTGAAGTACACTGCAACTCAGTAAGTAAAGTTTGTGAGTACGAAAACATAGTACATTTTAGGACTATAATTTTACATTAACGCCTGCGTAGCGAATAAATGCCCCGTGAGGTCCACGGCTAAAACAGCATCTCCCGATATTTTCCTATATATGGGTCATAGAAGGCAACCAAGGGAAAATCACTAGAAGATTGGCAGGAACTAAAAAACTGCCACCTGGACCCACACTGTTATCCTCAAGACGCCTGCCAAGCGTGAACCCTAATTCCCATAACTATATCGGGGAGACCTCCATTTTTGTGGGACTTTTCCGCCTCTTGGCGAAACGAATAAGCTTAAAAAATCACAAAACTCGCGACCGTTCGTCCATGGGGCCGGTACAAGTTTTACATTTTGAGCTGCTGTGGTAATAACTCAAAGTTCAAATTTAGCCTGTTGCTGTTAATTTCAATACCGGAGATATAGAAATAACAGCAAAAGGCCAAATTTATAGGATCTACAGTCGATGTAAATTAACCTCTTAATAAGATTCATCTTGTAATAAGTTTTAAACTACATATTCCAATTTCTTTTTTGTTTGTGTGTGATGACCGTCACGTCACATTCTTGCGTTCGATTGGGACAGTTTTGTTCTCTTTTCGTCCCACAAGAAATTATCTGTAGCAGTCGGTAGAGGTATGGAATGAGTCAGTAAAGTTTGAGTATATTCCCCTGCCTACCAGCCACTATTAAGGGAATATAGAGGCGAAATATGTGTTTGTTTTTATAAATAACAACATCAATACTTCCAGTATCTGAAAAATATTATTATGACCTATGTACTAGATAACCTAATTCACCGCCATCTCTTGGGTCTCTTCAGTTATTTCTCTCCATCGAATGGTTGTCTGGAAGAGATCGTTTTCAGCAATAAGACGGCCAAGTGTTACATTATTTTGAATTGTGTTTTTGTTTAAATTATTTTATTGAAGGTGTTTCATTAAAATGTTTCTCTCTGTCTATCTAGTTTGACAAATTTGAGGACATTATCACACTGACTGCATAATTAAAAAGTGTGCAAGTGTCAGTTTTCTTAACTAGAAACGACTCAACGAATTTTGAAGAAACTTGATACATCTATAAGTTCTGGTTAAGGCAGGATACTTTTTATCCCGATTTTGAGAGTATTAATTATACATAAACATATATAATAAATAAGTATATAAATTATAACTATACATAAAGCTGCATTTGGAATCTGAGATCTTGGGTTCGCTATCGTGTCGTACAGCTATAATTGCAGGCCGGAGTTAGAAACTATGACCGTTAGTCGGCAATAGGCTCACCTGCTATTGCGTAGAAGCAAAACTTATAGATTGAACGTGCTTACGCATCTCTGTTTACCTCTCCGAAGATATACACAGGCGTAATGATTTTTTTGTCTCCCACGTAGAGGAAGCCGTTGATGATAGCTAACCATTCCAAGTTTTGTCGCTGTGGTAGTCGTCAATAGGTCGTAATAAGAGCTTATGTACTTCTTTAAACAAACGCCTCGGTGAAACGATACCCTGTGGACTTCCACGCTATTTCAACTCTTATATCCTACTGAATTAAATTCCAAATGCTGTGGACAGGTCTGCAAAGCCAGGTCTCAATGTAGACATTATCCACTGCAGTGCGGTGCATTGCAATTGTTTTGGTGCTGAGTTAAGGCGCCAGATGTAAAGAGATTTATCGGAGCGCTTAAGCAGATGGACTGGGGAATGTTTCTTAGAGAAGTTCTGGTTGTAAATGTACTTTGTGAAGGCTAAAGTATTCTTGAGAACTGATTAACTTCCAAATAGCTTATATATGTGGTGTTTGATTTTATTAGTCTCTATAAAAAGTTACAATGACAACTTGAAGTTCAGGTAGCTGGTGAGTTGGTTATTTATTTTGTTGATGGCCAGACATTGCATACTTATCTTTCACTTGTTAGCAATTCGTCCTATACGCAAGTTATCTCACACCCATTTCGTAGATTACGCATTTCATACACGTATTTTGTTCATTTCATAATTCTTCCAGTGCGTTTTCATTTGGTACGCATTTTTATGATAAAGAGAATGTATTTAGTGCTTTGTGACAGTGTACAAGAAGATTGTTGTTAATTAACGGACAATTGTAACACATGTTGATTATATTTGACTAAGGCCTGGTTATTCAATCATCTTATTGTAAAGGGATAATTAAACTATTCCAAAAAGCAATGAAATAAAAATAATTAAAATACATTTCTGCCCTGCCCAAACTATTGAAGCCAGTCACACGCACCAAAATCTATTGAGACATTTGTAAGATATGATGGAATAAAGATACTCGCATAAATGCATGAATCCTTAAAACATTACGTTGTAATGTACGTATGTTATTACGTTGTAGTTGTATAATGTACGTAAAAAAAATACTAATACAGAACCATCAATCAAGGAATGAATATTAGCTGTTAAACAAAATGTTAATTAATAATAACAAATATTTTAAGAAAACATTATATTAATATTCGAAAATTTCTCGTCGTGCGCTCCAAGAGTCAAGACCTCCTGAGGATGCTTCGTATAGAACCGCAATGTGTCGAAAATTCTTCCGTTTTGACTCCAAGGTGTCTCTGACGTCACGACGGCTAAACAGAAAAATTAGGCTGAATTGTCACTATATATAAATTTTAAGTGTTTTGCTAAAATATTAATTTATGTTAATATATGTGTTGTTATTAAATATAGATTTCCGCAAAGTAACGCCTGCATATATCCATTATTAATAGTAATTTGTTTGAATTTAGCCTGATTACTTCTTTCTTTCTACTTTCAAGGATTTTCCTGGCCTCGTGAAACGCAGAGATCCTACTGGTGGGGGCGACGCAGATCAATTAGGAGCTTTTACTGGAAAATAAAATATTAATGAAACTAAATTCAATCACGAGTGTACGTTGCGCGTGGCAGCTACAACGTTATGTATGACCAAAGAGCGCGAAAATTTATGAAAATAAAATTCAACTGTCCAGTTAAAAAATTTTTGGCGAGGATTTCTTAAGGATGTAATCAGACACATTTTAGCTTAAGTCAGATGAGAAAATGTCAATAACGTTCATAAAAAGAAAAATTATTTCAAGAGTTTGTTTGACCTAGTTATGAAAAATCTTTAGCATAATTTGTTGTTAAAATGTAAATGCGTATAATATAATTAAAAGGTATATTTTTTCTTAATGCAAACAGTTATCCTTTGAAGAGCTGGAGTTCACCTTCAAAGTGCCAAAACCAACGAATTTCCTCCTTGACGGATTGTTTACATCGCACATATCTGTGAAATATTTTTTTGATCACTTGTATGAAATAATATAATATAGATTCTAGTTAACTAGGAACGACTAGGCAAGCTCCAGTACGAGCTCCTTATGTCTTAAAACTATTTTAAATTATAAACGTAAGTAATTATAAACCTTATGTTCTTCCAGACTAATTAGAAGCTTCACTGGAAACACGATAGTCATACTCCGGCAATATACATCCGAGAATAGGACCATATCGACATAACATTGTTTGACATCTGAATTGCTAAACTTCGGTAAACAATATTATACGGAATGGGAGAAAGCCCTTAATTCCAAGTCGACTCGCTCATCAATAAACAATAAAATGACTATTTACTTTGGGAAAAGTTGACTTAAATATTTCCGCAGTTCCTCCGAGTTCCGTGTTAGAAATCGGGACCTATTTTCTAAGCTTCGACTGTCCGTGCGTCCATTTATTTATACCAGAATCAGTACAGAGGAATTTCATAACACCGTTCATGAGGCCAAAGGCTTTTATTGGGTAGAAAAGGGCAGAAGTATTTTAAATCAGGAAATACAATAAGTCCTCAACAGTAACAGTCAACTTAAGAAAATCTACAAGACGTAGGTAACAGCACCTTTAGGGTTTCCGCAGGGTTTTATGGAAGACGTTGCTGTCTGACAGACAGCTGACAAAACCTGTTCTGCGATGTCCAAGATAATTGTTAAGATTGCAGTTTGTGGCAACCCTCTTCTCGTAAGATGAGTAATAGGTTCATAGTCAGTGAGCATGCCCATTGAAGTAACGATACCACCAAAATCTAAGACAATTGATTTGCAGAAAGCATTCTACTGCTTAGAAGGCCGATAGGCTGCTCAACAGGTATACTTGCATAAAAACGACAGTTTGTTAAAGTCCAGCTCTTATATTTTGATAAATGCAATGCTGATAGAGAAATTATTATATATCGGAATACTCAATTTCAGGATCCTTTTAAGCCGTAACCAACAAATCAACAAGCATATAACATAACCAGCGTCCGCCGGCGACCATGCATCAATATATAATATTTATCGCGGTCGCAACTCCAAGCAAGACGTATGTATCGCCCGATACCATTACAAATATACCCCATGAATATTGCCAGCATTACCCACTGACAAATGTGTTGCCATAACTGAAATTTATGCAAAGAAGTAGGGAAAAATATTTATTCGCGCCGATTTCTATCAAAACCGTAGTTCCAATATCGCTTTTGTATGTAAAACGCTCGTTTGTTTGTTCTCTTCGGTAGTTTTTCTCAAAGTTTTTTTCTTATCGTTCGCTTTCGTATTTCCTTTTTATTTATTTAGAGCAATCGTCTTAGTTGTGGGTTTTCTCTAAGGGAGCCAATTTGCTTGTGTTGTGATCTGATACAAAATGTCAGCAATGTGGAGAGATAAAACAAAAGAACGAATTATTTTATCTCCACAACTTCAGAGTAAGGATTTAAAAAAAAATGCAAATAAAAACATAAAATGGCTCTTTTCAACAGCCATAACGTTGAACCACCGTTGAACAAATGCATCACCAATTAGAATGAGAGTTTGCCATAATCTCCACATTTGGCAGACGTCTTGGGGATCGCAGTGTAATATGTAAATTTTCAATAGGCGCTGCTGCCCTCTTTTTGGTACTTGTTCCTTAAAACACCGTTACCGTTACTTTTGACCACAACAACGCGCGAGTGGCAGCGGCCGACGTTGCGCCAGAAGAATTTAATTTTGGCGATTATTTACTACTTTTGGGTTAACAATGATTTATTTAGAGTCATTTTGCTTAAATAGGATAGCGAGATGTTAAAACTTTGGTTAAAAGTTTACATTAAAATGCGGGTTTAATTTTGGTGATCATTTACTATTTTTGTCTGTTATATATTACTGTATCTGGTGGTAAGTTATAAGCCACTGTTAATGTTGAAAAGCTACTGTATTTACTAGTGACAGAGCAGATAATTGTTGTTAAACAGAATAAAAATTACCAAAAGGATCACTCCGCAACGCCATTCCAATACCTAAGCGACTCTAGCAACGAAACAATAAAGAGCACTTCAGTTGGCAAAGCACGGAGTACCTATTATTTATATTCACCTACAAGGCGTCTCTCTCTTTCTATCGCATAGCCATGCATAGCTCTGATCTCTTCTGACGCGTCAAACACCGTAGAATTATCCCGTCTGGACGGATACGCCGATGTACCTTCACCTTTATACTTAAAATGCGGAGTAAACCAGGCCTGGAAGTAGTATAAGCTATATATAAAATAACAAGATATTCATGAGCGAGATAAAAATAATCGATAAATTCTTAAGGAAAATCCTATACCTCAGGAAATTTTCCTTATTTCAGCTTCTTTACTTAACCAAAAGAGAGTAAAGTAGGAAATAAAGTAAGCTGCTAAAGTAAACAAATCCAAATCCCATCCGCTACTCAATTCCTGAAAGCTTTAACAACGTTATAGCAATTATAAAGGGTGCCGTTATAAATTCACACCGTACCAGGGAATCGTTACAAGACACTGATATACGTCAATGCCATCTGGATCTGCTGTCGAATAAGAACTCCGTTATGTTTTAATGTAGCAAACAAGCAGACTGATCCCCTTGTAATATGTGATCATCACCGCTCTCTAACACGACATTCGCAGCACCAGATATCCTAAGAACGCGTTGCCGGGCTTTGAGAAGGGAATATGTTAGTTGCTTTGGTTTCTAAGCTGCATCTGTTTGAAAATTTCAACTGTTCCAAAAATACGTCCCTTAAAAGTCGGACGGAGGGACAAATAGCCGAGTATTAGTCGCGTTTTCTAGTACGGAACCCTAAACACGAATTCTATAAAATAATGAATATCGAGTTGTGCCGTTCTAGCTTTGACTTGCCTATACTATACTTAATGAAAATTTTAACATGCTTTATACTTTTATGTAATTGTAGCTTTAGATTCCTTTGGAATCTAACTAATTAGACTTATGATATTATGTTTGTCTATCGATTTAATTAACTTCGTTTGGTTCTAAAAGGTTAATAAAACTTCTTTGATTAAACCAGTGCAATAGGAGCCTAACACTCCTGTCTATATAATAAATGTCAGTTAATGTTCTGTAGGCAAATAGGATAACGTTATAGCGTAGATAAGATTGAAAGTGATTTAACGATGTTACATAACTGCTGCTTAATCAGTGACTTAACGCTTTGACGGGCTGTCGTTACTCGTTAAACAATGGAAGCTTTAAATTAAACCCATAATATATTCATTACTTGATAAACTTAGATTTCTAGTTCTCTGGGGTTTACGTGCGTCATTCAGTTTTTGACTGACTTCAAAAAAAAGGAGGAGGTACACAATTAGACTGTGTTTTTTATGTTTATTACCTCAGAATTTTTGACTGCGTGAACCGATTTTTATTATTCTTTTTTATTTGAAAGCTGAGGCTTCACCGATGCCTGCTCCGAGCCAAGAGCGCCCGCCGGCCGCGGCTACACTGGACCGCGCCGCGCTCCCTTTGAATAGAGTTTAGCATATTTACATTGAGCAAAGTAATAAAAAATATTCATTAGTAAATTACAGGCACAAGAGACTTTTAATATAAGGTGGTCCTCCTTCTTTTTCCGTCAAATACACAAACACAAACAAAAAAAAAACTAATAAAAAAAAATTCATCTCAAAATGTTCGTTAGGACTAGCAGTAGTGTTGTTAGCATTTTACTAATAACCCAGTAGGTATATAAATCTTCGTCCATCTGAAAAAAAGACTAAAAAACCTATATCACATTTATCAACATATATTTATCTTTATAAATAGATTTTTAATATTGTTAGGTTTGCAATATCGCCTGCTATGCGGATTACATTACAAAATCACAAATATATGATAGGAAAAATTTAAGTCATGTGCGGGATTCGAACCCGCGTCCATCCACCCCTTGAGCCGGGGTATGCTCTAACCAATTGAGCTAACATGACATGACGTCATAACTTAAATCTTTCCTATCCTTCTTTAACCATCGTATTGGGATGGAGCGACATCTATAGTACCACTTGCGTTGTACTACAAACAATAACAATTTTGCAATTGGTTTTATCCTTGTAAATGATGACGCAACCTTATAATTTTAATATTGTTAGGTTTGCAATAACGCCTGCTATGCGGACTACATCACAAACACCCGCACATGACTTAGATTTTTCCTATCGTATATTTGTGATTTTGTGATGTAGTCCGCATAGCAGGTGTTATTGCAAACCTAACAATATTTAAAAAAAAACATGTATTTATCTTTATAAATATATGTTGAGCCTGTATATACCACCGAAATAAATTCAAACACGCATTTAGTTGTTGTTTTTTTAATTAAACTTCACGCTCATATTTATAAATATAAATCGTAAAATATTACAGCAATATTTTGTTACCTAAAGTTCAATTAAAACCTAAAATACAGGGCATAAAAATGATATCAAATCTGCTGAGTTCCAACTTTTTATATGCACCCTTTGTTTTAGTTTTTGATCTCGAATAAACTGTTTTTTTTTTTATGCTTGATAGGTTACCCTTTGGCCACTATCTCTCCTGATGGTAAGTGATGATGTGGTCGAAGATGTTGCTCAGGCTAACCTAGAAGTAAATGTATGTCAGGGCTACGTAACTCTTAAGTTGACGCTAGTGCTGGTTCGCCACTCTTAGTGACCGCCTGTTTACACTACCGTGCTCAAGATGGATGACCGGAAAGAATAGCTAGGAAATTACAAGAACATGAGATTGAATGACTTACATTACAAATTTACGAGAGAGAAAAATATAGTCATGTGCGGGATTCAAACCCGCGTGTAATTCGCCGAGCAGGCGGTATTGCAAACATAACAGTATTAAAATTATATTGCATCATCATTTACAAGTATAAAACCAATTGTAAAATTTGTCTTGTTTGTAGTACAACGTAAGTTTTTTTTTTTAGGGCGGACATAGATGCTGACTACCGCTAAGCGGACGTCCAGCTCTGGGTTTTGGGCGAGGGGAGGCCCTCTTATAGCCCGGGAGGGAGAAGTGCCGAAGGCACTTCTCCTGAGACGGGCGCATAAGGCGAAAAGCGCCTTATACCTCCGTCTCCTTCGAGCGCCGAAAACGCTACGCTACTATCGGGAGGGGTGACAGCGAGCTCAAGGGCACCACTGTGGTTCGGACCTCGGCTTGTCTCGCTGCCGAGAGACAATGGGGGAATCGGAACTAAATGCCCCGGTACAACTGCAGTGTTGTACCGTTGAGAATGGGCCCTACTGAATAATACTCTGTGACTATTTGGAGAGACACTAACCGGGATTTTATTTTCACCTCGAGCTCGCCGGCGAGCTCGGTGTTTGATTGTGTAACCTCTGATTACTGCACACCTGGGGATGTTACCGGGACGACTTGCGGACAACGCTAAAGCTGCCAACGTAATGGCTGCGATGGGGTCATCCGGGTCGTCCAATACCTGCCGTGGTCGGCGACGGGGGGGTTTAAACCATGGGTCGGATGAGGCAGTCGAGTAGTTCGATGCCTGGACAACTAGAGGGTTCGAGTGGTGGGGCGCTCGATCAAAGTATCGGCGGGCGCAGTCCTTATTGAACTGTGCTAAAGAGGGAAGGTTTAGGTCACAATGCAACTCGGTGTTCCGTACATACCACGGAGCACCGGTTGCCTGGCGGAGGAACCTGTTTTGGATGACTTGGAGTTTATGTAGGTGGGCCTCGCTAGCATGACTAAACACTACTGAAGCGTATGTCATGATGGGGCGGATGCAAGCAGTGTAAAGTGTCTTCTTGTTTTTAAGAGACATTTTACTCTCTTTACGAATTAAGGGACCTAGGCGACCCATTACAAAGGCCGCCCTGTTACAAACAGTAGTGATGTGAGCGTCAAAGGTGAGATGCCGATCAAGGTTAAATCCGAGATACTTAGTTTTGCCAACCCAGGGAATGGGTTCGTCGAACAGAGTTAGAGGTGCAGGATAGCGGGGGTTCGAGTGAGTACACTCATTGAAGTACATAGCTGCACTTTTAGCTGGGTTGACTGCAATGCGCCATTTACGCATTTTCCATCTGCCATTTTCGTCGTCGTCGTCGTTATCGTTATCGTTATCGTTATCGTTATCGTTATCGTTATCGTTATCGTTATCGTTATCGTTATCGTTATCGTTATCGTTATCGTTATCGTTATCGTTATCGTTATCGTTATCGTTATCGTTATCGTTATCGTTATCGTTATCGTTATCGTTATCGTTATCGTTATCGTTATCGTTATCGTTATCGTTATCGTTATCGTTATCGTTATCGTTATCGTTATCGTTATCGTTATCGTTATCGTTATCGTTATCGTTATCGTTATCGTTATCGTTATCGTTATCGTTATCGTTATCGTTATCGTTATCGTTATCGTTATCGTTATCGTTATCGTTATCGTTATCGTTATCGTTATCGTTATCGTTATCGTTATCGTTATCGTTATCGTTATCGTTATCGTTATCGTTATCGTTATCGTTATCGTTATCGTTATCGTTATCGTTATCGTTATCGTTATCGTTATCGTTATCGTTATCGTTATCGTTATCGTTATCGTTATCGTTATCGTTATCATTATCATTATCAGTATCATTATCATTATCATTATTGTTATCATTATCATCATAATCACTGCTAGCGTCGCTTGGGGTTTGGGTTTCTTATTGAAACCATCAAGGATGTGCTCCGTGAGGCGGTGCACCTGTTGGACGCATGAGTGCTTGGGCCTAAAGCCAAACTGCTCATCGGGAATAAGGTGGTGTTCCTGCGCATGGGACGAGAGACGGTTCGAAAGGAGCCGTTCGTATAGCTTGCCTAGGGCACTGAGAAGGCTGATGGGACGGTAGCTGGTGGGGTCAGCGGAGTTTATGCCTGGTTTGTGAATGCCAATGACATTTGCACATTTCCAGACGTCGGGAAATAAACAGTGGCTCATGGCCGCATTGAAAATGCTGACTAGGAATGATGTCTTCGTCAAAGAACGCCGGGGCGCGAGGGACACCAGTCCCTCCCAGGGTATAGGGGAGGTATGTCGCTCTGTCCGACACCTTTCATACCTCGTGCGAGATCCCAATAAGCCCGCTGGCTAGGCACGAGGTTTGAAAGTTTGTCATATATAAAATGGGTCCTAGGGAATCTGTGAGGGATCTTTTTAAAGAAATTGATATTTTAACTTTACCAAGTCTGTATATATTTGAAAATATTATGTATGTTCGTAAAAATTTGAGTAAATTTAAATTAAACAGTGACAATCACGATTACAATACTAGGAATAAAGATAAAATAGCGGTGCCAGGTTTTAGATTAGCAAAGACAAATAAAAGGTCCTTCTTAGGTAATTGTGTGCGGTTTTATAATAAAGTTCCTAAACATATTACAACGCTCACAGAAGGGAAATTCAAGTTGCATGTGAAAAACATATTGATTAAAAAATCCTACTACACAGTTTCTGATTACATAAACGACAAAAATGCCTGGACAATTCCGCCTCCGCCAAGCTATTGCCTGTCACCTACATAATTTAAACAAAAATTGTAATAACTCTATTATATAGTATGTATGTAACACATTGTTAAAAGATGTTTAAAAGAATGGCCCCGAGTTTCTTGCCCGTTCTTCTCGCAGTGGCTCTATACACTTTATTTGCTGAACGTGGCAGTACAATGTAGAATATTTCAATACTAAAATTTGTAATTGACCTTCATAAGAGCGTCATAGATGCCTAAATTGAATAAATGATTTTGACTTTGACTTTGACTTTGTCGCCCCAGCTGTGGTCACGCAAATCGGACATGCGACTTTGAACCATGCGTTCAAAGTGGCGTTTCCGATTTTTGTTTGCTTCGCTTGTGTAGGAGTCGTAATGTCTGGTCACTGCTTTACTCTTCGTCACTAATCGCCTCACATCCACTGGAATGACAAGGCGCCGGTCGTCCGGCACAATGACTTCCTTTGAGGATGCACCTACTACGGTGGGGAGGTGATTAGTGAACGAATTGATCGCTAGGGATACGTCATCTTTAGTCAGAATATCGTCAGGGATTTTGTCGAGGTCGGGTAAACTGATAGCCTTTAGGGATTCACCTAATTGCTTCCAGTTCACCATCGTCTTGGTGGGGCGGGGTAAGTCTGCTGTAGGATCGGGGCCTAGTCGCAGTATAATGGGGCGGTGGTCAGAATGTAGTTCGTGACAACGTGTCAACTCGTGGCGTAACTGAAGGGTTACGCCTCTAAACAGTGCCATGTCTAAGACGTCTGGTCGGTGGCGGACGTTGTCGGGGTAGTGCGTTGGCTCGATAGGTGCAATTACGTCAAAGTTCAGGTCAGCGACTAGGCTTTCAAGAATAACAGCGTTAGGACTGTTAGTATTACAATTCCATAGAATGTGTTTACTGTTAAAGCCGCTGATCAGAATGAAGGCGCTTCCGAGAGAGAAAAAAGCTTCTAAGTCAGCGCGGGCGACACGCTTTAAACCGGGTTGGTAGCAGGATGCTACGACTATGGGTTGATGACCCGTCATAGCTAGTAAGCAATAAGATGCTTCCATAGTACTCAAAGTCGGGGTAGTCAAGGGGATGCAGTGTAGGGACCTTTTGAAATAGATAAGAGTGCCTCCCTTAGCGGAAGTCAATCTATCATTACGTACACATCGGTAATTAGCAAACCTGGGATTTGCCCTTCCCGGTTTTAAAAAGGTTTCCTGCACGCATATAATATCGATCAGGTGGGTATTGCAAAAGTCATGGACAAGGTCACGTTGTTTGAAGAAGCTGTTAGCGTTGAAGGACGCTAACGAAACTGAGCGCGGTTTATTCCGTAAGGTTGTACTACCCATAGTGGGTGCATTGGGGGGGAGTTTGGGGGGCGAAGCACTTTATGGCGCTAAGAAGGCTGGCATGATCCAGCGTATATTGTATGACTTCCGCAGGTGACTGTGCGGAGTGCATCTTGCGTGCTAGTGCACGGACCTCTTCTATGGTGATGGACATAGCTAGGTCGCTGACTAGCGCTATATCCTCTTGAAGAGAGGTGTCCATCAATGGCATAGGAGGTGGGGCCACGGGCCGGGCGACGCGAGGAGCGGCGCGTGGAATGAGGGCAGGAGGTGCCGGGGGTGCCGCGCGGACCGGGGCCGGTGCGCGGGCAGGGGCCGCGGTACGGGCGGGGACAGGTGCGCGGGCCGGGGCGCGGGCGGGAGCGATGGTTTTAACCATGCTCGGTGGCTTTGACCACGCGTTTCTAGCTGGTAGCGGAGCGGGAGTCACCTGTGAGGCAGGTGCTACTGTCAGCTTAGGGCTGACCCGCTGGTACCTATCATAGGTGGGACGGGGAGGTGGAGGAGGTCTCCTTTCCGTTGCCACCCTGCGTTTTGTGCGCCCTCGGGCAACCGCGGTAGTGTACAACGTAAGTTCAACTATACGCGTATCTCGTAGGTGTCGCTCAATCCCAATACGATGGTTGAAGAACGAGAGCAAAAATTAGAGTTATGAGTCATTGTGTCATGTTAGCTCAATTGGTTCGAGCATACCCCGGCTAAAGGGGTGGATGGACGTGGGTTCGAATCCCGCACATGACTATAATTTTTTCTCTCGTAAATTTGTAATTATGTAATGTAATTCGCCAAGCAGGCGTTATTGCAAACATAACAATACTTATTAAAATTGAAATACTTAGCCCTTCTACATAACCAGTGCTATATAGGAACAAGTTATTTATCTTATTTTTGTTTATTTTGCTTGATAGGTTAGCATTTGACCACTATCTCACCTGATGGTAAGTGACGATGTTGTCGTAGATGTTGTTCAGGCTAACCTAGAATTAATGGCTCTCAAGGACAGCGGCCGGAACACACCGTTAGTTGCTTGGCGACAGATTTTCTACTTGAGGGTGGTAGCTAGTCAGGCGGGCATTCGCAAAATGCTATTACGACTGCCATCCTAAGACAACAACCGGGACCGAAGGCTTAACGTGCCCTCCGAAGCACGTGCATGCTCAGTAGTAATGTCAGTAGCGGTCACCCATCCAACTCATGACCGCGGTGGACGTTGCTTAACTTTGCTGATCAGTTTAGAACAGCTAAGCAAACTTCGCTACGAGCGTTTCAAATGTTGCTGAACAATCTATCGTTACATGATGTCACGTATCTGTTGTGGTAAGAGTAATCCACAAACAGCTGTCAAACTGACACTGGATTTGTATCAACCTGACGAATGCAAAACACATGTGGTATATAAAATCTTCTGTTATGAAAAAAATATCCTAAACACTACTTATGTATTAGTGTCTACAGAGATATTTAAAAATTTATTTTTTTGAGTGTTAAAATAAGGGATCTCTTATGCATTTCGTTATTTTTTTATAATAACTTCCTTCATATGTCCTTATAAACCAATTATAAATAATTTAACAGTTTTAACGCTAATTTTGCATACCTGTTCTGTATCAGCCGGATCGTCCAGTGCTGAACACAAACTACCCTATAAATACTAGTAGTATTTGCCATACTCCCCACGCTTGGCAGGTGGCTTGAAGGCGGCAGAATAAAGATAAAATAGCGGTGCCAGGTTATAGTTAGCAAAGACAAATAAAAGGTCCTTCTTAGGTAATTATGTGCGGTTTTATAATAAAGTTCCTAAACATATTACAACGCTCACAGAAGGGAACTTCAAGTTGCACGGGAAAAACATATTCATTAAAAAACCCTAATACACAGTTTCTGATTACTTAAACGACAAAAATGCCAGGACAATTCCGCCTCTGCCAAGCTATCTACATAATGTAAACAAATATTGTAATTAATTTATTTTATAGTGTAACACATTGTAAAAAGATGTTTAAAAGAATGGCCCCGAGTTTCTTGCCCGTTCTTCTCGCAGTGGCTCTATACAATTTATTTGCTGAACGTGGCAGTACAATTTAGAAAATTTCAGTGGCAGTACAATTTAGAATATTTCAATACTAAAATTTGTAATTGCCCTTCATAAGAACGTCGTAGACGCCTAAATTGAATAAATGATTTTGACTTTGAGGCTTTATCTGGAAGAGTAACTAGCTCCTAACAACAGCTGGCGAAACCCCGTTAGATACTTGGTGACAAATTGGTAACTTCTCGAAATGCCCGACCAACTTGCTAAATCTCAGAGTTTTCAGACGGCCTTAATGCCTCCGACAAAGCCTAACGACTACCATTCTAAGACAACAATCAAGACGGCTTGATGTGTCCTCTAAAACATAAAAATACTAAGGTTGCAACTGCCAGCTTGATGGGTTTAGAATACTAGGTAAGATTTTCTACCAACGTCTCAAATGTAATTATTATTAATGAATATCCTAGAATATAGACATCAAGCAGAGTATAAAAACGCCCCAGCCCACATAATGTGAGATCATCCGTTGTGTGCGAGCGGGTAATTAGTGAGCGGGACGCCTTTGGACCATTTGTCACGTCACGGACGGCGGAGACGACTCAATGAGGAGACGAGTTCTGTCACACCGTCGCTTCTTCACAATCATACGTGAGCTTGAATGTGGCAGTTAAAAAAATAAGCTTAGGACTTACAGGGTTTGTTCTTGGCATAAAATTGTTAATTAGGTTCTGAGAGGTGAATTGAAGCAATTTATAGTTTAATGAATAGATTCAGGCGTTACTTAGCGGAAATCCATATTTCCGAAAATTCTTCCGGTTTGGCTGCGTGGCGGTTGTGACGTCACGTCGGCTTAACAGGAAAATTGGGCGGAATTGTCACTAGATATATTTTTATATTTTATAAGTGTTTTATTAAAATATTAACTTGATATTTTCTTAAAATATTTTGGAAATTTTTGTTATTATTAATTAATAGTTTACTTTTTTATCACCAATATGCTAAATTTATCACAATCTCTTCTGATGGTAACTTATGGTGTGGTAGGATGGTAAACTGGCTTAACCTAGAATGGAAACCGACTCTCTAGGTTGGCTGCTGGAACACAGCGTATTGTTGGCGACAGATTTCCTTGAGATTGTTGTTGAGAAACACAAGCAGCTTTTTGCAAAATGCCAAGTTTCGGAGTATTTTGGCAACCGAGGCTACGGATTGAGCCCAATACTACCATCCCAAGACAACAACCGTACGTGTTCCCCGAAACATTCTTTCATGTCTGAACGCATGTCTATTTGGGTAGTTTAGATTGTAGCCGAAAAGTTTCGGCCCGAATTTTCGTTTTTACATTGTGGCCCTTGGAAAACATTATTACACTGTGGCCCGAAAATGTTTTTGTATTCGAAATTGGCATGATGTACAGTCAAGTTGCCTAAGGTTTTAAAAGATCTACACTTGTTCCCGATATAATTTAAGTTATATGGATATGAGCAAAATCAGTAAAGATTCAGCTTTTTCGCTTTATCTGGCACTTTCACTTCCATAACCACCAGAATAATATACAAAACAGTAGCTTATGGCCATTTGAACAGTAATAAATTTGAGTTTATGCGCTAGTATTACAAATTCTTATGCCCACGTGAGACTTGAAAAGTTTACATGAAACCCATATAGTTTTTCTAGAAAAACACAAAAATCTTTGAGAGGTTTTTATTTGAATGAAGCAAAGCCCTAAAACTAGTTCGTTCATTTATATTAGGTACTTGTTTAGATTTTATATAAAATTCTTTTAAAATACGGTGGTATGCTTTTATTAACAAAACCCTACAAATTATATACAATACTAAAAGCATTTAGATAACCCAAAGGCATGCACGCCTACAGATGGACCAAATGCTCTAGCCCACTATCAGCGGGCAGCGTGCCTAGCATGCCGGTAGCATTGCTCCTTAAGATAGCAATGCTTATTCGTTGAGCCAAATCTCCTTTCGATTAAAACTTTCGTAAGTAGTACACATATTTAAACAATTATGAAACCGATTTCACTTACGTTAGAACAGCCGAGTAGTTCGATCTCGACCGGTTTCGCGACCTTCAGAGTCGCTTCATCATGGAGTACGTACGCTCCCGACCGCGTCCGCGCAAGCACTGTTGTTTGGTTGCGCGGCGGCGGCGGCGGTGGCGGCGGAGCGGGCCGCGCGCGCTGCCGCTCGCCTCGCACGCTCCGTCGGCACCGTCGGCGGCGCCGGCACAGGTGCACTATCTTCATCGTCGTCACTGCTGTCACTTATAATCAAACTTCCCGTACACGCCGTACTAATTGTGTCTTGCGACAAGGTGTTTAATTGACTATACTGTGCGGTACTGTTCAGAACTGGTTTCCATGCTGGTGCCAACATCCATCCACGGTCGCGGTTGAAATTGGGATGACGGCCAATTTCTATAGCTTCCCGTACTTTCCGGGGTATGAGGAACTTCTCCCTTGCTAAGACGGTAGCCTTGTCAAACCTTAAAAAATGGCTCGCCTCTTGAGCGTGTTCTGCAACCGCGGATCTACTGATGTCCAAGTTCTTAACACTTTTTATGTGCTCAGTTAGTCTTGTTGCAATGTTACGTCGAGTTTCACCTATGTAACTTTTGCCGCAATCACAGGGGATCCTGTACACTCCTGGCACGTTTAATGGCTCCTTGTCCTTTGGCGTTCGCAACAACTACCGTAATTGACCGGGTGGGCGATAAAATGTCCGTATGTTATACTTCCGCTGTAAAAGGGCCCCAATCTTATCGGTCACTCCCTTCACAAACGGCAAGTAAATCGGAACACGGTCAACTTTACTGGCTTTTTTTTGCGCTCTGTGCCATACGCCCAACGCGTACACTGCCGCCACTTGTATCCATTCTGCTCTAACACCTTTTTTTTTTTTTTTTTTTTTTTGTGACGCTGGGAAAAATGCATTACGCATGCCCCCCCATCGGGGGATGGAGGGGGGATGTGGGACTCCCCGGTAGACGACCGGTATACCCACTAAACAACCCAGCGACATTCCAGCATCGTTTGTGTGGAGGAGGACTGGGAGACCGGCAGAGCCTTTGCGTCCAGTCCTCCTTCTACGACCGCCCGCTTTTACAGCGGGGCCTACACGCCCCTCCCAGCAGGAGGGGCCCGGGAATGACCAGGAATGCTTGGCCATTCCCGCCCGACGGAGGTGGTGAGTACGTGCAATGCGAGAGAAGACGCCCCCGCGCCTGTCTCTCGCTACTCACCACTGGGAGGGGGAAGGCGATTATTCAATCGCCTTCTCCCACCCCTTCGACGTCTTCGCAGTGGCGCAGCAAAGGGATCCTCCTCCCTCGCACGCTCCGCGGCCTCCTTTTGCGAAATTACTTCTTCGCAAAAGGAGGCGACCGCTTCCCAGGCCCCATCGCCCCCCAGCATAGCTTTTACCACGCTGGGAAGCGAGAGGTCTGGCCCGACTGCTGCGACCAACTTGGTGCGCAGATCGGACCACGACGGGCACATCTCCAGGGTGTGCTGCGCCGTGTCCTCCACCGCGGGACAGTGGTGGCACGCTGCCGCTTCCTCCCTTCCGATCCGGTGCAGGTATGAGCCGAAGCACCCATGCCCAGTTAACACCTGCACCAGACGGAATGAGAGGAAGCCATGGGGCCGCCCTAACCAATCTTGGAGGACTGGCCCAAGCGCATCCAGCGTACGGCGGCCAAAAGTGGCGGCGGCGAGGTCCTCCGTCCAATGATGGACGACCGCTTCCCTCGCCTCACGCCGGACGGCCTCCCGCTCCTCCAAGGCGGGGTGTTCCCCGCGGGCTTTACGCCCCGCCGTCCACTCGTACACTCTGGCGAGCACTCCCGCCTCGAGCTCCCAAGGAGGGGTGCCAGCCAGAGCGCACGCCGCCGCAAATCCTACCGAGCGGTAGGCCCGCGCCACCCGCAGTGCAATGGCCCTTTGAGGCCTGCGGAGAGCGGTAGCGTTCTCCCTCCTACGGAGGGAGTCGGCCCAGATAGGGGCCCCGTAAAGGGCCATACTCTTCAAGATGCCGGCGTACAAGCGCCGGCATCGTGCCCTGGGCCCTCCCATATTTGGGAGGAGCCACGAAAGGGCGCCCGCAACCTTCAGCAGGCGCGTCGACAGCCCGCTGAAGTGCGGGCCGAAGCGCCACCTGCTGTCAAGGACTAGGCCCAGATATTTCATCTGGGCCTTCACTTCAATCCTGACGCCCTCCACAACAATGTGGGCGTCAGGGGGAATGCGCTGCCGAGGCCCGTGGAAGAACACGGCCTCGGTCTTTTCAAGCGCCACTTTCAAGCCCAGGCGGCGGATCCTTCCCGCAACTAGGGATCCGCCGGCTGAAGCTAGGCTCGCCGCCTCTCTAAAGTCTCCTCCCCGGGTGGTGAGAAGAGTGTCATCCGCATAGCAGATGACACTCGTGCCAGGGAGGAGACTTCCCCGCAGCAGCCAGTCGAATCCAATGTTCCACAGGAGCGGTCCCAGGACAGACCCCTGTGGAACACCGGAACCCGCATCGTACCGGCGAAGCTGGCCCGCACGATCCACTAGGACGACAGTTCGGTCCCCCAAGTAGTCGGCCAGGAGACTGCGCAGGTACTGAGGCACTCCATGGTAGCGGAGCGCCTCCAAGATCGTCGAGTGGGGGACGGAGTTGAAGGCGTTGGCTATGTCAAATGACACAGCCAAAACCCCGTCCCCTGCCTCCGTAGCCCCCTGCACCTGGGCCTTGAGTCGGGCCAGCGCGTCCACAGTCGAACGCCCTCTTCGGAATCCGAATTGGGTGTCCGACAGGTCCGGCCCGACCATCCGCAGGTGGTCGTTCAGCCGGTGGGCGACGATCCCCTCGAACATTTTACCGACCTCATCGAGCAGAACGATGGGCCGGTATGCCGAGGGGGAGTCTACCGGGCGTCCCTCCTTTCGGAGAAGGCACAATTGCCCCTCCTTCCATGGTTTCGGGAACCTACCAGACGTAAAACACGCGCTGAATAGGTCCCGAAACCTGTCGCCCATTTGGAAGGCGGCGATGGCCACCACCCGTGCTGGAACGCCATCTGGCCCAGGGGCCGTCCTTTTGGCGCGGAGGCGGAGAACCTCCCCTTCAAATTCCGCCACCGTCACTGGAGATGCCTCCTCTTCCTCCCCCTCTAGTGGAGCCGCCCCCTACGGGGGATCCATTACTGGTGGGGCGTGGTTGGATCCGGACGGAAACAGGGACCGAACCACCCCATCCAGCAATGCCGGCTCGAGAGACTCCGTCAGTGGGGGACCAAAGGGGCGCAGTTTGTTCCGCGCCGCCTTGTATGGTCTCCCATACGGGTCCCTATCGAGACCCTCCAGCATCTCGGCTTTCGCCGCGTCATCGGCGGCGCCAATGGCCGACTCATTAATACTTTTAATTCATATTGATCCGTATCAACAACCACTACCGCATTGCCTTTATCTGCAGGTAGTACCAACAGATCTGAGTTATTTCGCAACTCCAACAGCGCTTTCATCTCGTGCGACAATGCTGCGAAGATCTAAAGCCCCGAAAGGTAATATCAGCAGAGACGAGATGAAAGCGCTGTTGGAGTTGCGAAATAACTCAGATCTGTTGGTACTACCTGCAGATAAAGGCAATGCGGTAGTGGTTGTTGATACGGATCAATATGAATTAAAAGTGACGCAAATGGTAAGTGACAATAGCACATATACGAAGGTCAATTATAATCCGACATTACGTGTGACCACAAAAGTCCTGAATCTTTTAAAAAAGTGTAGTGAGGTAGATTTATTACCACGTCTTCGCCCCCATAACCCCACATCACCAAAAATCTATGGCTTACCGAAAGTCCATAAGCCCAACTGGCCTTTGAGACCTATTGTCAGTCAGATAGATGCGCCTACGTACAAACTGTCTCGATACCATCTTACCTGTTCTGAGTAAAGTATTCGAAAAAATTATGCTCAAACAACTACTATCCCATTTTAACAAGCATAATTTATTAAATGAGAATCAGTTTGGTTTCACCAAGAGCAAATCCACAACAGATGCAGGTGTTCAATTGATGTCGCATATACTGGAAGCCTGGGAGAGTTCACATGATGCTATTGGCGTATTTTGTGATCTTTCCAAGGCATTCGACTGTGTAGAGCACTGCACTCTGATTCGTAAACTTTACCACTATGGTATTCGTGGAAAAGCTCTGAATCTTATAGAGTCATATCTGTCAGACAGGCTACAGAGGGTTGGAATAAGTGGCAATACTTCTTCCGGGTCATTGGTAAAAATGGGAGTACCACAGGGATCAATTTTGGGACCTTTTCTGTTTCTAACATATATTAATGATCTGCCTTGCATGGTCAAAGATTTCTGCGATATTGTTTTATTCGCAGATGATACCTCTCTGATTTTTAAAGTAGATAGGAAAGACAGTGAACTGACGCATGTAAATAATGTATTATCTAAGATTTGTAAATGGTTCTCCGCTAATAATCTTCTCCTAAATTCAAAAAAGACGAAATGTTTAAAGTTTTCTTTACCAAATGTTCCTTATGTTGAACCAAACATTAAGCTTGGACCAGATAAACTCCCTATTGACAAAGCGACAGTCTTCCTGGGAATCAAAATGGATTCCACTTTACAATGGGATCCACATATACATGATCTCTCCGGAAGACTTAGTTCTGCTGCATATGCAGTTCTTAAGATAAGACAGTTAACAGACGTAGCTACTGCTCGCCTAGTTTATTTCGCGTACTTCCACAGTATTATGTCGTATGGCGTATTGCTGTGGGGAACTGCTGCTGAGATAGAGACAATCTTTATCATACAAAAGCGTGCAATTCGAGCCATATATAAAATGGGTCCTAGGGAATCTGTGAGGGATCTTTTTAAAGAAATTGATATTTTAACTTTACCAAGTCTGTATATATTTGAAAATATTATGTATGTTCGTAAAAATTTGAGTAAATTTAAATTAAACAGTGACAATCACGATTACAATACTAGGAATAAAGATAAAATAGCGGTGCCAGGTTTTAGATTAGCAAAGACAAATAAAAGGTCCTTCTTAGGTAATTGTGTGCGGTTTTATAATAAAGTTCCTAAACATATTACAACGCTCACAGAAGGGAAATTCAAGTTGCATGTGAAAAACATATTGATTAAAAAATCCTACTACACAGTTTCTGATTACATAAACGACAAAAATGCCTGGACAATTCCGCCTCCGCCAAGCTATTGCCTGTAACCTAATAATTTAAACAAATATTGTAATAACTCTATTATATAGTATGTATGTAACACATTGTTAAAAGATGTTTAAAAGAATGGCCCCGAGTTTCTTGCCCGTTCTTCTCGCAGTGGCTCTATACACTTTATTTGCTGAACGTGGCAGTACAATGTAGAATATTTCAATACTCAAATTTGTAATTGACCTTCATAAGAGCGTCATAGACGCCTAAATTGAATAAATGATTTTGACTTTGACTTTGACTTGGCAACTGTCCTGCAACAGTTCACAGGAAAAACCCAATCCTACGTGAAGGATTCCAGACATTTTGTTAACTTGCTAACAGATGTACGTATACTGCCAACTGAAATAATGGTAAGTTTCGATGTGACATCACTTTTCACGAACGTGCCCCTGGAAGAAGTTATAAAAATCATTGGCGACCTGCTCCACGGGGCTGGTCTGCCAAACGACTACACAGAGCTAAGTGAATGTTGTCTGAGGAACGGTTATTTCCTTTGGCGGGGTAATCATTACATGCAAGTGGAAGGAGTCACCATGGGTTCACCTATAGCGCCAGTTGTGGCCAATATTTATATGGAACATTTTGAGGAACAGGTCATGAAGAGCGCTAGCGAAAAACCACGTTACTGGTGGCGTTATGTGGACGATGTCTTTGCCATAATCACCAAGGACGCGTTGCCGTTATTCACCGCCCATTTAAATTCTGTGCACTCGAAAATACAGTTCACGGTTGAAGAAGAATGTGATGGGAGTTTGCCTTTCCTAGATGTAAGGGTATATCGTGAACCAGACGGTTCTATAACCCACTCGGTTTACCGGAAAGCCACGCACACAGACCGGTACCTGAGAGCAGACTCCCACCATCACCCGTCGCAACTGATGTCCGTGCCAAAAGCTCTCATCAACCGCGCACATAGTTTATGTGATCCACAGTATATAAACACGGAGTTGGGTCACGTGAGGCAGGTGTTAGAGCAGAATGGATACAAGTGGCGGCAGTGTACGCGTTGGGCGTATGGCACAGAGCGCAAAAAAGCCAGTAAAGTTGACCGTGTTCCGATTTACTTGCCGTTTGTGAAGGGAGTGACCGATAAGATTGGGGCCCTTTTACAGCGGAAGTATAACATACGGACATTTTATCGCCCACCCGGTCAATTACGGCAGTTGTTGCGAACGCCAAAGGACAAGGAGCCATTAAACGTGCCAGGAGTGTACAGGATCCCCTGTGATTGCGGCAAAAGTTACATAGGTGAAACTCGACGTAACATTGCAACAAGACTAACTGAGCACATAAAAAGTGTTAAGAACTTGGACATCAGTAGATCCGCGGTTGCAGAACACGCTCAAGAGGCGAGCCATTTTTTAAGGTTTGACAAGGCTACCGTCTTAGCAAGGGAGAAGTTCCTCATACCCCGGAAAGTACGGGAAGCTATAGAAATTGGCCGTCATCCCAATTTCAACCGCGACCGTGGATGGATGTTGGCACCAGCATGGAAACCAGTTCTGAACAGTACCGCACAGTATAGTCAATTAAACACCTTGTCGCAAGACACAATTAGTACGGCGTGTACGGGAAGTTTGATTATAAGTGACAGCAGTGACGACGATGAAGATAGTGCACCTGTGCCGGCGCCGCCGACGGTGCCGACGGAGCGTGCGAGGCGAGCGGCAGCGCGCGCGGCCCGCTCCGCCGCCACCGCCGCCGCCGCCGCGCAACCAAACAACAGTGCTTGCGCGGGCGCGGTCGGGAGCGTACGTACTCCATGATGAAGCGACTCTGAAGGTCGCGAAACCGGTCGAGATCGAACTACTCGGCTGTTCTAACGTAAGTGAAATCGGTTTCATAATTGTTTAAATCTCCTTTCCTCTACAATCCTCATTTTGTTTTCCCTATTCTTGTTTTTTTGAATCCAGCCCCGTGGGGTGCCGGGTTAAAATATCACCCCCCGCCCTTGCTACCTGTGAGTTTCGTAAGAGGCGACTAAAGGTTAACTACCGGAAGGTGGTCAGCAACGCCTTCTGAGGAACTGATTTCTAAAACTGTGATCCCGATGACGCCTGCCAAGCGCGAGGATTATGGCAAGCCCCCCTTAATTACGTTGTATTCAACAGTGGACAATCCAGCTGATACAGTAATTATGAATACCTACTACGTCAAAATTTACACTACAGCATTTTGTGCAATTTTGGATTAATCTTTGTGTTAAAATTGACATAGTATAATTATGTATATCCAGTATGTTAAGCCTGAATTGTTCATGAAAGTTTAAGTACAGGTAGAATACTGTAAAAAATCGGGTAGTAACAATGCACTACCGACAAGTCCTTGTTACAATTCATTGTAACAGAAAGTCACTTGATGCGTTTTTGCGTGGCGGAATAAGAGGTCCTTTTATTGAATTCCGGGGGCGTCTCGTCGCTTCGCTTGAGCCCTTAGCGTCCTTACTTATGTACGCACGTGTTTTCTCTACAAAGCCAATTTGTTTTGAGATAAATTATATTACACTGACGTTGATTGACTTAACAGATTCGATAGTTAGTAATTAGCAAGAAAATTGGTAAGTTAATTAATTAGTTTACTTGTTGCGTACCTAAAACACAGTATATGCCTTAATCGTTTTGTGCCTACATGTCATTTCATATAAACGTTTGGACCAAAATCCGAAGCGGTAATGGCTCAGTGGCATTGGCTACGGACTGCCGCGCAGCAGGTACTTGGTTAGATTCCCGCCGCGGGCTTTAGCTTCATCGCATTGTGGAAGGGCATTTTGCGAATGCCCGCCTGGCTAACGAACACCCTCAAGTAGAAAATCTGTCGCCAAGCACATAACGGAGTGTTCCGGCAGCTGTCCTTGAGAGCCAGTAATTCTAGGTTAAGCCTGTTAACACCTTCGACCACTTCATCACTTACCATCAGGTGAAATTGTGGTTAAAGTCATACCTATCTTTAGCATATAAAAAAAAACTGTGACTATTCGTCTAAGTTGCCATTGGTCATATTTGTATATTGTCCGTTTCGTAATATGATTATTTCGTTATTAGTCTGTATGTTCCATTGCCCATATCGCGATACGTATTACTATTTATTTCAAAACTGGACTATTATTATCTATATTACATACCTATGATTTTAGCCTGCTTCACGTAATGTCAAACTAATTCAACACAAAATCCTTTTTACCTCATATTTATTTTTGTCTGTTTGATTTACATCGATACGATACGATACGATAACTCTTTATTGACACCAAAGAACAGGAAATTACAAAGAAACAATAACAATAGTAAGGTACAAAGGGCGGTCTTATCGCTAAAAGCGATCTCTTCCAGACAACCTTGACAATCATGTAGTTGAAACCGCGGAATGAACTAAAAGTCATTGCACCTTAGTTTCAATAGGTATTTTCTGTTCTTGATAAAACTCAATAGAGTTAATCCCAAAATGCGTACCTCGCATCTGGTTTTAAGCATAATACGATTAGGTACACTGCGTTATAGGCACGCAGCTTGCAAACTAATAGTTTGATATAGTATAATTTATATGAATATTGTGCAAAGGTTCATACCTACTCATTAAATGTTGTAACATATTTTTTTAGTCTCGTATGATAACGATTATATTTCTATGAAAACGCTTAGTCGCATAAAGAGTAAATATAAACAAGACGTAGACGATAGTCACCGTATGTAAAAACCTGAACCAAACCTAAACCAAAAATACTGACTAAATATTATATACTAAATAAAACGCACGACTAGTTAAAAAATAAAACTTAGATTTCTGGTATTTAATTTCTGACTTTACTTCCTGAACTTTTGAATGGGCAGTATGCAACCTTAAATCAAAAGCATATTTCCGGTGCATCACTGCCCGCTGCAGCGGCACGCTCTTTTTGCTCGCTCAGTTAGAGCATTGTGGTCATCAGTAACCTAATTTTATTCTCCTCTCGTTTAATTCGTCTTCGCTGATGACTCTGCCTAAGACTAGTAAGTAGTTTGATTCTGTTTCTTTCACAGAATCGAGAGTGTGAATGGCTTATTATTTTGTTATGAAATATTTTTATTTTTGAATTATAGTCCCACTATACTTATTGTATAATATGTACTATAATTATTCCTCTTGTAAGTTTGTAATTTGTAATATAATTCGCAGAGCATGCATTATTGCAAGAATATATATTTTGTAAAGCAATTTTTTAAATTCTTTTGTCGTAGATGTCTTGTTTTTAAGAACAAGTAACGATTAAAATATAATTGCGGTTACATATACCGAAGGTATTGGATGCTTGTTTCTGTTTGTTGTATTCATTTAAATATTTCCCTCAGTATTATTAATATTAATATTGTGAAGCGCTCGAAGCGACGTTTACTAAGCTGTTCTCAATCGATCAGCAAAGTCAATTAACGTCGCTCGCGGTCATGAGTTGGATGGATGACCGCTAGTGACATTACTACTGAGCGTTTCCGTGCTTCGAAGAGCATTTTAAGCCGTCGTCGGTCCCGGTTGTTGTCTTGGGATGGCAGTCGTTATAGCATGGCGGTAGGGCATTTTGCAAATGCCCGCCTGGGTAGCCACCACCCTCAAGTAGAAAATCTGTCACCAAGCACCTAACGGTGTGTTCCGGCAGCTGTCCTTGAGAGCCAGTACTTCTAGGTAAGCCTGAACAACATCTTCGACCACATCATCACTTACCATCAGGTGAGATAGTGGTCAAAGGCTAAACTATCAGGCACAAAAAAATAATTCGTTACTCGAGACTTTGTGTGCTCATTTTACAGGTCAGTGCTGAGCCCGTAGCAATAATAATATTCAAAGACAGAAATTTATCATACCGTTCACATATACAATTTAAATATTTCTCAATAAACCTTAGATGTGTTCGGTGATAGAAGAAAATGATTACATTTCAAAACGTTTGTACTAATCAATTATTCACATTTATTTTAAACTAAAAACTGTTTCATCGTACATACAACACATATTCAACCATATTTTTTACAAAGATTAAATATTATTATAGCCGAAGTTTGTGTGTGTGTGTGTGCAAGTGAAAGTTGTCTACAGTAGAAGAAAGAAATAAATAAAAAATGTCAAATAAGTGCAGTTGAGACTAGAGCTTTGAGAAGCATTTGTAGCGTGAAATTGAAAATACGAGTGCCTTAACTGACCAATGAGAGTTTAAAGTGGAAAGGTATTCCAATATTGTAGCAAGGGTAAAACATAGACTCGTACCCAAATTTTTGAAAAATATATGTGTTGTTAAGTAACTAAACGTAATTTATAAGTGACACGTGAAAGAAATCTTGAAGAATCCCAAATATTGCTCATCATATATACTGCAGTTAGTTATCATTGTAGTCTGCTTTGTATGAATAACTTTTAACCTATAAGTCGATAACACGTAACTCTGACAAAACAATTTGGTAAAACCGAATACAACATACGGTATTGATGCCCGTTATCAAAAAATAACTCCACTAAGCTATGAATAGCAAACTTGTCTTAGTAAATTTCGTCATATTTATGAAATATTTTATGATTCATACATAACCACATCTTTGATATATAATGTACAAAAATAAAGGAGAATCAACATTCACTCTCGTGCATGCTTTGCACGCACATTTATTATGTGGAAGTACTTTTTTGGAGATTCCAGTGTGACTGCTGTTCACAAAGAACAGCAGCACCGAGTAACAGAATATAGTGAAGAATATCAGAAGTATGGAGGCTTAAGAAACACAGAAGAATTTGAGCATAAAGACCAAGAGTATGAGCACTATCAACAAGTAGAGGAAGAATCACGTATAAATCATGAACAAGAGTACATGCAAAAAGAAGAAAAAGTTTCACGTGAAGATCAAAAACAAAAGCATTCCATTAAAGATAAGGAGGAGCCCAATCCAATAGAAGGCATTGAGGTGCACGCAGGTATCACAATCTCCTTCAGAATTCCTCGCAAAAATTAAACCACCTTACAACATGTGGAAATCGTGTACGCTTAACCAAAATGAGGTATTTACAAGTATTATTATACATTAGTCAATAACCTGTGCAAAAACTGACTATGATCAATTTTAGTGATATTACTGTGACAAGAAACCCAAGTTTTGATACTTTCTTGTGGTGTTTTCAAGTTTTGACAGACTCTTAGTTCCCAAGATACAGATTGCGGTAAATATTCGAATTGCATCATACAATGGTGCAACGTTAATGTGCATTTGATACTAACAGAATTCAATAGTAACAAGATGAACAAACAAAAACATTCACATCCTCGTAAGCTTCGTACATTAACGATGTGGAAGTATTTTATGGGATTGGTGGAACCGCTCTAGCATCACTGTGTAACAGAATGCAGGGAAGAAGATCTAGAGCAGGAAAAATCTAAACAAGTAGAAGAACATGGCAGGAAATATCAGGTGCATTAGCGTTCTCAACAAACCGAAGAAGAATCAAGTTAAGGTCATGAACAAGATGGCTTAGAAGTTGGAAACAGAGAAATGTGTGCGATAAGTTGTGAAACTTGGCACAATTAATAAATCCTCTGTAGAGAATGGAGCTGTCCTCAATGATAAACATAAGCCGCAACTATTTGATTTTATCATTAATAAAATGAATTAACACTAAGCAAAAGGATTCATTTACAACATGCAAGCTCCATTCATTTAAAGCCGTGTGAATCGTGACAGTACGTTACTAACAATACTGCCAGCTTTTCGGAATGATTAGAATATTTTCTTTTTTTTGTTTGATTTTTTCGATTTGTTGACATAAAATTAAGTTTCGTGTACTCAATGTCTGGAAGCCTTCAGACAATATTTATCTATTTAGTAATATTGATTGCTTGTTGTGTTTCTGTTTGAAGAAATTTCTAAAGTTCTTCACCCACGTTTCGCTCTTGCTCTCTATATATAGCTGATGGACGGCATGCTATGTAGTGTTAATAATCACTTCTCTCGTCTGTCTCGCACATTAACACGACTGTTGTTGTTCCGCACACCATGCGTCACCGTCGTCGTGATGGCACGACACTGAATCGGTGGTATCTAGTATTTTAGAAAGATGCCTGATATAACTAGCGTTGTACTTGTTTTTCTAATGTAAGACGTAATATAGTGAAATAAGAAGGTATTGACTATATTGTACTAAAAACAAGTTTTTAATGTGTTTCTTTTAACAATATTTTGTTATAAACTAACGAATCAAAGAAATTTGCGGTATATGTGGGCATTATGCTAATGCCCGCCTGGCTAGATACCAGCCTGAAGTAGAAAATCTGTCGCCTAGCACCTACAGGTGTGTTCCGGCTGTCCTTGGGAGCCAGTAATTTAAGGTTAGCCTGAACAACATCTTCGACCACAGCATCGCTTACCATCAGGTGAAATAATGGTCAAAGGCTAGCCTATCAGGTAAAAAAAATACTGTATATGCTATGAAGATATATAATATGATGTAATTTAGAGGTTTTATGCTAACTTTGATGTTAAGTTTTTTCATTATTGGCCACTGTTACGAGATAATTATTAAATATATGAACGTACAATAATTAAACATACATTTTTATTTTTGATTTTTGTGTATTAAAAATATTTATGTTGTATATTTATTTTCGCTAATAATTTAAAGTACTAATTGCAGCCTAGTAACTTGCTAATGTGATCTTAGTAATTATTACATATATTACACCAACCACATGAGGCAACCCTATCGATGATTAATGAACATGTGCCAGAAGCATTATCTCGTCAGTGTGTCGGCACCTTTACGAGCATATTTATTAACATTCGACAGGAGACGAATCGTGTCGCGCTCTACTTGGTTTGGCGTTATTTTGTCGCCGACGACATGCTCCCAGAGAGGAAAATAATGTATCTGGGTCAATTGATGAGATGGGGTATTGTAATATTGCTGAAAGCTTCAATATGTACATGCTGGAGATGTATATTACTAAGTTTTTATACTGCGTCTTTATCCGGCCTTTGTATTGCATGTGTAGACATATATATCTATTCTGATTATATTGATTGCTAAAAGCATTGCATCTCGTATGGACTGTTCTGTAAGATAGGTAAATATGTGATTGCAATAAGTAATGGAAATATATTAACATAAGCCAAACCTTGATGCAAATAGACCTTTTAGTATTTAAGACGCGCAGTTGTCTTTGTATAATGTCAAACGGAGAGACGACGATTCGCATGTAAGTGAACCGAAACAGAACTCGCTTTATATTTAAATAAAGTGAGTAAAGCTAACCTTTATATGAATTTCTTTAAAAAAAAAAAAAAAACATATAAAAGTGAGCTTTTTATAAACGGGAAAAATCTTTCACATACTTTATCACATCGTTGGTACATCATCACATCAACCCTAACGTCCACCGTTGAATGAGGTCTCCCCCATCGGGGGTATTTCCATAATCCCTACGCTTGGCAGGCGTCTTGGGGATAACAGTAGGAGTTGTCAGTTCTTCGGAAGGTGCTGCTAAATTCCCACCTTCTAGTATTTTTCCGTAGTCGTCTTACAGGAAGAAATGGGAGAGTTACATTCTAACCCGGCACCCCACGGGGGTGTTGCTACATAATAAGTAGAAATATAGAAGAAATATAGTACTGATAGAATTTACTATACAGGGTTATTGGAAAAATGCTAACAACCTTTTAGATTTGACTTCCGTTAGTACTCACAAAAAAGTTTAGTAGTTTTTTATTTCTTTTATATTTTTGTGTTTGTGTTATACTACTACACTCAAAACCTTCTACATTAACATTTTCTAGAACTGTCTGACACTTAAGTTCTGTGTCTCGTAGTAAAAGACAAGAGTTAGGCTAGTGTTCATTTATATCCATTACCATTACAGTGAGACAGAAGGTTGCAGGTTATAAATACCATGAAAAACCTCTATACAGGTTCAAACCAAATTTCAGCGCACCATTGGAAGATGTTTAAAAAACGTTTTCAAAATTTGAACCGATAAAAAGGATACTTTAAATTCACGGTTCAACGTTTATTACGTTTACTACCGACTAAGCTCCATCCGCTGCGGTCATGTCTTGGCTGGATGACCGACAGTGGCATTACTATTGAGCGTGCACGTGCTGTTGAGGGCACGAAGCCATCGGTCCTGGTCGTTGTCTTAGGATGGTAGTCGTCATAACGTTTTGCGAATGCCCGCCTCGCTATATAATTGCCACTTTCAAGTAGAAAATCTATCGCCAAGCACTCAGACAACGGCAGTAATTCTAGGTTAGCCTGAACAACATCTTTGACCAGGTGAGGTATTAGTGAAAGGGTAGCCTATCAGAATAAAAAAAAAGACGCCTGAAAACTTAGGCCTTGCTTGTATAACTGTATCCATCATGTAAGAATAATTTTCTATATTTTATTTATATTAAAAAACAAGATGGATTGGTTAAGTCTATAATAATACAGCTGATTTGCATATATTCGTGATGTTATTAAAGTCATCTCCGCGTTCACCAGAGGGCGCTAGTTACGCGCGCAAATATTAGTTCTGCACGCTACTGCTTCGCCCGCGGCGCTCTAATTAGCACACAACACTGATAAGGCGGGACATACACTACACAACTTGTCTTGCAACTGCACATTATTAAAAATAGCATTATTAGTAGAATCAAACAAAAAGATCTGCCTATTTATACCTATTACAAGAATTTGACATAAAGTTTAGGATATATCTAAAAGTCTTGACCTAAGTTACTATAAGGGCCTGTTTCAGAATGTTCAAGAAGTTCCGGTTATACTACCCAGAACATATTTATTAAATAAAACACTATCTTTGCGATTCACAGTCATCCATTTGGCCTATCCATCGGTTAAAGCTTGAAACGCGCTGCATGTTAACTGTATTTTTTATCATTTAGTTATTTTATGTTCTGGGTAGTATAACCGGAACTTACTCGAACATTCTGAAACAGGCCCTAAGACTAAGCTAAAATAGTTACAGAGTTATCCGAACCCGCGGCGTTTGTGGCGAACTGTTGCCGGGACTTGCTGTAATTTGTACTACCGTGGTGAAGGTGAAATAAGTATGATTCGAATTTATCCTTTTGTTCGAATTACTGTACTGTACTATATCAGCCGGATTGTTCTCTGCTTAACACAGCCCCTCCTAGTAAGGGGAATTTTGCCGTAATCCCCACGCTTGGCATGCGTCTTGGGGATCGTAGTACAAGATAGCAGTTCCTCATAAGGTTTGGTATTTCACCCTTAGTCGCTTCTAACGACACCCACGAGAAGAGATTAAGGGGGATTTTGCCACAATCCCCATGCTTGGAAGGCGTCTTGAGGATCGTAGTATAAGATAGCAGTTCCTCAAAAGGTTCTGCTGTCCACCTTCCGGTATTTTAACCTTAGTCGCCTCTTACGACACCCACGAGCCCGGTACCCCGAGGGACTTCGAGGCCCTATGGAGTTCACACTATCAGCAATAAAGACGCTAGCGCACAATGTCCCCTTATATTAAGTAGTATATGTTTTTCTTTGGAAACTCGAAGTTATAAGTTCAATCCCTCGGTGGGTTCCTTTCAGTATTAATCACAAAGACATTATCATCAGCAGCACGTTTTAGGTCTGTATTAATAAACTGATCATAGTTCTTCAAGTCCCAGGTAAACTCGCCTAATTTCAGTATTCGGAGGGCTCGGGAAGCAGTCCTGGTTGTTTTCTTAGGATGGCAGTCCATATAGCATGGTGGTAGTGTGTTCTACGTATGTCCCCTTGACTGACTACTACACTCAAGTAGAAAGTCAGTCACCAAGCACCTAACAGTAGATGTCGAGCGTTCTAAGTTGGCCAGAACAACATTTGAAGTCTAGTTCGTCACTTGCGACGAAATGTATCTGTTATAGGCAGAGGGTACCGATTAATATCAGTCGAGCCTCAAGCTTGTATCGTCACAATTCAACAAAAAAAACTACAAACAGTGTCCAATGATCAATAAATATTCAATGTTAAGAAATGATTACATGATCGTAACAATTTATGTACAATTTCCTTATATAATTAGCATTGCATGAACGCAGCCCAATACAAAGAACTTGGTAAAATCTATCAAGTTTTGTTTCACTTATCTATCCAATCAAGCCTCATCAAAAATTCAATCAACATTTGGAAGCCATTAGGTAAAGGTCAAGTAAAACAATCGCCTTTAATGTGTTTACGTAGTTAAATAAACATTAAATATACATAGATAGAAGCTATTTCCATAGAATTTACATATATACATAAACATTCATAACGCCCACAGTTGAACAAAAGCCTCCCCCATAGAGACTGTTCGCTATAATCCCCACGCATATCAGGCGTCTTGGGATCGCACTGTAAGATGTCGGTTCTGCAGAAGGCCATGTTCTGATATTATTCTCTTCTTCGCTTCTTACAACTCCTAGAGGAAGATATGGGGGTGCATTTCGAGCCCTTCACCCCACGGTATCGTAAATTTAGACGAAAACAACTATTTATACAAATACTGTGTTTGGGCGTGAAGGGAACTGTTAGTGAGATAACTGGGAGAAGGTCTCCGAGAAAAAACTAAAGTCTCGAAGTTATGAGTGCAGTGCAGTGTGATGCAGGTCAAGGATGATCTCACTGCAACTTTCATGTACAGGCGTGACACTTACCATTGCGGTGGGCGACTTGATCTTCTCCTCACATCATAACATTAAAAACATTTTCATATTCCGGACTATTACTGTAAATTAATTTGATAGCCCAGAAACCATCCAACGCAGGGATCAAACCCCGGACAACGAAAATCCAAGGTGATGAACAAGGCATTTATTATATTATTTTTTTCTATTTGATTTATTAGTCTTTTACCACTATCTCACCTGATGGAGGATGTGGTCGAATATGTTGTTCAGGCTAACCTAGAATTACTGGCTCTCAAGGACAGCTACCGGACACACCGTTAGGTGCTTGATTTTCTACTTGAGGGTGGTAGCTAGCCAGACGGGCATTCTCAAAATGCCCTACCACCATGCTATAACGACCTTTGTCTTAAGACGATAACCGGGACCGACGGCTTAACGTGGCCCTCCGAAAAACGTGCACGCTCAGTGGTAATGTCACAAGCGGTCACCCATCCGACTCCTGACCGCGGCGGACGTTGCTTATCTTTGCTGATCGGTTCATAACGGCTAAGCAAACTTCGCTACGATTGCTTCAAATTTTATAAAGCAATTTGTAATTGACGAAAATCTATGTTTCTACAATAACAATAAAACGTGACTAATGGTATTTATATTTAATAACATACAGTAATCTTCAAATTTTTCTGGCGTGTTCATATGATATTGATGTTTTCCTTTTACCTGGCTAGCTATCTACCACCCTCAAGTAGAAAATATATCGCCAAGCACCTAACGGCAACTTCTAGGTTAGTCCGAATTACATCTTCAATCTCATAATCACTTTCCATCAGGTGAAAAAGTTGTTAAAGGTTAGCCAATAATGGAAAAAAATAGTAGTTGTGCAATATTCTTAGATAATTTCATTTACTTATTTTTATTAACCATCCTCCTCGAGCGAGTATGTTGTATCTCCATGTATAGCCAGCCTAAAGTTTGTCAGGCGCAGTGGTTTAAAGCGAAACGCGCGTCTTGCGCGATGCAGCTTGTTTGACGTGGTCGCCGCGCTCTGAAAAGGTCTTAATAAAGCTGAAATTTAAGCAAAACAAACTTAATTAACTAAAGAATTGTTTTAACAAACTCTATAACCCAGGTTAGGTAGTAAACCTAACCTAGACTTTTAGTGAGTAGTTATGTGTACTTGACATAAACGTTTTATGCTTAGATATGTGTCTTACACTTAGTATTATTTCATCCTCAATATATACCTGAGGGATCTTTTAAAAGAACTTAATATTTTAACGTTACGAAGTCGTTATATATTTGCAAAATATTTTTTATGTATGTTCGTAAATAATAGAGAAAGTTTAAATTAAACAGTTACAATCACGAATATAACACTCGAAATAAATATAAAATAGCGATGACAGGTTTTAGATTAGCAGAGAAAAATAAAAGTTCCTTCTTAAGGAATTTTTATTCTTTAATAAGGAATAAAAATCCCCGTGGGGTGCCGGGTTAGAATTGCACCTCCCCTGTGGGTGTCGTAAGAGGCGACTAAGGGAAAAATACCGGAAGGTGGGCAGCAGCGCCTTCTGAAGTACTAGCAACTTACACTGCAATTCCCAAGCCGCCTGCCAAGCGTGGGGATTATGGCAAATACCCCCTTTTATAGGAGAGGCTGAGTTCAGCAGTGGACGATTCGGCTGATACAGTATTAAGAAATTGTGTGTGGTTTTATAATAAAGTTCCAAAATATATTATAACGCTCACATAAGGAAAACTCAGGTTGCTAACATCTTGAGTAAGAAATCTTACTTCAGATTGTGTTTACGGAAACGAAAAAAAAGCTTGGACAATTACGCCCATAATATAGTATGTAAACATTGGTAAAACATTTGAAAAGAATGGCCCCGAGTTCCTCGCCCATTCTTCTCGCAGAGGTTCTATTTTTTATGTAACTAAAAGTGGCCTGTTTATATGTGTTGTAGTTACATATATATATTGTTTTGGGTTATGTACGAGAAAACGGGCTCCTATTACTGAACATTGGCTGTTCGTCTGTCCATCCGTACCTCAGCTCCTCTGTCTGTCTGAGCTCTAAAGGGCTTTATCTATGGAATGGTAATATAAAGCCATTTGAAATGTTCACAGAAGAAGTGTAATTGCGGATTGCCTTTCAAAACATAATTATAGCAAAATGTAATAGATATGTCGGAATGTTATAAACTATCATTTCGACATAAGGTTTATAGGGTCTCAGAGGCCAGTTTAAAATATCAGTTCCTCAGAAGGCGCTGCTGCCCTCCTTCCGGTATTCTGTCTTTAGTCGCCTCTTTCGAAACCCACAAGTAGCAATGCGGAGGGGGGTGACATTCTAGCCCGGCATTCTACTGGACACGGGCATTAATAAGTAATTCATACGGAGGAATGCTTGACATCGTTTTGGTTCATGAGGGCAGGGATATGCATGAGGTGTCCGTTGGGGTAAAGGATGGCTTAGTGAAGCCGGATCGGTATCACCCGCCTTTGGATATTGGGATAACGATTGCGGCTTCACACTTCTCTAATCACATCGATCCTAGTAATATTAATTCTAGCAAGGATTGGAACTTTAGGAAATGTGATTATAATCTATTATTTAATCTATTAGCTGACACTTCACGGTCTGACTTACTTGCTACTGACGACGTTCAATTGAGCACAGTAAAATTATATGACATTTTATATAATATATTTGACACTTGAATGCCAAGGAAACACCGCAGGAATGTTCGAAGTAGATGTTATCCGGTTTGGTTTACCTATGACATTATACAAGATTTAAAACGCAAATTAAAACTCCACGCTGATTGGAAAAAAGATAGTAGTGAGGAGACCTACAAACTTTTTTCTGAACTAAGGGCATCGCTTAAGATGCGCATCTCATCTGCACATGACGGTTTATCGACAAGTAGATCAGTATCTGTGCAATGAGCAACACGGTTTCAGGAAGAAAAGATCAGTCGATACCAATTTGCTCACTGTAGTCGACTATATATCTTCTAGGTTGGATCTCAGAAGCCAAGTGGATGTCCTCTACTTTGACTTCCGTAAAGCTTTCGACAGAGTCAATAACGATCTTTTATTGGAGAAACTTAGTGCTTTTGGTTTTGCGCCCGGTCTTCTTAGGCTTATTGCGGACTATCTTCGAGATCGGCAACAGTATGTGAAGCTAGGTATTTATGAGTCGCCCCCATATCACACACGATCCGGGGTCAGTCAGGGATCGATATTAGGACCTCTTCTGTTTATTCTGATGATCAATGATCTTCCTGCAGTAATAAGATATGCCAAATGTCTTCTTTACGCAGACGATCTGAAATTATTTTCAGAAATAAAGTCATTAGATGACTACTTGAACCTCCAGCGTGATGTGGATGCGATTTACAACTGGGGAATAGCGAATTGCATGGAATTCAATTCTTCTAAATGCCACGTCATGACTTTTAGTCGAAAGTGGTACCCAATTGAATTCCAATACCATTTAGGCCAAAATGATATATCCAGGTGTTTAACAATGAAAGATCTAGGTGTCACTTTCGACCGGACACTGACGTTTCATGACCACATCACCACAATTGCTAGGGAGTCCTTTAGGCGACTCGGTTTCGTATTGAGGAACTCTCGAGACTTTAAAGGGTATGAAGTTTTGAAACTAATTTATAGTGGATTGGTACGTTGCAAGCTCGAAGCCAGTTCATGTATTTGGCACCCACATGAAAGTACTTATGCATTGCTTCTGGAAAAGGTACACAAAGTATTCCTTCGCTTCCTCTACAAGCGGAAACATGGGTACTATCCTTTCTTGTACCCAACAAGGTTCCTTCTAGGCAGCCTTGGTTACAACAGCTTGGAAGTACGAAGAGCAAATAGTCAATTAACCACCATGCTTAAAGTCCTGCGTGGCAAGGTAGATGCTCCAAATATCCACGAAGAGCTATCGCGATTGTATGTTCCAGACAACTACTTTCGAAGCAGGAGGCACAAATTATTTGCAGAACCGTCCTGCAACACCGTTGCACATGCCCATTCGCCAGTACCGCGTACCTTAGCTGCGTTCAATGCCCTCATGGACACAAAGCCAAATCTGGACTTATATGCGGATGGATGGAAGGTGATCATGGCTGAATGTTTGGATTTTTGTGAAAGGTTTGCATGATGTGCATGGTGTATAATATGTGCTATAAAAATTATGAAATTTCAATGTTATGTTATGATTTTATCCGCTTCACTTATATTATTATTATCTTTTCTAAACTGACATGTACATATTTTTTATTATGATGCGACATTAATATTGAGATTCTCTTGTTTATATTATTTTTAATTTTTAATAATAAGTACTAGAATGTTTGATTGTAAATGATAATTATGTAATTGGTATTGTGCCGTTTAATTATTATGATAATAAAATAAAATAAAAAAATAAAAAATTAAATAGCCATTTTATTTTATTGTGACGGAACAAGCTCTAGGCCCACCTGATATTAAGCGGACTAACCTCTGCCTATAACAGATACAATTCGTCACAAGTCACGAATTGCACTGCGCCCGTCACTTTGAGACATAGTACCTAAGTCTCATGTGCCTTTAATTTCACTTGCTCTCAAGGACTGCTGCCGTAACACACCTTTACGTGGTCGCTAGCCAGGCGGACATTCGCAAAATGCCCTTCCACCATGCGGTGAAGCTCAAGCCCGCGGGATTCGAACCATTTACCTGCTGCGCGGCAGTCCGTAGCCAATGTCACTGAGCTATCATTGCTTCAAATCATCCATGAATATTAACGAATACAACAATTTTCAAAGCACAACATTTTACTCTATAGCGGGATCCGAACCCACGTCGCTCGGCTTTACGGACTGGGCGCCTTAACTTAAACCTTAATTAATATGTACGTAGATAATTTTCTTTCAAATATTCTATTATTGTCTTTAAAACAGCTCGTACATTATTCAAGTTTTAATTGCTGTTCGAATCTTTTAGAAATACTAGCATCCCTGTTTAAATTGACTCCTCGCAGCAGCCACCCTTGTCCTGGTCTGAGCGGCTGGTTCCCAAGAGGAGCATCATCTGCGGAGGCCAGTTGAGCCAGGAGCATGCGCCGAGGCCTGGTGGACACGTTGAGAGAGCTGCCGTGGACGAGGAGGTAGGAGAAGATGACCACGTCTCCACGCTCGGCGATGACTGGAGTTGCCCTTGATAAGGGAAACTTGGTCTGGAATGGAAGGAAGCTTATTAATGATAAGTTTTTTGAACTGTGCTACTGAACTTCAAACATACCTTATATTCCAAAAGCCTTATGATATATATTGGCATATTCCTCAAAGGTTTTGAGGATGTCCATGGGTAACGGCGATCACTTACCACCAGATGAGCCGCCTGCTCGTTTTATTTTTTCGATCAACTTCGTTCTTGGTTAAATTTGCTTGCTTGAAGTTGAGGCAGTGCACTGGTTTCCCCCCGAAGGGTTCCCGCCTTGTCGTGGCGGTGGGGCTTAGTAGCCGTGGCTTCGTCACCCACGGTGAAGCGAAGAGGAACCAGGGGCCGTGCTGGCTTGGGCAGTCGGCCGTAGTATTGTTAAAATCCGCTATACGGCACCAACGCGCTAGAGACTATAAACTATATTCGAATAACGCGCTATATTATACGCTATCGTTATAACGAAACAAGACGCTCGCGCTAGATGCTAGGTGTTGTCACAATAGCGTCAGGCGCACGCGCTATAATAAACGCTATCGTTATAACGAAACAAGGCGCTCGCGCTAGATGCTACGTGCTAGGTGTTGTCACAATAGCGTCAGGCGCAACGTGCTATTTGTCGTTATTGTTCGACACTATCGCAGCGTGGCTCTCATGAGTAACGACTTGATTCTAACACATACAAAATTAAATATTACATTCCTTCATTGTAATAAATAGAATTAACTTTTCTATGTACTATTCAGGCTTAGGACTGTCTATAATTTTCTTGTATATTGATATGAAATGGCGTTTATAGGCGTATTTACAAGTTCATTTATGATAGGTATGTACAAATACAACGTTTTGTTTCTACTCTCCGAGTAGAATTTTTTAAAGTTTTGTTTTTACTTTATATGTATACATTGTTCCTTTTTGTTTGTTGTATGTAGTAAACTTCACTACTTTTACTACTACTACTAGGTAAGCGCGAGTTCACACAACACAAACGAGTAATAGGTATAAAGCGCATAGGCCCATAACGCGTACATGCGAAAAGCGCGTTACCGCGATCGCAAGTACGCGAGACGTTATATTTATAGCGCGAAGAGAATATACACATAGCGTGTTGTATGCGCTAAAAAGCAATAGCGTGCTATACTATGGCGCTATATGCTATATTATCCACCACTAGTCGGCCGGCCCCAGAGGGGCCGCTCCACTGGGCTTTGCCTCTAAGTCCAGACTGGAGCGGCAACGGGTAGGCTGCGGTGCTGTATGGGCAGCACCGCATCTGAGGCGGGCTGTGGTGTTGTATGGGCGACACCACAGCTGACGGTGAGGGGCCACGGCGGGAGAGGAGTGTCGGTATCACGGTGCGCCGCTCTCCCTACCTTCCGTGGCCACGGCGGGGCCGCCACCGTTGGATGGCGGACGCGGAGGGGCCGCAGGGGAGGAGGAGTGTTGGTATAGCGAGGCGCCGCTCTCCCTATCCTCTGCGGCCGAAGTAGCAGGCGACGGGGCTACTCATCTGACCCGTCGCAGGGGGACCTTGGGCGTCGGAAGCGGGGTATTCTGACGCCCATTTGCGGGCTTGGTCCCCGGGTGGTAGCGACGTGCCATGTGTTCTGGTGCGTCGTGAGGGGTAGCACCCCAGTAGCACCCCAGGAGGGGTCCGGCAACGGACAACCGTGGCGGGTTCGTGGTTGAGTGCTAAAGCGACCCTGCGATCCCGCCGAGAAGCGGTAGAGATGGAACACCGTGTGTTATTTAGTCGGTAGGGGCACTTGCTGCTGTGGGAGTAGTTGGTGTCGAGCCCGACATATCCCGGCCACCTTCCCCGGGGTGGACGGGAATGCGTAAATGCATTTTTCACACGAAAAAAAAAAAAAAAAAAAAAAAAAAAAAAGTGCACTGGTTTAAGTAGCATTGGGGATACCACATCACTCCATGGACGGATAACTGACTTTATAGGTCTCAAGTAGATACCACAAAGTTGAAAACAAATTGTAGTTATGCCTCTCACTAGGTGGACCGACGACATCAAGTCGTAGGGTGCTGATTGGGGAAATGACTACCGTTAATTACACCTTTCAATGGGTGAAAATGTATTAATAAGACAACACATGTTCGTGTTATCGTAGTTAAAATAAGATGTATAGTAAAGTACTGACCGGTTCTTTATTCATGTGGTACTGACCCTAGAAGTGGCACCAGATAAGTGCAAAGATGATGTTTCAATACAATGATAAAACATCTAGAGGTCAAACAATCATAGTATGATACTATTATGTTTTGACCATTTCTATTTAATCAAATTGGTGACACTATTGCTGACATAATAAATATTAGTAGGCTAAAATTGGAGTTCGAATTGTTTAGGGTCCGTTTCACAATGTCCTAATAAAGTGTCGGGTTGCTAACCAACACATAAAATAACTGAATGATAAAAATGATACTTAACATGCAGCGCGTTTCAAGTTTAAACCGATGGATATTTTAATGTTTTATTTGGATGACTGTGAAACGCAAAGATAGTGTTTTATTTAATAAATATGTTCTGGGTAGTATACCCGGAACTAACGCGAACATTATGAAACAGGCCCTTAGTTTAAAAAAATGGTCAGGTGCGAGTCGGGACTCGTTCTCTTAAGGGTAAACTGGCCGGTCAGTTCTCCATACAAACGTCGTAGGGTGATCACTCTCTTATTTGAGGGTTTAGGTCCAAAACAAAGCATTATACCGATTGATCTCGTCATATTCTAGGTTTGTAACGTAATATTTTTTAATAAGATAATTCACTTGAGAGTTATGAGCCTCGAAATATCTTCATATAAAGTTTTCGAGGCTCATAACTTTCAACTTAAATATCATTTTGAAATTTCGTTACTATACAAGCATAGATAATGACGAGATCAATCGATATTATGCTTAATTCTGGACCTAAAGTCTCCAATAAGGGAGTAATCGCCCTACTACGTTTGTATGGAGAAGCGACCGGCCAGTAACCAACCTTAAGTTATCGCAATGCATCAGCACGTAAAAGAAAGAAATGTTTGTTGGTTTGATTATATTTTTAAAACCATATTATAAATCGACGCGTAACAATAATTAATAACTTTGACAGCCTCCCGTTTCTGTATTCTAATGGATACAAAATAATTACAAAAATGTTTGTATTCTAATCAATTTGTTTTAGATCATACAGCTAGGGTAAAAAAAACTTTTTGTTGGCTAACTTCTCAGGTATTGGAGGTCCCTAAAAAATAATTGAATTGGTAGTCCAACATACCACTTATCGTCAACTATTTACAACATGTACCATAATTTCAGGCTTGTAACTAATTCCGTAAACGAGATATGAACCCCGTGATACGGACAGACATACAGCGCAGTATCGAGTTCCGTTTTTCATTTTGGGTATGGAACCCTAACAAAACATATATTCACGCCTGCATTCCCTGAAGGGGTCGGAAGAAGAGATAAACCAGCACGTTTCACCAGACATGTTACCGTCCCATGTAATAAATGGCAAAGACTTTTGAGTAACAAATTCTGTTTTATTTATGAATTTGTATAAAAGCGTAACTCACTGAAGTCGGTATATATGTACATAATTTATACATAGCTCGTACAAAATATTCAGGGCATACCGAAACTTACGAATTGTAGGGGAAGTTAAATCCCTCCGGACTTGGTACTCGGCAAAATGCGATTCAAACCACCGAGTGACTCGACGGACCGAAGTATTCTAACTAGTTTCTGATTTAGGAATTGGTGTGCGTTTTAAACCGATTCCTAACTTTTTAGCTTAATTTTACCTAATGTTATTAAATAGAATTCGCCTGCTCGGCTTAATAGACTGTTAAAGGAAAACAAGAATCAATATTTTAATATTTTTATGTTTGCAATAACGCCTGCGGTTGGTATGCGGATTACATTACAAAATCACGAATATACGATAGGAATCCCGCACATGACTTACACTTTTCCTATCGTATATTCGTAATTTTGTAAAGATTCAATATTTTATGTCCTTAGATTAACCATTGAGAGTCAGTAGGTTGTTGACTGAATAGAGTTTTGACACGCGTACTGGAAACCGGTGATACGTATTAACCATAATCTCATCTGATGGTAAGTAATTGATGTATGATGCTGATGTAGTCGAAGAATTTAATCAGGCTTAAGCTAGAATAAGCAGTTCCTTCATTACAACGGCTGTTCTTCTATGGTGTACCATAAGATTTTCTACTTGAGAGCCAACAACTATCAAACCACGCATTCTAAAAACTCTCGCCCTCAAATCATGCGGTGCAGTGTAAGTCCGCGGTGAGATGGACCCTCTGCGCACCAATACAAAATAATACCACTTCTCACATCAACGTGATAAAGCTGTTGCCAGTAAGCAAGTAATATTTTGATGTTTCACTACAGAGCTTTAAACCATATCATAAGGCCCTTAACCGAAAGGTGTTTTTTAAAAGACGGTTGAAGTCTGAGGGGATGCTGTCCATAACCTTTCATGGGAAAGCTTTTGTTACTAGCATCTATCCAGCTGCGGTTTGCTTAAGGTATTTATTTGTAAGAAACAATTTAAAATAATTTAGTACCTTGAAAAGTAGCCGACATAAGAACGTGCTATGTATTCCAAAAAGCAAATAAAGTCTGTATACTAAAAGTGTTTTTATAAAGAGTGTCAAAATATATAATAAACTACCACTACTCGTATAGGAAACAGATATAACTGTCATTTTTATAGGTTGTTTAAAAAAGTTTCTCATATATAAGGCATAATATGGTATAGATGAGTTTTTAACTGATCAAATATAGGAAATTGTATAGACATGAATGATACTATGTTATTCAAATATTGTATAAAGTTAAGTAATAGAATTAAATAATATTTTAATAATGTTATTGAATAATATTGTAAATAAAAGTTTATTCTAAGACTGTAATTAAATAATTTTGTAATTTATATAGGTATTGATACCATAATTTGCACGCCTCCTCAGATATAGAGCAACACATAATTTAAACCTGTTTAATGTACCTATATCTAGCAAATAAATAATTTTGAATTTGAATTTTGAAGGGTGGCTATAGGTATGTTATATCTTCCTACTGAGCAGCAACACTATAATCACAACGACTTTAGTAGTATATGTACGTAGATTTATAAACGGACATACAAGGATACCTACTCAGAAGCGCCACCACTATATGGTAGATATTTAATTTACCCGAACAAAGCGATTTACTTCTTCGTTATTCATACGAACCGCTAGAGAATGGAACACCCTGCCCAAGTCGCAGTTTCCGTGAATTAAAATATGGGGTCTTATAAACGGGAGATTTCTATTGGATAGGTATCTTCTGAGTAAGTGCGCTCCATCACCGATCGTATCATCATGAAACTTCAGATGAGATAGTGGTTCAGTGCTATACCCAGTACGGCCCAGTAAAACCCAGGACGCTCTAGTTGAAGCGCTCATAGCGAAGTTTACTTAGCTGTTCTAAACCGATCAGCAAAGTTAAGCAACGTCGCCCGCGGTCATGAGTTGGATGGGTGACCGCTAGTGACATTACTACTGAGCGCTTCCGTGCTTCGGAGGGCACGTTAAGCCGTCGGTCCCGGTTGTTATCTAAGGATGGCAGTGGTAGGGCATTTTGCGAATGCCCGCCCGGCTAGCTTGGGAGGGCGGTCCCTCAAGTAGAAAATCTGTCGCCAAGCACCTAACGGTCTGTTCCGGCAGCTGTCCTTCAGAGCCAGTACTTCTAGGTTAGTCTGAACAACATTCACGACCACATCATCACTTACCATCAGGTGAGATAGTGGTCAAAGGCTAACCTAACAAAAATAAAAATAAATAAAAAAATAGTACCCAGTAAAAATAAATAACAATATACCTGTTTTTAGAGTAATCATACTGGATATAATTATGTTATTGTTCTATTGTATCAGTTATTAGAGAAAACGTTGTAGGTAGGTACGCTTCAAAGCTCAAACTATTTTTAAAGCCATATTTTATACATTTTTACGATATCAAGACGTTAATCTTAGAATAATTGGTAGATTTTGGACAATTAGACAAGCCAGTTTGACAGACCGTTAACATACAAAAAAGGCGTTTCAGAAACCGAAAACTGCTATAACTGCCGATGGCCAATTTATGAATGAAATTCTATTGTTATCATTATTGCCGATGTCAATGGGTTTGGAGATTTGACATTGGATATGACAAACAGTCACTAGAAGTTTTCAGCAAACCAATCTGATTTTGACAATAGATTAACAGGCATATAGCGTAATATATCGCTAATTTGCGTTTCAGAAACTGTGTGTCAATGTACAAAAAATTGGTTTAGACTCTTTTTACGATGGATTTCTGAAATCTTAACCTTAATTAATTGTAACTTAAATAGTTAATCATCAATTAGAAAACATTTTGTATTTCTATTGTCTGGTATTTCTGATCTTTCTCTAAAGAGAAGAAACTTGGTTACTCAAACTATAGAAACGCCGAAAATTGATGTGCTGGGGAAGATTGTTAAAAATATAGTGGACAGCATTCTGTGCCGTTAACTCCATCCTCAAAAAAACTCCAAAAAGATAGACTTTCGTCAACTAATGTGCGGATACGAACACTGAAGTTTGTTGGGCACATCTCTAGAAACTGGAACTTGATGGAAAGTCTAATAAAGCTAGGCCAAGTGGAGGGAAAGAGATCCCGAGGTCGGTCACTAACACGCTTTATAGACTTGATTAACAAAGCGACCCAGTGACCCAGTGCCCCTTAGTACAGTGTGCTTGTAATACCACTAACCGACAAAAATGGAGAAAAAATCCAGCTACAGACCTGGAAAAGGACGGTGAGGATCCGCATTTGACCATCACCATGACCTAGACAACTCTGTCAAGAACGCCTGACTAAGAAGAACTCAATCACAATTTCAAAGGTCTCACAAAATAGATTTCGGACCCACAGCATGGTTTCCATGTAATAGTTATTGACTTGTCACAATCTCTGTCATCGACAAAAACCTGCACGCGACAGTAAGTTAGCTATCCCTGTCTCCAGTTAGCCTCCTAAGCCTGGACCCTAAAGCAAGTTAGTCAGTTTTAAGGTAGCCTTTATTTTGTTTGAAAGTTCCCGTGAGTATGAGAGTTCCCCCAGCACAGTGGCCACCCCCGCGCCTCCACTCTCGCGCCGCGCAGAACGAGCAGTTGCGCGAAGTCATCGCCGCGATTCAGACGCGTGAACTCACCTGATGAAAGGCATCGGACATGCCCGAAACCTAAGTCGACAAACTCTACCAATACGCGTGAATACAGCCGGTTATTGAAAACATTAGTAGCGTCCCTTGTCTAGATTCTTAATCGGTGAACTAAGTTAAGCGACGTCCGCTGTGATCATTACTTGGATGGGTGACCACTACTGACATTTACTACAGAGCGCATTACGTGATTTGGAGGGCACGTTGAATTATTTATTTATAGAAAGACCCACAGCTTATAATTATATTTAGTAACCAATTAAAGATAACCACCAGGAAAGCCAATTACAGGTGCTCATGTGTACAAAACAATTGAGAAGTTAGTTAATTGAAAGCGAGCATTCTTTTATCCCTCATTTCCTAACAAATTAATTGGAATGTAAATTACCATCATATCATACCTTAGTTTATTTTTTGTATACCTAGATATATGTACAAAATACTTACATAATATTTAATCTAACGACTTTTTTTTTATATTTTATGCCGGATTGGGTAGCACTTGACCACTATCTGCCTGATGTTAAGGTATGATGCGATCGATGATGGAGCGTATGCTTACTCAAAAAACGATGTCATATCTTTACGTAATATTGTTAAATTCGCTGCTCACTCTGTGCCCAGAGCTTTTTTCTATAATTGTTATTAGCAACTTTATACGATAGAGATGGGTTGAATCTCCCACGCTTGTCTCTCCCACACTCTCCCACATTTAAATTAATTCTACTAAGCAGGTCTGACAGTCCACTTGATTTCATATTTTCTTTATAGCACGGTGGTTGAGCATTCACCCTGAAGTAGAAAATCTCTCGTCAAGCACCTAACGGTTTTTCGGCAGCTGTTCTTTAGAGCCAGTTATTCAAGTCCTGAATAACATATTTGAACGCAGCATCATCTACCATCAGCTGAGATTGTGGTCCACTGCTAAGCTACACTGAGAAAAATCTAAAGTCAAAAGCGCCCTAATGACGACCAATTTTTATGGTATAAGGCGAAAAACTGACCAAACGTAAATACGTACTGAAACGCCTTCCAACTAGAAGGCGTTAAACGAGGTCAGTGAAGGCAAATGTATTTTTTTCGTCTTCATTTAAGGTGTATTTTGTGGTCTTTCTTAAATATTGACTTTTCGATGAGCCTGATTAAGTCGTACGTTATAGTGATAATCACCGTATATAAACCGCCGTAAAAGTAAGGTATATTTTATGGTCAATACTGCAATTATTATCGTATAATAAGTTCAATTCTGAAAATACTTTACGGAAGGCGTTTTTGACGGTTGTGTTTATTATAAAACATGGTACATTTTTATTGATTGGTGAAAATCATCTTAAGAGTTGTGAATTCATCTTACGTATTTACAATTCAACGGTAAAAGGTCAAATTTGATTTAAGCCCTTAAGTCGTTTTTCTTAGTGTATCAGCATTAAAAAAAACACTTAAGTCTTGTATTATCTCAGTTCACCTCAACGTAACAATCGTAATCATCAAAAGCCAAAATATCCACCATTGAACATTCGGAGGGAAGTTTGCCATAATCCCCATGCTTGGCAGCCGTCTTTGGGGTTGCACTGTAAGATGGCAATTATTCAGTGCTTGTATTTTTTTCCTTAGTAACCCCTTAGATCTACCACAGGAAGATATCACAGGTAAATAAATTATAAACATGTGCCCCGTTGTATGCACAGTTGAAATCAGTAACGCCGTGCTGCTTATTAAGCTCATTATTGTACTTTATTTTACTTTGATGACATTCATTTGGGATGATAATATTGTAACCATTTGTGGACCATTGGCAATAGTTATGCACTGCTACGCTGCCATGATACTATATACTATGACCACGGTTCGAATCCTACCGTGCCATTAAACTTGTGGCAAGTCATTTCACTCCCCTGGAAAAAAGCAAAAAATCTGTCACCACGCAACTATCGCCCTTGAGAGCTGCAATACCTTTTAGGTTAATACTGTTTATTATCTCCAATCATATGATCACTTTCCCACAGGTAAGATAGTGATCAAAGGCTAACATATCAGCTGTAAGATAATTGTCTTGATTCTGTAGCCTAAAGGGTTCGTACACAATTCAGTTACGTTTATATTTTTATACCACACCCACTCAGAAAAGGTCTCATTACTCGTTTAAAAACATGTTATAAAGTTCGTCATTTTTCCCTTATAAATGTACGGCGTGGAAAGTTGTATGGATTTTCATTCCTTCACTCCGTGGCAGTGAAGGAATGTTGTATGAAAATCCATACCTGCCCTGGTAGCGTTCTTTTGTTTTTAGACATAGTCTTTAAGTTTAAACAAACTCTCGAACAGAAATAGATCGTTTTCTTCCCCCGATGTACAATGTACTATTAAGCCTTTGTAGCAAAGCTTGCCTAGATTATTGCTAGATTGTTAGCTTAGTAACATTCGCTGCGGTTATGACTTGAATGGGTGACCGCTTCTCTCCTTCTTCATTTCCGTGCTACGGAGGGCAAGTTAAGCTGACGGTTCCGGTTCTTGTCTTAAGATAGCAGTTGATATATACGGTAGGGCATTTGAATGTAAATGATTACATAGCTACTTTCAAGCATAAAATCTGTCTAAAGAATTAGTATTAAAAAAATATGTTCCTAAAATACCGAATGAATACCTGATCTACATAGTGGAAGTTTCCTTCCCTAGCGCCGACGTCATCGAGGGGCCCCAATTTGTGTGACCCCGGGTACACGAAGAGTCCCCCGTTCTCAGGGTTTGCAGCGTCCAGGTGAAGGAAGGCTGCTACCATGGAGTCTTTCTCATATGGGAAGTAGTGGTAGTCCTGTAAGGGTAAAAAAATATATATAAAAATGGAACCAAATTCTAACACTGACAATGATATATGTATATTGGAAAACGGTACTAGGTACATGCTGATTCATACTTTTCAGTGTTTAATGTTAGTAACGTTTTTTTAACCTTACTTTCATACTGCTTACACGATATCAATGTCAAAAAGATTATATCTCGCTCAAAATGGCCACCATCGACAATAGTTGCAAATCAGTTCTCCATAAAATCTTAACGTCACGATTATGGCCCGAAAGGTATTTTGCATGGTGGTCGGGCATTTTGCGAATGCCCGCCTGGCTGGCTACCACCCTCAAGTAGAAAATCTGTCGCCAAGCACCTAACAGTGTGTTCCGGTAGCTGTCCTTGAGAGCCAGTACTTCAGATGAGATAGTGGTTAAAAGGTTACCTATCAGGCATAAAAAAAAGAAAGTATGAAACCACATTTAAAAATTATGAGATATACTCGTATACCCTCGAAAAGATCCTATATTTCTAAATAGGATTACAAGATCAAGCTCGTGCACAGAGAAAAACATACCTATATACAAATTAAATAGACCACAAAAATTTTATCCGGTGGCGGAATCGAATCCCGTAGTACGTGTTGTGCACGTAATTTACAGCAAAACCCTGCTACATATACATCGACGTTAGTTCATGCTGTCTACCTGGCGTATTTTTGACGTTAGTTGCTTATTACGATCATACATTGGGAACTATGATGAATGTTCATAGAGTCCTGGCTGTACGGCTAAAAACATTAGGTATTAATTGTACAAATTACCTGATGCATAGGGTACGCGGCGCCTTTCGCAGGCGGTTTGTAATGCGCCTTAGTGTGGTGAAGGACTATGTTCTCAGTCTCCATGAGAGCCTCCAACGCGTCCAGCAGATTTTTGTTGAACAGGAACGTGGAGAAGACGGCGTGGTGGTACTGCAGGTTGTGGATGCCTTTCACCTGCAAACGAGAGCATAACCTGGTTTTCTTTTTGGAGCAGTGGAGGACCATTGAATATGGTATGTAGGTATCCTGCTATGCTCTTGAACTATGCCACAAGGAAATTTTGCTAATGCTCAAGAAAAAAATCCGCCTAACGATGTGTTCCAGCACTTGCCTATGCAAGTTCTGTATATAGCCGTATATAGTAAATTGATAAATAAAGTCTACAAGTATGTATTCAGCTTAAAGAGAAGCAGTGATGGCTCAGTGGGCTGGCTAGCGACAAGTAGAAAATTCTGTCGCCAAGCACATAACGGTGTGTTCCGGCAGCAGTCCTTGAGAGCCAGTGAAATTACAGGCACATGAGACTTAATAACTATGTCTCAAGATGACGGGTACAGTGCAATCCGGGACTAGTGACGAAATGCATCTGTTATAGTTTGCATCAGATGGGCCTCGAGCTCGATCCGTCACAATAACATAAAAAAACGTAATATCAACAAACTGAAGCAATCTAATTTAGCTCTAGAGCTGAGGTAGTTTGCTCAGATCGCCAGTTTCGCATTATACCACAGGATTCAGCTACAAGGCATATTAGTTGGGTCTGTACGAATTTGTCACCAAAATTGTTTCAAAACAACTAATTGTCTATGGCAACTGCAGTTCTCTTCGAGAGATGACAAAGCACCAATAACATACTTATAACATACATATATACTTATGCTACAATATATTATTATTGTTATTGTAAGGCCTCTGACCAAATGTGTTATCCCCATAAAAAAAACAAGTAAATGTGTAAAATGTGTTATTATATATTGATGTAATCGAGTATTGATGAATAAACTATTCTATAAGGGAATAATAAATAAACATATAGAATATTTATGCATTGTTTCGAGTGCCATGGTCACGAAATTACTAAAGCCCCACTCTTCAAGGGCTATCCTGTTAACATCTTCGACCACAACATCGCTCTCTAAGATGTAAGATTATAATGAAACCCAAGCCTATTATCAATAAAAATATATGAGTGAAACCATTTGAACTAACGCCGGGCACCTTTGAATTTGAAATTATACAAATAGCAGTTTATAAATGTAAAAGTTTTGAACGTTATTATGATACGCAACATTATCTATCGTTTTAGTAAAAATTATTATTAAATGTCATACATACTACTACTATATTATATACTATTATTCTAATTAGTTCATACCTCACTGCTATTCAAAACTATATCAACCAGCCAATCTAACTTTTTTTTATGTTAATGTGACGGAACATTCTCGAGGCCCACCTGATGTTAAGCGGACTAACCTCTGCCTATAACAGATGCATTTCGTCACAAGTCACGAATTGCACTGCGACCGTCACCTTGAGACATAGTTGTTAAGTCTCATGTGCCTGTAATTTCATTGGCTCTCAAGGACTATTGCCGGAACACACCGTTAGGTGCTTGGCGACTAATTTCCTACTTGAGGGTGGTAGCTAGCCAGGCGGGCAATCGCAAAAACCCTTCCATGATGCTTCCATCCACCATGCGGTGAAGCTCAAGCCGGCGGTAGGGATCGAACCAGGGTACTGGGGCATGGCAGTCCATAGCTATTACCGCTCGGCCATCATTGCTTCAAAAAAGATAAATATAATTTAAAGACACTATGAGTATAACTAAAAATTATATTCATAGAAGCTAATTCCTAGCAAATTTTATAAAGAAACTTCACTCATGTGAACTTGGTGTGCAGTTCTCGCTTCGCTCTGTCCATTGTAATTATATTATGGTGAAAACTTACCGTGTATTCTCCATCATTCTTCCTATCGTTTTCATCACTACCAACCCAGGAGCTCTCCATCTTATCCTCGTTCTTTCTCTGGAACAGCTTATCATACTCTAAAGATATAGCGTCCAGGTCCTCGTCGGAGAACAAGTCTTGAAGTACAATGTACCCCTTTTCCTTGTAAAACAGCTTTTGGTATTCCGTTAATCTAACCATTGTTGTCTAATCTAATCGTCTTGTAAAATCGTTATACTGTTTTTGGGAGTGTTTTAAAACACTGGATAATAAGGACACGTACACGAATAAAACTCTAAATGTGCATTTAAATTGCATGCATTAAAACGTATGATTGTCAGAAAATAATGATTGCTTGTGATTTTATGAATGAAACTTATTGTATACCATAGATAGCGTATATCCAGCAACTATCCGGTATTTTGGCTGCCCAGCCTAATTTACTATTCGGCTAATTTCCAGATAGCAGGTCGATATCCGGCTGGATACCTTTTTTATTCATTGTTGATAAGGCTAGTCCATAACCGCTTCTTCACCTGTTGGTAAGTGATGATGAGGTAGAGGATGGTAAACGGATTGGACCTAGAATAACTAGCTCTCAAGGAATGCTGCCGGAACACACTGTTAGGTGCTTGGCGCCTTGAGGTTGGTAGCTAGCCAGGCGGGCATTGTGCAAAATGATTTTCCATCGTGCGGAGAATACCAAGCTGGCGATGGAGATCGAACCATGAACTTGCAGCACGACAGTTCATAGCTATTCCCGCTCGGCTATCGCTGCTTTACAGCTACTTGCAGCTTTACTTTTTTATTCCGGATAAAAAGTAAACAAAATATTGTAAAACGAATTGTGTTACAACTAACTCGGTTAATTACACAATGAAATGGATATCCAACTATCCGACCTGTAGGCTGGTTATACGCCGTCCGGCCAAATAACTAACCTTTCTGTCACTAGTAGTAGAAAATATATGTGCATCTGGCTGAGACGCTCCTCCTTTGACCTTCGCTCTTAAGACTTAATATTTATGAATCATATCTGAGCGTCGATTTGCGTTTAGAGGGGCACAGATATTTTTGCAGTGTAATCTACTGCTATCTTTGTTTATTTGACCTTTGACTCCAAGATAGTGTGCGGACGATTATAGAGCAAATTATGCTTTTTAGGGTCTCGTACGTTCAGTGTGCCAAAGAATCCTCAATCCTACTCTAGAACATTTTAAGTTATAGTGTCAGTTTATTGAGCGCCACTTGAAGGTACGCGAATAATAACGTGAAACTTACTCAATGTACATGTGGACATTGCGTTGATATAAAAAAAATTAAACACGGCATAATATAAGCCCCGTGGGGTTAGAATTGCACCTCCCTATATCATCCCGTGGGTGTCGTAAGAGTCGACTAAGGGAAAAATACTTGAAGGTGGGCAGCAGCGCCTTCCTCAGAACTGCGATCTCCAAGCCACCTGCCGAGCGTGGGAATTATGGCAAATACCCCCGAAATAGTTAGGCTGAGTTCAGCAGTGGACGATCCAGCGATACAGCCAGGGCATTCCAAGATATTCGTTGCGAATTGAAATATTGTGGTGAGTGAGTCATAGCTCAAAATACTTTCGTCCTTTTGTTTCGCAGTCTTAAGGAGACGGAGCGACATCTGCAGCCAAACTGAATTGAACTATAAACGAGAACAATTGTTCAATAATTTTTAAAGTTTCTAAATATGATTACAAACACCACCGCGTGCTAAGCTAAAATCACATTAACTAATTATTGAATCACAATTTAGTTTTGTTACTGATATCCGGTTTATATTCGTTAATGTAGTTTTAAAGTAGTTTACGCTAATATTGTATTTTTTGCGTTAAGGCCTGCTAAGCGAATAAGTTTATAAAATTATAACGAGAGGAAAAGTTTTTACTACAAACTCGATTCAAACCTATGGCCATCCAATGGCTTCGAACCCCGGATGTGGTTCACGTTATTCCTATCGTTGTAATTTTGGAAAAATAATATTTTTTTTTGCTAACTTCAGGTTGACTAATTTTATACTTGCTTTATTTGAATTATTAAACGAAGAGCCAGAGCAGTCGGAAGTGGTGTCGTTATCAAAAACAATTGTACACGACACTCCATTAGCGTCGTCCATCCGCGTCAACTAGACATGTGGCACGCACAGTAATGTTTGTTATATAATATGTTGATATAACTTATTATATGTTTATCTCTACCTGTAAGAAAGACGTCCGCTTCTCTCATCCTATAAATAAGGAGAATCCTACCAAAGTGCCTCATAATTTCTTATTGCCATCAGCAACAGCAATCACTCAAAAACATTACCTATTATTCACGCTCTCGTGAGGTTCGAGCACAGTATACCCTCATACCAGTTGATAATCAATATAATTTGACATACTTACATTATATAATACATTTTTTATAGGATTATGACGGAAAAATTACGAAGACCACCTGATTTTAAGTGGTAACCTCTGTCTATAACAGATGCATTTCGTCACAAGTGAGTAACTGCACTGCGCCCGTCACTCTGATACATACAGTTGTTGTCTCATCTGCCTGTAATTTTACTAGCCCTCAAGAACTGTTACTGTAACTCAGTATTAGATACTTCGTGGCAGATTTTCTACTTGAGGGTGTTAGCTATCCAGGCAAGCATTAGAAAAATGCCCTATCACTATATGTGGCGAAGTCAAGTTCCACTTAGATTAGATAGCCCTAAAAGCCTTCCTCCTAATTTTTTGCCAAGCCAAAACGATGTCATGAACGCCACGTAGCTTAATTGGAAGAATTTTCAACACGTTCGTGTAGAAGCGACCCGAAGCATCATCAGGAGGTATTGACTCTGAGCGCACGACCGGAGAACATTGTAACAGTACTAGATTATGTTCAGTAAAAGAGCGGACTTGGGATTTGACTTTGGGACTGTGCTACATTAATATTCATTATAATAATATTAAGGTTTACTTAAATAAAATTGTAATATATGACAACGATAACGAGAGTTAGCAAATTTTTAATTAGTTAATATATAATTTGAAGAAGATTAGGTACTGTTGTGAAAGGTTTTGTATTCCCTTAGGACCCGAGTATTGGAGGGTCATACGTTAGCCAGTTATCGCGGACCGAGAGGTCTGGACCTTGCGTCTTTCTCCGCGATACCCGTACCGATTTGCCTTAAGGTGAATGTTGAAAAAGCATCGATGCCATTTTTTTTCTTCTCCTACAATTATCAACTGCTATACCCTAAGACGACTGGCCAAAAGCGAGAGCTCGTTTCGGGTTCCGCTGTGCAGTTAGCCAATAAAACAATATATTAGGTCCTTACATATGAAATTGGCGTTTTGTATGGGAGGAACAAAAAGTCGAATATTTTTTAATATAATATATTTAATTAATCAAAGTATGAACCATTATTTTCTATGCACTTTTGCCATCTCATAGGTAGTTCATTGATCCCTTTACTAAAAAAACCAGTCGGACGGGAATCAATAAAATCTTTGAAGGCGATTTGGACTGCCCCATCGGAGTTGAATTTTTTCCCTTGCAAGAAGTTATCCAAATTTCGAAAAAAATGGTAATCTGTTGGAGCAAGGTCCGGGGAGTACGGAGGATGTCTTAGACTTTCCAATTGAAGTTCTTCTAATTTAGTAGCCGTCTGTAGCGCAGTGTGTGGTCTAGCGTTGTCGTGAAGCAGCAGTGGCGTGGAGCGATTGACCAGCCTAGGTTGTTTAGCCGCTAGCTTTTCCATCATGGTTTGCAATTCCTGACAATAGACATCAGCCGTAATAGTCTGGCCAGATTTGAAAAAAACTGTAATGAACAATACCGGCACTAGTCCACCAAACGCTTACAAGTAACTTTTTTGGGGTTAATTTTCGCTTGGGGCAGGATTTGGCTGGCTGGCCAGGATCTAACCATTGCGCTGAGCGCTTCCGATTATCGCAAAGAACCCATTTTTCATCACAGGTAATGATTCGGTTTAAAATACCTTCATTATTGTGCCGGTTTAGTAATGTAACGCAGCAGTCGACGCGCGTTTGCCGGTTTGTTTCAGTCAATTCGTGAGGTACCCACCTTTCAAGCTTTTTAATCTTCCCAATTTGCTTCAAGTGAATTAAAACAGTTTTATCACTAACATCACAGCCTGCAGCTAACTCGGACGTGGTTTGCGATGGATCCGCTTCCACAATAGCCTTCAACTCTTCATTATCAACTTGAGTCTCAGGCCGTCCACGGGGCTTGTTCTGCAGGTCGAAATTTCCAGAACGAAAACGTTGGAACCAAAAACGAACTGTGTTTTCTTTTGCAACACGACCGCCATACACATCATTCACCCTTCGAGTTGTTTCCGCAGCACTAGTGCCACGGCGGAACTCGTACTCGTAAATAATGCGATATTTAAGGTTTTCCATTTTGTAAAATGAGTGACGCAAACAGAAAAAAACAGAAGAAAAAAAACAAATGAATGACGATCATCGAAGCACAAATACATGAGTCTATAGCTGTACAAATTTGAATTTGGAATTCCTTACCAAAGAGGAGAAATTCGTGATTAAAGTGGCCAGTACGAAAAACGCCAATTTCATATGTAAGGACCTAATATTTGTCGGTTTTAATCACAGCTTCAAAACCAAAACCACACAATAAATCGCTGTTTTTAATATTTGTTGTTTAACTAGAAGATATGATATTTGCCCACACTGGGGAGGTATACTTGTATTTGAGGCCATTGTAAAATCGGCCAAAACATACTTGCGCCGAGTAGTTGGTGGATCTGTATTGACATTTGAAGAGCTCGCAACTGTGTTTTGTAAGATTGAGGCTGTATTGAATTCCAAGCTCTTGACACCGATCCCTTCAGACCATAATGATTTGGAAGTCCTCACGCCGGGCCATTTTTGATTGGTCAGCCACTTGTGCCTTGCCTGAGTACCCTTATGTTGATGTGAGACCTAATCGTCTCGACTAACAAAACCGATCAACACAAAATTGGAGATCTCGATTTGATCAATGATGCTAACCTTCCGCCACTTAGCTGGCACAGGAGACGCAACCTCAACTTGTTTTTTTTATTTTTTTATGTTATTGTAACGGAACGAGCACGAGGCCCACCTGATGTTAAGCAGTATCCTGTGCCCATAACAGATGCATTTCATCACAAGAACTGCACTGCGCCCATCACCTTGAGATATACATGTTCAGTCTCATTTTGCCTGTAATTTCACTGGCTCTCAAGGACTGCTGCCGGAACACACCGTTACGTCCTTGGCGACAGATTTTCATCACGTGAGATAGTGATCAAAGGCTAACCAGGGATAAAAATACCTGGTCAGTGCAGACGGGATTTTCTTCCATATTTCCTGCAGGCGCTGGCATATAATACCAAAATTTCAGAATCTTAACAAGTTTTTATATAGACGCCGTAATAAAAATGGTGTAAGATTTACAAAGGCTAAAATTAAATATTAGACAACATTAAAAACATATGACTTAGGAGAGTTTAATGCTATTAAACCATATCAGATAAAATATTATCTAGGTCCTAATATGTCTATATTACCTAAAGAACATATATTAAAACTGTATTTTGAGAAATTGAATAATAGTACATACACAGTTAAAATATCAATTTAATAAAAAACAAAATTAAACCAAACATAACAAATTGCCGCGCTTTTTTCTCGTACCTAGTGAAAAAGACGGTTGCCAACCTCCTTTCATTGAAAATTGAGGACAAATAAAAATCACACCTCTTTTTTCCAATTATTTGATATAAAACCTTTTTGAGATTGAATATTTTTACGTAAGCAGCTAAAAACAAAAGAACACTACCAGGGCAGGTATGGATTTTCATACAACATTCCTTCACTGCTACGGAGTGAAGGAATGAAAATCCATATAACTTTCCACGCCGTACATTTATAAGGGAGAAATGACGAACTTTATAACCTGTTTTTGAACGAGTATAGAGACCTTTTCTGAGTGGGTGTGGTATAAAAACTTTTTCCTATGTAATGAAATACAAAACTGATGATTCCGTGTAAAGCTACGCGGTGTTGCCACTGGTTTTCAATATATCTAGATAATAAAAAAAATTAAAAGATTTTTCAATAAAGAATGAGGTTTTTTGCCAATTTGATGGGAAAAATCCAAAATGTTTAAGATGTACTTACCCTTAACACCATTTCTCCCTCCATTGTCATAGGCAAGAATAGCCCTCCATCAAGCCATAATGTTCATTAGCCACAAAATGGTTAACTAGGTACACAGAAAGAAGAAAAACAACGGAGAGAAATAAGGCCAATGAATGTTGCAAGGTTTAATGACAGAAAATTGGTAAATTACTGAAGGACTGCCCGATTTCTACTAATATAGTATGATTTGTTCTCCTCGTGAAAGCAATCAATTTGCTGATTTACTCAACTGTCATCAGACCAATAATTGTAAGGATATACCCATAGATGTAGGATTTTTTCGCTACGCTCAATAAGCCTATGGATATACCTATACATGTATTAGTGTATGATTATACTTGGTATGTGTCAAATGTTAATAAAAGGTATACTGCGTTACTTCATCAAGGTTGGTTTTGGTTTAAAAGTGAATAAAATAAGGAAATAATATTTTTTATACCACACCCACTCAGAAAAGGTCTCATTACTCGTTCAAAAACATGTTATAAAGTTTGTCATTTTTTCCCTTATAAATGTACGTGTAGGGAAAGTTATATGGATTTTCATTCTTTCACTCCGTCGCAGTGAAGGAATGTTGTATGAAAATCCATACCTGCCCTGGTAGCGTTCTTTTGTTTTTAGCTGCTTACATAAAAAAATTAATCTCAAAAAGGTTTCATATTAAATACTTAGAAAAAAGAGGTGTGATTTTATTTGTACTTGATTTTCAATGAAAGGAGGTTGGCAACCTTCTTTTGCACTACGAGAAAAAAAGCGCGGCAATCTGTTATGTTAGTTTAAATTTTGTTTTTAATTAAATTGATATTTTAACAGAACGCTTTTAATTATTCTAAATAATTTTCCAAAATGTCATCTGATAGTGAAAGTGACGATTTTATAATGATGACGCCACCAGAAATAAGAAATGCAGCTCAAGAAAGAACTTACCGCCTGAGAAGTCTCGAGGTAGGTACGAATAACAAACAAGCTTATTTTCAATTTTACAACTATTATTTTTATACAAGCTCGTGGTTAAAAAACTTCCATTCAGTGGAATTGTATATCTCGATAGTAAACTGTCAACAGAGTCATTAAATTATTATTTTGTAACTCCATTAACATTAACATGTCCTTTCGTTATTTTTTATTTTATTTTGCGCCTCAACTTTCGACGTGAAAGTTATTTTATGATGTCACCACGATTAGAAACTAAAGCAAAAAAAGACTTTGTAGGTAGAAACTCATTTCTTTTGCGGGGAGTTACAGTTTCAAAAAACTTTTTAACATTTTTAACGCTAGGTTTTTTACCCATTTCAAAAGTTTCAAAGATTAAATAATATTCGTATTAACTTCAACAGTTATTACACACCAATGCACATGATTCCAATTTTAACCCCAAAAACCGTCAAATCTAAAAATACATTGTTGATCAAAAAATATTACACGCTGTACTAACTCTTCTCCGAATTTTGCGTTTTACGTGATCAAGTCCAATAGTTAGACAAACTAGCAACACCCAATAGACAAACTAGCAACACAACCAAAATAATATTAAAATATTAATTTTCGTCGAAACATGTCCTCGTACGCTATATTAATTAGAAATACTTCTTACGTCAAACTCTAGATATCGAATTTTCACAGACTGTGCGTCGCTATCAATGATATTTTCGTGTGCTAGCCTAGGGTATAGTTAAATACCCAATTGCTAACTTCACTTTTTTACGTATGTACGTATGTGAAATACACATGTACATACGTAAAAAAGTGAAGTTAGCAATTGGGTATTTAACTATACCCTAGGCTAGCATATATATATATATATATATATATATATATATATATATAAATGCAATAGCCTGGCCTTTGAATACAATCTCACTGATTGCAATTAATGTTGTAGTCGAAAGTAAAACATGATATGTATCATCACATTAACGTTGGAAGACGTCCACCGTTGTATAATCTCATTAGGGAAGGTTTGCCAAGCTTGGCAGGCGTCTTGAGAACTGTAATATAAGATGGCAGCTCTTCAGAAGGCGCTGCTGTCTACCATCTGATGTTTTTCTTTTCCGTCGCACCCTACGGCTTTTAAAGAATTCCTGCGATCTTAGCATGGCTCCATATTATTTCTCTATTCCGGCTAAAATTTTCATGAAATTTTAATTTCTTTCTGACAGTGTCAACTATCTTGTTCACGCCTTCATGCAAATGCTGGGATCACCAATGGCGATGGCGATTTCTCCAAAGCTGATGCTCTGATAATGATGGTTAATCGCCGTAAGTACTAAACTTTTATGTAATGATCGGCTAGAGGCAGTTTCTTAGCACAAACAACTATTTTATAAAGTTCCTTGTTCCGTGGCTAAATAGCTTGTATTCTCCTAATGCATTGTACACTAATGACTGCATTTAGAAGAATACGTGTACGGAATCTCTTTACTGTAGGTACGCCTAGAACGATGATGGCTCGTTCGAATGGAAACAATCACGTGTTTATCCGTTGATAATTTTAGTTTCTGTTTAAATCTACCCACTTGAAATAACGTGTTATAAATTCAATTTTGTTCTCTTCGGCTCGAAGATTGCTTAGATATTTAAAATACACTTAAAAGGTGAATCCGTTCTTCGGTACGCAACTTAATAAAACATTAGAAATTTACAACACAACATGAATACGAATGAGATAACAGATTTAATTTATTCATTGAATAGCTTGCAATCCGCGGCTTTGCTTGCGTCTTTATATTCGCATTTTTGCATTTAGGTAAATACTTACAAAAACATCTGTGGGTAAATATTGTTTTACTGCTGCTAAGGCGGTAAGCAAGCTCAACTTACTTAAGTGGGAAATGGCTCCTGGAAGTGCTCAGCAGTAAATACCACTAGCGGTCACGCATTCAAGTAATGACCGCAGCGAACATTGCAAAACATAGTTGATCAAAAAAGAACGACTTGCCGTACTAAACTACGAGCGCTTCCTAGCGTAACTTATTTTAATTTATTTACTCAATTAACATGGCTTACGCCAATTACACTAATGAAACCATTGACCTATATATGTATACTAGACGCACGAGCATAGTCGACCAGCGCAGGTAAGCCGGGCGGCATAATCTCACCCACACGCAGCTGCGCACTCGTAGAGATTGCACGCGCTTTACGTTCGAAAATTGTGTATTCAAAATGCCATCCTGCGGCCTAAGATACTGCAAAAACCAATAGAGAAAAACAGACAAAATCGATGGAATCACTTTTCACAAGTTAATTCATATTTTGGGATTAAACACGCCCGAATAAATTGTTATTTTGTCGATTTGTAATTGAATAAGACCATGCTTCACGGCACAGCATAGGAAGCCATGTTCACGAATTGAAATCCATAGATTACGTGGACAGATAAGACAAATAGCAACATGAGTCAATTACCATTTTTTTTACCCTCAACGAATAAAGTTTGACGTGTCTGTTTATCATCATAACTCCTCAATGATCGATTTGGATTAAATATTTCTAATATTTAAAGACTTGATCAAGTGCTATGTTAATTACTATTACAATAGCATATTATGAAGGAATTGTAACGGCTTATTTTTTAATAGCTAAAACTTCAATTCAATAGGTATTGATTTTCCTACACGTGTTCGTTTGTGTGCTTAAACATTTATATCTCAAAAACGATTGATAGCTGTAAGATATTCTATAATGTTACTAAATCTATGTGTAAAAAAAAGATTGAAGGTACATTGTGGTGCATACCAATTCAAAGAACAAGTCATAAATCGGGAACCCTATTATATTAAAAAAATAAGCACACGAACGAATACGTGTATTTAGGAAAATCACTACATATTGTATAGTGTTAGCTATAAAAAAAATGCCGTAATAATTGCTTCAAATATGCTTCTAAAATGTATTAAAAAAAGCTTAAAGAGGTTACCAATTACAATCTATTACAGAGGAAACAATAAATTTTAATAAAACATTTTAACTTCACTCAATTAGGAATTAAAAAATATGATAATTTTTTACTAGACAGTTTAAACATGCCCGAAGAACTGGTCCTTCCTCAGGTTCTAAAGAATCCGCTTGAATAAAGTGGTGCTTTTACATACACACCATCGAGGCAAGGCAGCATAAGCTCTGATAAAAGATATTGTTCTCTTCGTAATAAAGGGTTTTTCATTAAGAGCACTCGAACTTACAAATAAAATAAAAAAAACCTGTTTAAGTGATATTGCCACAAATTTTATTTTATTTTAAAGGACATTCGCTGACAAATGGCCGCCGCGACTCCGCTGTAGGTGTGTGCACCAATTTTGGATGTCATTTTCGCATAAATGGGGCTCAATTTCAAGAAGTGCGCGAGTTATGTGGCCTTCAGGGCGGCAATTGCCTGTGGTTTGTCTGCATAGACTAGAGACTTCACGTAACTCCACAGAAAGTAGTCGAGCGGTATTAAGTCACACGATCTTGGTAGCCAGTTGATGTCGCCGCCACGCGATATGACGAAGCCTTCGAATTTCCCATCCAATAAATTTAATGTTTCCCGTGCTGTATGGCAAGTGGCGTGGTCCTGTTGGATCCACATGTTTGTGAGATCCATACCATCTAACCTAGGCCATAAAAAAATTGTTATCATCGTCCGATATGGGTCGCCATTGACGCCAATGACGCCATAAATTGGACGCAATGCACGGAACGTTAGGCGAATAGAGCACTGATTTTGATAATAACTTTTAACAATTTCTACGCGTTGTTAAAGCTTGTAGCGTTCCATGATGAAATGTCACGACTAAATATGTGTTCATGCCAACTTTGACAGCTATCGCTTAACCAAGATGGCCGCTATGTGCTGTTAAACTTCGCGCGTCCCTATTGGAAAACCTTTTACCAACTTATTGTTTTAGATACACTACAACCTTTGAAATTATTGAAACCTTGAAAATTTTAAACCTAAAGTTGAGAGTACTGAAGACAGTTCAGAAAAAGTAGCAGAGTCTATTATTGCTACTATTGGACCATATTGAGTAACTACCTTAAATAATTGTATTGCTCCGGCAGCTATCCTTGAGAGCCAGTAATTCTAGGTTAGCCTGAACAACATATTCGACCACATAATCACTTACCATCAGGTGAGATAGTGGTCAAATCAGGCACAAAAAAAAATTAAAAAAGCGTACCATAAATTTGGTGATTATTTAGAAGATAAAAATGCTTGGGATATTTCATCTCTGCCATTATTTGGGTAATTCAAATAATACTCGTCTGATTTCATTCTAATTTAAATGAGACCACATGATAAGCACCAGCTTTCGAATAGAAAAAGACATCAAAATCGGTACCCCCTGTAAAGAGTTATGAGGTAACATACACAAATAAGTACAGTCGATATGAGACCGACTTTCTTTTTCTTGCTGAAGGTAAGCCTTTGACCACAATCACACCTGATTGAAAGTGATGATGTGGTCGAAGATGTTAACAGGCTTAACCCAGAATGACTGGCTCTCAAGGACAGCTGCCGGTACACACCGTTAGGTGCTTGGCGACACATTTTTAAAATTTTCTTTAAAAAAACAACATATTTCCTCCCTTTTTTGAAGTCGGGTAATAATGAGTAGAGACCTAACATTTGTGAGATCATGTCTTTACTGGCACAATAATTCGATCATAGCGAGTCCTAGTTTTAAAAGTGTTCTCGAGGCCAACTTTTACAAAACCATCACAGAAATGGAGCGTTTTGTTTCATGATTATAATAATCATACATTGACACGAACTATCGCCGACTCACAATCGGCTCAAACAATATTGGTTTGATTACAAAATCACAAATATATGATAGAAAAAAATTAAGTCTTGTGCGGGATTCGAACCCGCGTCCATCCACCCCTTGAGCCGGGGTATGCTCTAACCAATTGAGCTAACATGACATGACGGCATAACTCAAATCTTTCCTATCGGGTTCGAATCACGAACATGACTTAAATTTTACCCTATCGTATATTTGTGATTTTGTAATGTAATCCGCATACCTGACGATATTAAAAATATTGGTTTGATCCTACTTAAAGTAGGTACGAATGATATAATTATGTATCACAGATGAGAAGCCTTTGTTACGTTTATTTAAGCTTTGGATATAATTATTATTATTTACAATAGGAAATAAGCGAAAATATAGAGGAATCGGAAAACATCCTTAATAAAAAGAAGAAAGTAGGTACCTATGTCAGGGGTCCGTTACTCGAGCAAGGTTAGTCGCTTATGCACCTAAGATTATTATTGTAAAAGTTTATATTATGTTATTCATTATTTAAATAATCTATATAATACAATCTGCTTTGTGAAATAAAATATAGTAGATATAGTTTTTACGTATTACATATCTTCCAGGATACAATATTATTTCTGACAATGAATAGATCTCATGAACGCTGTTGATAATATGGGTGTCAAAACAAAACTTCTAATAAATAAATCATTATTCAGATTACCTAAGGACAAGAACAAGTATTCAATTTATATATACTGAACCATTAAATTTTTATCACAATTTTCACCTGTGTTCGTACATCCTAGGTACAATCATATTGTTAAATACGACTACGTAGATTGAAATAAATACAGTACTATGAACCTAAAGCCCAAGCTAAGCAAAGCCAGCGGATTAGATACATTTCTAACAATTATTTGCAGTTTAGCTGAATTCTAGATGCGCTAGTAATCAGAAAGCGTCACACCACATTCATTCAAACGCATACTTCGGGCAAAATTATATATATAAATATATATATAAATAATTGTTCCCGAAGTTATCGCCCATTTCTTGTAGCTCCACCCAAATTAAAAATTATTTTGCCTACGGTCTTCTCCTTAAATGGTCGGTCTTAGTTGTTCTTAGGATAACAATTCTTATAAAAGGTGACTATATTGTTGTTTTTTTTTTTTTTTTTTTATTATTTATATTTTTACACTACAGACTCTGGGTCCGTACTCTTTTGAGATCTTACTTTTCCTTATCATAGTAATACATTTTATTAAGTAATCGTTGTCTCCAATACATCAGTCTTCCTGAAGGGAAGGGTGTTTTAACATTAAAGTGAGTCCATTTTTTTTTATTTGTATAAATTTTTTTTTATAATCTAGTTTGTTAGGTGAAAAATTAAAATTTATAAAGTAAGTATTTATTATCCTAAGTTGAAGGGCCGGCCACTGGTTCCAGCGTTGCCCTTGATAATTGTAGATGAGCCCTTACGACCCCTTCGTCCCGGTTTTTTATAGCCATTTTTAGGTTGTAGTCACAAATTACTTTTCCATTTGCCTCTGTTGCCCGCCTCATGAATCTGCCAATGGCGTCCGAGCTGTCGTCTGTGTAAATGCAGCGCTTTGAGTGTCGTGACACTGCTACTACTGCGTGTGATACGCTGTCTCGGAGCTTGGTGACTTTTTCCCTCATCTGTACTATGATTACTGTCTCGTACGTCAAACCCTGCGCTTCGTCTAGCGTCAGGGAATGAGTTTGAGATCGCGATGAGTATATGCCCGGATACACTTCGCTAAGGGCGTATGCCACATCCATGGGATTTCTGTGCGTGCAAAACAACTGTTGGGTGATGGAAGCCACCATATTTGGATTACTGTATCGTATATCGAAGAGATTTTCTCTTTCGATATAGGGCAGTTGGTTAACATCTCCGATGATGACGACATCCTCAGCGTCCAGCAACCGCACTGCCATTATGATGGCCCCGAAGTGGTTCATGTGAGCCTCGTCTATTAGAAGACGTTGTTCACTTCTTCCCATGAACCCATTGGCCAATACGGAGGCCAGGGTACGCACTTTGGATTTGACTCCGTCGCCTATGCGTTGCGCTACCCTGTCTCGTAGATCTTTGGCTGCTTCGGTTGTTGTGGTGACTATGATGTCCTTATCAGCATCGAAGTTGTCAACTATCCAAGTTGTTTTGCCGCATCCTGGAACTCCATTAATCCATGTTATGTTTGGCATAGTCCAAAGCTCGCAAGCCGCTGATGGATCGAGAGAACCCGAAATGGTTTTGGCCATTTCTAGGATTTTCTCCTGCAGCATTATCTTCGTGCATCGGGCAGTTACGACAAGAGGATCGTTGGGTGGCGTGTTGAAGATGTTTCTGCCAGTCCTTTGTGTTTCGCTTTCATTCAAGTTAACAAAGCTGCCCGTGGAGCTGAACGCGGCCATATATCGACCTGACATTGTTCCTTTTATAATTTGAGAAGTGTCGTTGTCATATACAGCCGCCTCCGCTTCCACAAGTCTAACGTTCAACAATCCCTCGTTTTCCCAGCGGTATGCTTTCATGATGTATTTGCAAGTGGCCAGATTTACTTCACGTGTGGCCTTTTCAATCGCCAAGAATTCAAGAAATGCGTTAATAGCGTAGTCTATGGGCTTTGTTGTTGGAATGTAGCTGGGCGGACTGACCTGCCCCCTGTCGGCTCTTGTACGTTTTTTCTGAGGCTGAACTTGTATTTGGCGAGGTGTATTGAAATCTTGAAGGGCGGCTGCTTGTTTATCTGCCCCCCTTGAGATTTTGTCCTTTATTCCGTGGACAGCAGCACTGACGACATCCATAAAGGTCTTTGTGCGTCTTGCTTGGTCAGCTTTCTCTTTCGGATTTGCTTTATGCTTTGCGTTGGATTTAAAGGCTTCGAGTTTTTGCTGGAGGCGCTCAGACCCAGTTTGGGTAATCAAATGCGGCTGGAGGATCCCCGTGGTGTTTGTAGGTGAAGTCGCAGTGTGTGCTTTGAGGAAACTAAGGTCATGTCCTCTATCCTCGTATGCTATCACCTCGTGATATTTCGAGGCTTTTATGCACCCTATGTGATCTGCGACCTCTCCTCTTTCACATTCAATTACCATTGCGTCTATGCTGATTTTGCGTGGTGTTGTGCTAGCGCCTTCATCAACCACTCCAAGCTTCGAGAGCACTAAATCTGCCATAGCAAAAGGAGTTCTCGTACCCCAATCGATTAGTACAATCGTTTTGTTTCGTGATCGCACTAATCGACACTGGCAACCGGCTAAGGTAGTCTCCGCTAATTCATTGTACCTCTTGCGTTTAATGGTGGTTTTTGTAGTACTCCCGTTTAGCAAGGCAGCCAGTCCGGGTGAGATTACAACGCGGTTTTTTGTATTTGCGTTGCAATAACTGATTCCAAGTCGTTCGCTGCTATTGTCCATGAAGAGGGCCACCCCGCGAACCTTAATGCTTGGCTCGCCTCTCTCCCCGAACTCCAACAGTTGTTCTAGTGATGTTCGTTGTGGGGAGGTTTGCTGGACATCGAGCACACGGTTTGTAGCTCCCGAGATGGATTGAGTCACGTTTTGTCGGCTTGGTTCAAGTGTGTTATGCCTTTTCGCTGCCAATTTGAATACTTTTTCAGCGTAGCTCAGGAAGTGTGATCTGCTTTCTGGATCTGTCATGATGGTCTGCAGATTTTGCATTGTAAGTCTGGAGTTCATCTGAATCTCCAGATCATGCCTTAATGCCAGAAAACGTGGACACTCCAGAACCACGTGCCATACCGTTTCGCATATATTGGGATCGCACGCGCAACCTGGGCTTTCTAATAATTTAAAACTGTGCAGATATTCAGCTATCCCGCCGTGTCCCGTCAGCACTTGCACATGTGTAGGTGTAAGCTTTGTAGATCTAACTATCCGGTATGACTTATTGACATCCGGTAGGAACTGCTTAGTGACCTTTCCAGTGCTGGAGGAGACATACCTGTCCTGCCATTTGCGGACTGTCTCTTCTCTGATCTTTTTCTTGACGTAGGACAAAGGGACGTTACCGTAGTCCGGATCAGAGGCTGCATGTAGGGCTCCAAACTTAGCTAGCTCATCAGCTCGCTCATTTCCCGTTGTACCTACATGCGCTCTTAGCCAGAAAAACCGCACTTGCCTCCCCTCCATTTGCATTTCTTTCATGCACTCTTTGATGGATTTCGTCAGGGGATGGGTCAGTCTGGGATTTTCCAGCAGGTCGAGTGAAGATCTTGAGTCACTCAGAATGTTGACTATTTTAGACCCGCTGGATTTCGCAGACTGAACCGCCCTGAAGAGTGCGTAGAGTTCCGACTGGAACTCTGTGCAGGAGGGGTCCAGACTGAAGGTGGAGAAGCATGTCTCTTTACCTTCCTCCCACCATGTGAGGGCTGCGCCAACTTTTCCCTCAATTTTACTACCGTCCGTGTAGACTTGTGGACCGGTAATTTGGTGTGAGTGTAGGGTTTCCAGATTCATGTTCTCAAGGAGCTCATACTCAGTTGTAACGAGTGTCGATGGGTGAGGTTGTTGTAAATAACTCACATTTTGCTCCAGCTGCCTTCTTGGTGGTATGTAGTCTGATGACAAGCCTTTTTTTGCCATGTATAGGCTGGCGGTTTCCTGAATTCTCAGATCTAGCGGTAATGTTCCTGATAGGGCGAGTGCTGATGTGAGCGATACCGTACGATATGCTTTGCAAATTTTCTGTGCGAAGCCCCTTTGAAGTGCATCCAAACGTTTTCTGATCATCTGGAGCTCTGTTGCCTGGTACCATGCACAAGAGGCATACAATACGATTGGCTCAATAACTGCAACATATATGGTCCTAATTATTTCCGTGTTCAAGCCCCATGTTACTTTTGCTGCACATGCCAGTTGTTTGTATATCCCGGTCACTTTCCTACATATTGCATTTACATGCGGTAGAAAGTTCAGGTTACGGTCAATGATGAGGCCCAGGAGTTTTATCTCGTCTACGAGATTCAGCCTGCAGCCCGACATGAGGATTTTGGGGAGATCGTACTTAAGTTTCCTCGTTATCAGCATCACATTTGTTTTGTGTGCCGCGAAGTTTAACTTATTACTTTCCCCCCACTTTACTACTGTGTCGAGTACTGCATTGGCTGATTCCTCCAAGGTACTGACCGCGTGTCCGGAAAACACAATTGCCACATCGTCCGCGAACGCCTGGCAATATACTCCCTCGCCAGACAGTTGCTGCAACAGCGGATCCAAGATGATGTTCCAGAAGGTCGGTCCACCGATGGATCCTTGGACACAACCCTTCGTGGTACATCTCTCGCTAGTTGCTCTGGCATAGTTGACCACGATCTTACGGTCACTGAGGTATGAGTCTATTATTGCGTAAAGGTTCTTTGGACAATTTCTGGTTATCAACTGGTGCTTCAGAGCCGGCCACCACGCGTTATCGAAGGCCCCCTCTATGTCCAGTGAGACTATGATGACGATCTTGCTCTGAGTCACTTCTGATCGTACGTGCCTCAATAGGTCATATAGAGCGTCCTCAGTACCGCGCTGTGGCATAAAGCCATATTGCCTTGGGCTAAGAGTTGGGAATATGTGCCATTGGAGTCTGCCTATCACAAGTTTTTCGATAATTTTTCCCAAGACTGAAAGCAATCCTATTGGCCGGTAGGACTTTGGATGTGTGTAGTCCTCTTTACCTGGTTTCCTGAGGATCACGACATGGGCGATCTTCCATAGCTTAGGGAAATGCGCCAGCGATAAGCATTTGTTGGCTATCGCCATGAACACCTCCCTTTCACTATGTATGGCCTTCGTACAGATGTCGGCTGTAAATCCGTCCGGCCCTGGGGCTTTCTTTGGGTTTAGTGATCTAATCACCATTTCCACTTCTGCCCATTGGAATGGCGGATCATCACCGGATAGGCCTTCGATCTCCTCAGGTGGCTTGTCTTGGGTCAGTCTTCGGAGTTGCCTATGGTATGAGCCATCTGTCGATACTGAGTCATCGGGATAAAATGTTTCCGCCAGAAGATTAGCTGATTGAGCGGGACTTAGTGTGTGTCCGTCAGCGCCTCTGAGAAGCATGTCTTCTTGTCTTTTGGCCGTTTTCCTGATAACCCTGTATATCCCATCCCACATGCTTTCTCTGTCTTGTTTTGTGCAGAACTCTCTCCAACTATTAGTCTCGAGTAGTGTATTATTGGGCGTCCTACTCCACCTTCCGTTTCTGAGGCTCACTCCGTTCGCCTCATCCACTCTCGGTGGAGTAGACCGTCCAATAATACTTCGAGATCGTGTAACATATGAGCTTACCTTGATTAAGATATCATCGAGTGTTTGGTCTGGGCGCTGTTCCACTGCACTACTTCACTACATCAACAAAGATTTACAATTCAACCCTATTCCACTTTTCCAGTTTTTAAACCTAACCGGATTTATATTATTTTATATATGTCGATGTAATAAATGAATCTACTCATTATTAATCAAACCATTTCAACCGGTGGCCATGAAATTTGTAAAACAATCACAATCGTTAGATTTAAACAGAATCTGCGTTGAGGCTGGAAAGTCTGATTTACGTCATGGAGAATTATTGCCTAATTCGGTTCGGTGCATTATTTGTGGACCATCAAATTGTGGAAAAACTAATTTACTGATTGGTCTTCTAATACATGAGAATGGTTTAAGATTTCAAAATGTGTATGTTTATTCAAAAACCCTGCATCAACCGAAGTATATTTTTTTAGAACGAGTTTTGCAACGTGTACCAAGCCTTTCATTTCAGAAATATTGTGAAAATGAAGAGGTATTAAGTGTTCAAGACGCAAAACCGTATTCTGTTATCATATTTGATGATGTTGCATGTGAAAATCAAAATAACATGCGTGATTATTTTGCGATGGGGAGACATAAGAACATTGATTGTATTTATGTGAATCAAACATACACTAAAATCCCGAAACAGTTAGTAAGAGACAACGCAAATGTAATCGTACTTTTTAAACAAGATGAAATAAATATGAGGCACGTATATGATGAACATGTTAATACAGACATGACATGGATTGAATTTCGTGAAATGTGTTCTAAAATATGGAGGGAACCCTTTAATTATGTTGTAATTAATAAAGACTGTCCCAAGAATAAAGGTTGTTACAGAAATAAATTTGACACTTTCGTAGTCTTTGATTAGGAACATGAGTTATATATAAGACCGTTACCTGTGCGGTAATATTATTCGTCAGACAACCCCTAATCAATTGTGACCTATTTTAAAAATATGGATAAATCATTGAAAAGGCAAATTGTTGATGCAGCAGAAGCTGTGAAGAAAAAAGTACGAAAAATGAGAGATGATGAGATTAACAATAAACAAGCACTGGAATCGGTTTTCAAGCCTGTAACAGAACCTCTCAATTTAATTGCTAGCGCCAGTCAGCAAACTCCTCTCGTGCATGCTATGGAAGATGAAGAGACCGAAGTTCCATTTATTGATAAAACTTTGCACAAGGAACCTGACTATCAAAGCAGCAAGGAAGATGAAAACGAATACGAATCTGATAGCGACAGTGACATTTCATATAAATCAGTAGGTGATACGTCATCCTGGTCAGTATCTTCAGATGCGTTAACAGACATACCGTTTGGTGTTAGTGTAGAACGTGGGAACCTAATGTTAGGTTCTGCTCGCATAACTATCAATGATCAATACATCATCGTGGCAGGACGTAAATACCGTAATACGCCTGGTTTGAAGCAGTTGCTGTTAAAGAAAGACGTGGACCTGAACTTGGTTACAGATAGTGATATGCAACATTATAAATCGATGCTAATCGAAACAAATGCACATCGACGAGGCTTTGATCCAAGTAAGCCAATAAAAAGTTATAAGGGACAAAAATATTTGCAAGTAATTAAACCTCTTTTCAAACTGCGAAATACAGTTCAGGGTATCCAATCGAAAGGAAAAGGACTACCGCTGACAAAAAAATGGAAGAAAAACGTAGATTTTGTGTATTGGGATGATCCGAACGAATTAGTGGAAAGGCTAAAATTATTAATTGCATCTCGAGATGCTGGTAACACAGGTTTAGACAACGAAATAATATCTATTATTGAAAAATTACGTGAAAGTAAAGTAATAAATAAGTAAAGTATTTTTTTTATGTTTCATTTTATCATTGACCATTCATTACAATACACCCTAATCATGAATGTCGATAAGTTCGGTCATTTTATTCATAAAAGAATGCGTTTATCAGAAATATTTGACTTTAACGAAAACGCATTACTAAAATCAGAAAATGGAAATTTCAATCTCAAAAATTCTACATTGGGAGGAATTAAACCTCCCGTAGAATTAGACGATGCTGTTAATAAGGATTATGTGGATCGATTGAATACTAAAACGATAAGAGAATTTGATAAACTGATTGGTTCATTACGATCTCGAATCATATTAGACGTACACAAGATAGCTCAGGATACTTTAAAAGCAAAGATACCTGAGGTTTTAATTCAATTGGAAGATAAGTTTTACACTAAAGCAGATGTAAATAAATTAATAAAAAAGACTCCGTAATGTCAAAACAGCAAATTGTAAATGAAATACACAAAGCAGCACGAAGAAATTTTCTTCGACGTTGTGTTATTCTTAAGGGAATTGACGACTTGTGGCAAGCAGATCTTATGGACATGCAAAACTTGAGAACGTATAATAAAGGACATAATTACGTTTTAGTAGTGATTGACTGTTTTTCAAAATACGCCTGGACAGAGCCATTAAAATCGAAAAATAAATTTGAGGTTAGTAGGGCATTTGAACGTATACTGCTTAGCACTCATCGGCATCCTGTTAATTTACAAACTGATATGGGGACAGAGTTTTATAATAGCACGTTTCAAACGCTCATGAAGACGTACAACATTAATCATTACTCATCGTTTTCCACAAAAAAAGCTTCGATCGTAGAACGACTGATTAAAACGGTTAAAAATAAATTATATAAATCTTTTAGTTTGAATGGAAACTATAAATGGTTAGGTTCAACATTAGAAGATATACTGAAGACATATAACAACACAATCCATCGAACTATTAGATGTAAACCGGTTGATGTGAATAAATCTAATGAATCAGTAATAAAAGAAAATATTAAAAAAACATACAAACATATATCCATCAAACGACTGCCTAAGTTCAAAGTTGGTGACTGTGTTCGTATCAGTAAATACAAACACAATTTCGAAAAAGGTTACACCCCCAATTGGTCAACTGAACTATTTACTATTAAGAAGATAAATAAAACCATACCAGTAACATACCACATAGAAGATCAACGAAAGAAAGATATAGTAGGAGCATTTTATGAGCAAGAACTTCAAAAATCTAATCATCCTAATGTTTATTTGATAGAAAAAGTTTTAAAAAGAAAAGGACGTAAACTGTTCGTCAAATGGTTAGGTCTAAACGATGAAGAAAACAGTTGGATTGATAAAGCTGCAATAATGAGTTAAGATATATAACTAATGCTGATGTAACATTCCTATCATTACACTTCGAGTAATGCAGGGTGGTGGACTAGTAAATAACATAATCAATAATCTACCGTTTGAAGTTCATTTGCCTGGATACAATTATTGCGGACCAGGAACTAAACTTCAAAAACGTTTATTACGAGGTGATCGAGGTGTAAATAAGCTAGATGAAGCTTGCATGCACCACGACATTGCTTACGCAAATCATACAGATCTATCCCATCGTCACAAAGCTGACTTACAATTACTCAACATGGCCAAACAAAGACTTAAATCAAAAGATGCGGGAAAAGGTGAAAAGTTAAGCTCATGGCTAGTGAGCAAGGTTATGAAAGCAAAACTGAAGTCTGGTTCCGGAGTTAAAACATTCAGAAGCTTGGTTTCAAAAATAAGAGCAAAAATAAAAAAATTGAAGCCTAAGAATAGTAAAACTTTGATTAAAGTTGCTTATTTAGCAGCTAAAAAAATGTTTCCAGAAATTAATCGAATTCGAGTACCGCGAGTAATACCTTTGCCAAAAACTGGAGGGGTCCTGCCTTTAATCCCTATTTTCGCTGGTTTATCAGCTTTAGGCGCTTTAGCTGGTGGTGCTGCTGGTATTGCAAAAACTGTAAACGATTACAAAGCAGCTCAGCAAAATTTGCGAGAAACAGAACGACACAATAAGGCTATGGAAGGTTCGGTGCTGGGCAAGGGTTTATACATTAAACCGTACAAAAATGGTAAAGGATTGTTTATAAAATCATCAAAAAACTAGAAAGTTTGCTACCTGATCGTCCTCTGACTAATGTAGATATTCAAAAGTATGCAAGAGACATCCCATATTTCCGAGGGATCTACATGAAGGATCAGTTACCAAGAAAACCGAAGAGAATTGAATGCGCTATCGTAAACTTAGACGATTCTAAGAACGAAGGAACTCATTGGGTAGCTTATGTTAAATTATACAAGTATTGTGAATATTTTGATAGCTATGGAGATTTAAAACCTCCAGCAGAATTAATGCGATATTTTAAGAATTGTAATGTTTATTATAACTACACAAGATATCAAAGATTCAATACAGTAAATTGTGGTCACTTATGTTTAGAGTACCTGCTAACTTTTTGGAATAAAAAATTATAAAATGTATGTTTTTCTTTGAATTCAAGCATTATCACAATGTCACTCACATTGTCAATAACTGGAAATTCGTCAACGTTATCTACATACTATCCAAATACATTGCAACTAGATGGTGCTTATGAGTGTGCCTTATTGCAATTTTCAACATTTAATTCAATTCCAAATGTTGACAAAAGTAATAATAAGTTTTATTATGGCTCTAACGAAGTTATTGAAATACCGGAAGGCACTTATGAATTGCAAGATATCAGTGATTATTTAAAAACTGAAATAAATGATGCAACTATAAAACTACTGTGCAATAACAATACGTTAAAAACTACTATTTTCTGTACAAAAGACATTGATTTTAACAAAGAAGGCTCTTTCAGAAGACTGTTAGGATTTAATAAGCAGATTTTAAAAGGTAATAAATGGCATGTATCACAGTTCCCAGTCAACATTTTACCTACGACCGTGATCAGGGTTGAATGTGATATTGTTAGTGGGTCGTTTATAAACAACGAACCAAGTCACATCATTCACGAATTTGCACTCAACGTGCCACCTGGATACAGGATCATAGAAATACCGAAGAACGCAATATACTTTCCGATAAATCAAAACAATATAAGCTGTATTCATATTAAGCTATTAGATATAAGGAATCGCTTAATAAATTTACGTGGTGAAGAAGTGCAGCTGTATTTGCATCTCAGACGAAAAAATGATTGACTACAATAAATATGTACCTCAACAAGTAAAAAATATCAGTTCTACTCGAGCTATCCGCCATACAAGACCCCGCTCTAAGAAGAAAATAAAATTAACCAAAGACAATAAAGCATTCCTGAAAGCAATCGGATTACTAGAATGAATATCTTAGACGTTTTATCCACTCCGACTTACGACACCACGATAGAAGGCATAGAATTTCATTCTTACAAACCCTACGTAACAAGTTTTAATAGAAATGATGAAATACGTATACCTATCAACCAACAGGACCTGTACATATTACCGTCAGCTAGCACTTTATATTTGGAAGGAACCGTTATAGTCAGCAAAAAGGATCCGAAAGACAAAGCTACTAGTGTCCAATTCACCAACAATGCTCTACTTTACCTATTTCAAGATATTAGGTATGAGCTAAATGGAGTAGAGATAGATAAAATAAAAAATGCTGGTATAACTACAACCATGAAATCGTTAATATCAATGAATGAGAGTGAATCAAAGATGTCTAACGCCTGGGGTTGGAATATCGACGGTGTAAAAAATATTAACGAAGGAAGTTTTTCTGCTTCTATCCCACTTCGCAATATCCTCGGTTTTGCGGAAGATTTTAAAAAAGTCGTTATAAATAGTAGACACGAACTGGTACTGTTACGAAGTAACACTAATTTAAACGCTGTAAAACTTAACCCTGGGGAAGTAGTGGATGACATTCACATCAACAAAATCATATGGCGTGTACCACATGTTAAAGTATCAGACAAGGAAAAAATTTCTTTGCTTAAACTGTTAGAAAAAGATCGACCGCTTCAGATGATTTACCGAAATTGGGATCTGTACGAATATCCAGCTTTACCTAAAACTACAAAGCATACATGGTCTATCAAAACTGCATCTCAAATCGAAAAACCAAGATACGTCATTATAGGCTTACAGACAAATAGGAAAAATAGTGCAAGTTCTGACATGTCTCAATTCGATCACTGCAATGTTCGTGACGTAAAAGTGTACCTTAATTCAACTTATTTTCCATATGAAAGTCTTAACGCGAATTTTGCTAATAACAGGATTGCTTTATTATATGAGCAATATATCAGATTTCAACAGTCGTATTACGGACGTTGTCCACAACCGTTGTTAAGTGAGAAACAGTTTAAAGATTTAGCACCGCTGTTTGTGGTTGATTGCTCTAGACAAGCAGAGAATCTAAAGACGGGTCCTGTTGTAGATGTAAGAGTAGAAATTGAGAGTGATTCGGAACTACCAGATCAGACAGCCGCTTATTGTCTCATTCTGAACGACTGCATTGTTGAATACAAACCATTAAGTAGCATCGTAAAGAAGATATCATGAACGTAGATACCATCATAGTTGACCTCCAAGGATTTAAAGATATTCAAAATAATTTTATCGTGAAGGAAGTGGCCATTGTAAGTCAGGAGCTTACACAAACATTCTTAGTAAAACCACCATATTCGTTTCATTATTTGTCTGATGAAGAAAAGAAGCAAGTAAGATGGTTAGAAAGAAATCGAGGAATTTACTGGAGTGAGGGTTACATAGATTATAGAGAATTTCTACGTGTTATAGTATTATATCTCGAGAATAAAAAAGTAATGACAAAGGGTTTGGAAAAAATACAGTGGATTAAAGAATTGTGTACAAAGTGTGAAGTGATTGATATTGGTGAAAAGGGATGTCCTAATCTTCCAACATTAAAAAAAAAAAATTTAAAAAATAAAACTGACTTTAACTGTGTGCATCATAAAATTAACTGTGCATTAAATAATGCTATATGTATTAAAAAATGGTGTTTTGATAATCACACGTATATGTTTGATTTGTTTAGAAAAAATAAAACATAATTGATTTATAACTAATAGCAGTTTTATTTATTATATCATCAAAGTCAAAAGTCAAAAGTCAAAATCATTTATTCAATTTAGGCGTCTATGACGCTCTTATGAAGGTCAATTACAAATTTGAGTATTGAAATATTCTACATTGTACTGCCACGTTCAGCAAATAAAGTGTATAGAGCCACTGCGAGAAGAACGGGCAAGAAACTCGGGGCCATTCTTTTAAACATCTTTTAACAATGTGTTACATACATACTATATAATAGAGTTATTACAATATTTGTTTAAATTATGTAGGTGACAGGCAATAGCTTGGCGGAGGCGGAATTGTCCAGGCATTTTTGTCGTTAATGTAATCAGAAACTGTGTAGTAGGATTTTTTAATCAATATGTTTTTCACATGCAACTTGAATTTCCCTTCTGTGAGCGTTGTAATATGTTTAGGAACTTTATTATAAAACCGCACACAATTACCTAAGAAGGACCTTTTATTTGTCTTTGCTAATCTAAAACCTGGCACCGCTATTTTATCTTTATTCCTAGTATTGTAATCGTGATTGTCACTGTTTAATTTAAATTTACTCAAATTTTTACGAACATACATAATATTTTCAAATATATACAGACTTGGTAAAGTTAAAATATCAATTTCTTTAAAAAGATCCCTCACAGATTCCCTAGGACCCATTTTATATATGGCTCGAATTGCACGCTTTTGTATGATAAAGATTGTCTCTATCTCAGCAGCAGTTCCCCACAGCAATACGCCATACGACATAATACTGTGGAAGTACGCGAAATAAACTAGGCGAGCAGTAGCTACGTCTGTTAACTGTCTTATCTTAAGAACTGCATATGCAGCAGAACTAAGTCTTCCGGAGAGATCATGTATATGTGGATCCCATTGTAAAGTGGAATCCATTTTGATTCCCAGGAAGACTGTCGCTTTGTCAATAGGGAGTTTATCTGGTCCAAGCTTAATGTTTGGTTCAACATAAGGAACATTTGGTAAAGAAAACTTTAAACATTTCGTCTTTTTTGAATTTAGGAGAAGATTGTTAGCGGCGAACCATTTACAAATCTTAGATAATACATTATTTACATGCGTCAGTTCACTGTCTTTCCTATCTACTTTAAAAATCAGAGAGGTATCATCTGCGAATAAAACAATATCGCAGAAATCTTTGACCATGCAAGGCAGATCATTAATATATGTTAGAAACAGAAAAGGTCCCAAAATTGATCCCTGTGGTACTCCTATTTTTACCAATGACCCGGAAGAAGTATTGCCACTTATTCCAACCCTCTGTAGCCTGTCTGACAGATATGACTCTATAAGATTCAGAGCTTTTCCACGAATACCATAGTGGTAAAGTTTACGAATCAGAGTGCAGTGCTCTACACAGTCGAATGCCTTGGAAAGATCACAAAATACGCCAATAGCATCATGTGAACTCTCCCAGGCTTCCAGTATATGCGACATCAATTGAACACCTGCATCTGTTGTGGATTTGCTCTTGGTGAAACCAAACTGATTCTCATTTAATAAATTATGCTTGTTAATCATACCTATACACTAAACATACAGTGTTCATATTTCATTATCATAAAACTTAATAACAAGAAATTAAATACTTATATACTTTAACTACTTACTGCATAAATTTAAACATTTTGATTACATCTAAATTCTTAATTATTTACAGTAAATGAAATTAAAATAGTAACATTTCTTATACCAACACACCTTTAATATTTACACATAACTAGAGTCTTCACATAGTTTTTTCGATATTTTGTTCACTAATCTTTCTGCCTCATCCATAATGTTGTCCACTGATTCACTCACTACGTATTGCGCACTGATCAGTATATTATTATCATCTTCACTGAGGTCTACCACTTGTATTTGAAGGAGTCTTAAGCCTTTTTTCTTTTGATTATTGATCACGTAAGACAGATAACTATTAAGTTGCTTCCGTTTTTGAGGCTCTCGCCTCGTCCTTGATTTTTTATTGACCGGTTCGTCTTGTGGTTCAGGAATATGCCAGCTTGGATTTGGGCTCGGAAATCTTTGACCATACTGAGAGAAAATATCAGGTGAATCATTCATTATTGTTGATAATCTGAAACAATAATAGAAATTATTTATTTGTACATATAAAAGGTAATCCTATAATCATAAGATTCGTGAAATATGTATAGGTACTTACGATTTATTAAATCGATGTGATCACTACAACAAGCACCAGCTTAATGATTAATAAACTAATATTATTGTACGGCGAATGCATAGTGTAACATAAAACTTATGACACAATTTGATGTTTCCTTCCAACAAGTTTGAACTTGTTTCTCGAGCACAATGAGTATTGGAAACACCTGACTAATATTATATTTCAAAACTTTATATGTTTTGTATGGCAGTTACTTACTGAGAAAAATTATATCATGTTTTGACAGGTTTGTAAATTATACAACAGGTTTCAACTTGTCTTTGTAAGTGATATATTTCAAAAACTTTATAACCTTTTTTTATACCAGTTAATTACTGATTAACAATATCATCGTATGTCAACAGGTTAAAGCTTGTAAATCCTTCGACAAGTTTGAACTTCTTTCTATATATTTTGTATAGGTACCAGTTAAACACTGAGAGACAATAATATCAACAGGTTTGAACATGAATGCCAGTTAATTACTGAAAACAATAACATTATGTTTTAACAGGGTACCTTTTTATTGAATGTACGACTGGCTTCTATTTGGTATAGTACATTCATAGACGTGGTAGGTAGGTATTACTTAAATGGATAAAAATAAAAGAGTCTATATATTCACACAAATGTATTTATTTTCACATAAAACTTACAATTTATTTTACTACACAGCTATTTTTAATATCTTTAAATAATATTTACGTTACATTAGCACATAGTATTCTATAACTATTTATTACTCTGTATACAGTAGAAACATTTAATTTATAACTAATAATTTAGAAATATATAGATACATTACTTTAATATAGATGCATTACCCCAAGCTAAAGTAGATACTTTATCAGGTAATAGCAAACGTTTATCGTCATTGCTAGAAAGTGCTATTTTATTAACACTCTGTGTAAATATTTCATGTTTGATTGACCTAAAGAGTAAATTTTTCTTGCGGATGACATTACAATTATACAAAACATTTTTATAATCTATCATATGTAAATTTTTCGTTACACTTTTTTTTTGTTCCCTTTGCTTTCTTTATTGTTTTGTCTAAAGTTTTTATACAGTATAGCTTTGAACGCAGTCCTACAAATTCTTTAATTATTTTACCTCCCATTTCGTCCTTAAAGAGCCCAGGTACTTTTTTATTAATAATTGGCAGGCCAAACTTGTTATCAGAATTGTAATTGCTAGTATCAAAATATTTAAGGAAATAATTTTTAATATCTTTGTAAAAGTCATTCGTATTTACATTATAAACAAGACTATCAGTGTCAGTATAGCATAATTCAACATTATTGCCATAAAATGGTTTTATAGTAGAATAGTGAAAATCGTACATATGACTCTTTGATAATTCTAACACAGCGAAACCTATGTATATCGGTTTATTAAGAATAACACGCGAAGGTTTCATTTGTATTGCTACCAAATCATCTGAAAATACTGAAGCACTATGAAAATATGGGCTGGCGATTAGTTTTTCAGCACATGTTGATTTCTTGGTCTTATTTTTTAAATCATGCCATTTGTTTACTAACTTTAAATCAATTTTATGCTCATTGTTTTCTAGAGTTTTACCAAAAATACTGTTGTTTAGTAATTTAAAAAAATCTTGTTCAAACTGTGACTCGGCTTTTTGACGTAAATGAGTGTTAAGATCAATATATTTTTTTAAAAAATTACTTTGCTTAAAAACGATAGCGCGATGGATCTTTTTCAATATTAAACCGTGACGTATGCATGTTTTTAAATGAGTATAATGAATAACATAGTGGTATTTATCATACAAGTTTGGTATTAGTTTTTTATTCTTACCACCAGGGGGCAAGCACTTTTCTGGACAAAATGGAAAGTCATTGTGTTCAGTGTGTAAATTCTCAGGGTATGTTAAATCAACTTCGAGAATATATCCATATTCCGCGTTATCACTAATATCAGTCAAGTTCAAATGTAAATTATCTATTTCATTGCTCGACATAAATCTAAAATCTGAATACGGCAAATATTGACACATGCTATGTCCATATAAATTGTTACAGTCTAAATAAACGATGAATGAATTTTGACGAGTCTGATCGTAAGTATCTAAATATTTGTGATTGGCTTTTACGTGTCGTTTGAAACACATACAAATACCTCCGCGAATACCTTTTTGTATCATTCTAAAAATTTCTACATCGCTAATAAGGTCTAATTTAACGCTTGTTTTCAAAAGCATTGCATCGAACGATAGACTTGGTGCTGTTAGGTAAAATGCCGGATCAAGATTATAATACCGTTTGCAAGTTTTTCTAAAACTTTCAAACACGTCTGCGAGCAATAACACATCGGTTTTAAGATATAAATCTGTGTACATACCCATATTTTTTATATCAAACTCTAACCAAATGGAATGCGCGTGTGCATAGTCGTCATCAGTGATAAGCTCATTTGTCAAGGAGTTATAAAAATTAGTTTTGCTGGGCAAACACGTATCTTCATAACGGTTCAATTGTGACATATAATCATACGGATATACTCCTTTTCGAGTAAGGAGCTCAAATTGTCTTGTATCAGGAAAATACGATTTGAGTAATTTAAACTCTTGTTTTTTCATTGTATTAACTAATTTTTCTAAACTAGTCCCTAAAAACTTGAAAGAATCTACAAAGCGAACCTTTATACTTTCTTCTTTCGAAATAGGAATGAACTTTGTGAGCGAAATATAGTTTTCTTTTGTTTTAGGTATTACTTTTAAAGACCCAGGAGCTTTGCCTAATTCTTTAATGAAAAGGTGACAGTCATAACCTGATAAATTATGAAAAAACACTGGTAAAAATGTAGGCAATTTATATTGCAAGTTACAATAACTATGAGCCGTGCCGCGATATTTACCGGTCAAATGACAGTGGTCTCGGACCTTATCACCAAACAATAAATTCTCACAAATATGACAAGTAACCGAGTTATCAAAGTCATGAGCATTAGTATCGGTGTAAATCATAGGAACTTGTTTTTTAAAAATATTGTTAATTTTTTTTGCATCTTTATAAATAGAATTTACAAATTTTGATATGCAATCCAAACCACGGTAAGAGACGTACCTATTGTATTGTTTGTCTAGCGCACACGTAATATGATAAGCAAAAGCGATAGGCACATGTCGTTGACGTGTTACCGTATGCGATTTACTCGGATCAGGGTCACAGGACTGAAATCGTTCTAGCATTGTTTCAAAGTCTGCGTATATAACAAATGGTACAGTTTGCTTTCTGCTAAAATTTTTAAATTGTATAAATGAGCCCTTCGGGGGTAGTTCCGTAGCGACACCTCCACAACTATGTGAATCAAGGGCATCGTATGTATTAAAAAATATTAAACACACATCACAAAAATGCAATTTACCGTGATGTTTTGTGATTTGATTTTTAACAAGTCGCGGTAAATCTTTAATTAGACAGTAATGTGACAAATCATTGCTTTCTAGATAAAGTAAATGAATAACATTTTTCTTTAAATTATTTGATTTATAAAGCGGTCCTACTACAGTATATTTTTTTAACCCATAGATATAAACACAAATTTCAGGATTATTTACTTCAAACTTAGCAATATCTGAGAAAGTTAATGGAAATTGTATGCCTTCTATATTTAACACATCCCGAAAATCAGGGTAAGACGATACTCTTTCAGGATGACTTTTGGCTGGGTATAACGCTGCAACGACTGACCATAAAAAGCAATAATCATCCTTATTTCGAATATTTACGCAAGCTTTTTTAGATTTTATAGTAGCCGGTAACTCTATAAAGCCTGAACCATGCAAAGGTTGATATTTGTTAATATTTACTTCTAAGTGAGAGCTACTTAAGAATGTCCAACCACTATCGCGATCCTGAAATTCTTCAATCTTTTTTGTTAAAATGTTTTTAACTTGAGATATTAAGGGTTCGTATTCATAGTTTTGATGAAGTGTATAATTTTTTGTAAAGAAGGATTTCATCTCTTGAGAGTCATTTTTAAACATTAAAAACAAAGCAAAATATTCAAAGTTAATTTTCACGCATATATGTTGTTTAAGAGACAAGGTTATTAATGACCTAATCTTTTCATGAATGTTATTTAAAAATGAAATCAAAGAACAGTTTTCATATTGATTTACAATTCTATAGGAGGCAATGCGGTTTCGAAATGCAGAATTTATTAATTCAACACCATCACAGAAATAAGAAATACTTTTATTCTTGTGATTAGTACTACGTAAGTGACCTACCCAGTGCTTGCGCTCAACAGATGTATTACAGATAGTACAGAAAGGCATTTTAGATGGACGAAAATGGGATTAGAATAACTTATTAAGTATCTCAATAAAAGTACAGTGATACACAATAAAAAAGAATGATCTAATTAAAATCAATATTATCGCTAAAGTACGTAGGCTCTGTGTTATTAAATAAAAAAAAAGGATGATCTAATTGATCTAATAATATCGCAAAAAGAACAAATTACCTAATCTATTTAAAATTAATATTATCGCTAAAGTACGTAGGCTCTGTGTTATTAAATAAATCATGTGCTCGTTGCATGAATTTTTGGAGCGCATTCCACTGCACAGAGCCTCGGTCTAATTGAACTTTTAACGCTACTAACGCCTTTCTCCACCGATCTTCGCGAGGGATGGAGATCACGTCGCTCTTAGCGTAAACTTTGATGTCTACGTAAAATTCTCCCGACAAAACCGCTTGTCTTCTCACCTTCCCGTTATCGACGCGGGCCACGAGAGACGAGCCGAGATCACTGCGTGTAGTAGGGGGTCGCTCCACATCCACTTCTAGGCCGAAGAGATCAGTGGGCTTATTTCCATTGTCAGAGTTTTTTCTGTAAATAAAAATAATAAATTACTACCTATTGCGAAAGAGCCTTAGGTTGAGATCTATAGATGTTTAATAATAGATTGAAATGGACTAAGTTAATTGACAGTTATTACCTAGGTATATTTTATTTAAAGTTTTAATGTTTATTTGTTACACTATTTAATTAAGGTACTAGGTAATGTGTCCATGGATCAGGGTGAACAGTACTATTGTTCAATATTAAAACCAAAAATTACAAATTAATTACGTTCTAAATTTAGATCGGGTTGAAGCGCGGTCACGTGCTAGCTCTACGTACAATTTACTACATCAACAATTTAGCCCACTCGCCTGTGTGTCCCTACATCAACCCCTTCCTTTTTTCAAATAAGTTTTTTACAACATACTTTATATAGTAACGTCTTAATTAAGTCTTATAAACTACCATAAAAAATCGTTGTCACCCTACAACCTTGCTGGTTGAAGTTTATATCTACTACGCTATAAGTACTAACTAACACAGTTAAATTGTAGTTTCTATTAATATCTTGTACTTCGTACCTGGTAAAAGTACCATACACTACGAAACAGTAACTCAATTAAGACAATTCTTGAAAATGTGTATTTTCACTAATCTATGTTACTCATAACCATCTTATAATATATATATATATATATATATATATACTCGTTTTAGCATAAAATTATAATCGCTTTAGTTTATTGACTTTAACATTTTTCCAATATGAAATTTATTAGTATACTACATCACTGGACACAAATAATATTAATTTACGTATAAAGTAGGTAATACAAAGCAAAACATTTTCAAAGTTAACACAACTAATAGAATATACTCGATGAAATAAACTTACATATAACTGAGATATTTGGTTCCCACTTTAACATATTGCATATGAATTCAAATTACAGCGTAAATACAACCTGTTGTGGATTTCGCGTGACATTGGCTACTTCCACACATGGTTTATCGTTCATTTGTCCTCAGAGACGTTTTAAGCAATTACTATCTCCTTACTGAATGTTTTACCCATGATTAACCTTAGTGGTTTAACGTTGAAATAACTATATTACCTACTAAAAGTTTTGTACAAAAAGAGAATCTTTAATATTTGTTATGTGTTTTAAATCGGAGTAGAAGACTTATATGTATAATTGTAACGGACTATATCTAATACTGGAAATGTAAGTAATGTAAGTAAATTAAATGTAAGTAAATTACCTTAATTTTGACTCGTGAGGCTTGGAAACGGTGACACTGTTGGATGTACTCGTAGCTTGTGAATCGGTCACTTTGCGTTTCGTCGCCCTTTTCTTCAGCTGCTTTGCTTGCGGCGGTGCTTCAACCACTACGGAACGGCTGTTGTGAGAATATTCGCTTTCGGAGGTAGACCTGCAAATAAGACACAAAGATTAATAATTTATAAAACACCAACTTTGTCTGCGACCTAATCCTAGTATCACGAGAAAAGATAACCTATATGTTTCATTAAAATCTGTACAAATATATTTTTAAACATCCAAACATTGCACTTATAATGTTAATAAAGATTGATACAATCACTAAGTATTGTTAATAACTTAGTTAATGATTAGGATTGTTATTCATTAAACCACAAACATGATTATTTAGATAGATAGCACTTACTTACATTTTCGTTGTAGCTTTCAACAGTTTTTAAGCGCGTAGCAGCAAGTATATCCAGCCGGTGGCAGCGGGCAGAAACCAGGATCCGTAGTTGTCACGTTAAGACAAAGGAGTAAAGTAATTTATCAAACCAAATTGATCGAGTTTTTATATAGAGAAATCGTCCATTCAGCAAAACTATGTTACTTTGAAAATATACTTAAAGTTCTTTGTTTTAAAGAATCGTGAGTAATTATTGTCGGTTACGACCATTTAAATTAAATCTTTCCCATCGATTCCGTCAAATTGACTTTTTTGAGTAATGAAATATAACACTTTCGTATATTCAAAGCCGCCAATAATCGCCGCAACTTCTTTGAAATAGATACCCGTGTACTTGTTCATAAAACATAATTACCTAAGCGTAATATATGAACTAGTGTTTGTCCACGACTTCGTACGCGTTAAAGTTACAATTAAATTGTATCATTTTTACTATAGTTATTTTTGTCTTTAGTACCTATTTGATGAGGACAGGAATCATACAAATAAATAAAGGACCTATCCAACCGTTCTCCAGTTGTAAATTGTGTTTATTTATTTATTTATTTTATTTATTTATAATCATAACATCAAAAACTTACAGTCTACGACCAAAACGTTTTTGAGCCAAACATAAAATAATAGTAGGTATACATATGTACGAACAAATGTTCATATAGTACAGTGCCTTTTCTAATCTAGGTGTAGGTGCAAATGAAACCACTCCGTGCAATATGCGAACAAAAGGTTTTTAATAACTAAAACAATGACACACACATTGATTGACGGAGAATCTCGCTTGCGTGATTCAGCTTTTACACCGCTCATTTACTAGCGCATCTAGCGGCGATAGAAAGAACTACATCAACGAACGATCGGAACATTAGTTCTACATTGCTGAATAGATGGCGTTATAAGTATTATACATATCGCCCACCAAGGACAACTCTAGCTTGTCCTTAACAAGTGTGGAAAATATTCGCCCACCATGACAAGATCAGCGTAAAACTTATTTTAGGTTAAGACTAATAAAAACAAATTCTTCTTAATAACCAAATTGAATCAGTGGACTGTATACATTATTTCAATAGACTCTCGTTACAAATTCTTTCTGAATATTTTACAAATTATACAGCTTAATGCTCTACTGGTAAGATACACAACTTACTCACAGGTCGCTTTATATTGCCGTTTTTTACCTTCAGAGTCACTACACGAATTAAATTGTCATTCCCCGGGTGGGTTGCTACCACTCTGCCATACAACCATTTGCAAATTGGCAGGTTATCCTCCCGTACTACAACTACGTCACCAATACGAGGTTGTGACATTTGAGATGCCCAACGGTACCTTCTATAAAATTTTGTGAGGTATTGTTGAGACCACTTCCGCCAGAATTCTTGGGTCATTCTCTGAGTATATTGCCATCTTCGTAGTGTCCCAATATTAGATGATTCATAAACCCTATCAGGGGGAGCCACTAACGCTTCACCTACAAGAAAGTGGCCTGGAGTGAGCACCGTCGTGTCATCATCGTCACCACCTGATATAACCGATAAAGGCCTAGAATTTAAGCAGGCTTCAATTTGCGCCAATACCGTTATCATCTCTTCATAGGTTAACGTCGACTGACCAATGACTCTCTTAAGGTGATATTTGACGGATTTGACGCCTGCCTCCCATAAACCGCCAAAATTTGGTGCGTGGGATGGGATAAAATGCCATGAACAGCCATTTGTTGCTAAACTTTCAGCAATTTCTCGAAGCATTGAGCCTTTCTCATCTTTGAATAGCTTGTCAAGTTCATTTGCTGCTCCTACGAAATTTGTAGCATTATCGCTCCATATGTCTGTACATTGACCGCGTCTGGACACAAATCTTTTAAACGCCTGCAAAAATCCCTCAGTTGTTAGATCTGTCACAACATCTAAGTGCAAGGCGCGGGTCACCGTACATACAAATAGACAAATATACGCCTTCTGAGATTTATGGCCGCGTCCTTTTGCAGTTCGGATTTGAATCGGTCCGGCATAGTCAACGCCGCTCGACTTAAACGGCCGACTTGGACTTGATCTCACTGATGGCAGCTGTCCCATGAGCTGCGTTTGGGTAAGTCCTTTGTTTTTCACGCAAGTCACACAATTCCGAAAAAATGACTTAACTAAATTCCTAACACCCAGAATCAGATATTTATTTTGCAGATAGCACAACATCAGCTGTGGACCACCGTGGAGTGTCTGCTTGTGTGCATCAGCAACTACTAGTTTGGTCAGGTATGAATCCTTGGGTAACAATATTGGATGCTTTCGGTTGGTACACAGTTGTGAGTGTTCCAACCTTCCACCAACTCTCAATATTTGCTCCTGGTCTAGTATCGGATTAAACGACCGCAAGCTACTTCCTTTGGGTAAGTTCTGTCCGTTCTTCACCATAGTGATTTCTGTACTGAAATGCTCCATTTGACAGTGCTGTATGCACCAATTAAGTGCTGTATTTAGTTCCTGGGTTGTCAAAAACCCGCATTGCCTTGTAGATTTACCACATTTCATATTACTAATAAAACGCTTACAATATGCGATTACCCTGACCATTCTCGTCAATGACGAAAACCTTTCCAATATGGAATCTGTGATCGTAGCATGATGAATTTTTGCTTCTTCTATATTCGTGTCGTTTTTAAGTTTCTTATATTCTATTTGAGATTTGTGCAGGAAATCAGGACCTTGAAACCACATTTTGTTTTGAACCAACTCAGATGGATACTGGCCTCGAGATGCCGCATCCGCTGGATTGCATTTGGTTGACACATGTGACCAATGGCTAGAATCTAAATCTGAAATAATTTCGGACACGCGATTGGCCACAAAAATCTTCCAACGATTGGGATGGCTGTTCAACCAGGCGAGCACCACCGTGGAGTCAGTCCATGCGTGCAGGTGAGTTTTCTCAACATTAAGAACTGAAGCTATTTCCATCATAAGCCTTGTTAGCAATACTGCTCCGCATAGTTCTAGGCGCGGTATCGAGATTTGTTTTATTGGTGCCACTTTCGTCTTGGAAGACATTAGTGACACTTTAATGCGTCCCTCAGAATCTATAACACGAGCATATATGACTGCTGAAAATGCCTCTTTTGATGCATCACTAAACCCATGTAATTCAATGATGTCACCTGTCCGGGTCCCTATCCACCTAGGTATGGATACGACGGTTAATTCCTTCAACTCCTTTTTGAAATTATACCATTCAGTTAGAATATTCCTTGGGACAGTTTCATCCCAGTCCAGTCTGGTAAGCCAAAGTTTCTGTATTAGTATTTTGGACTTTATAATACTTGGTGCGACCCAACCAAGTGGGTCGTAGAAACGACATATGTCTGAAATAATATTTCTTTTAGTTGCAGGTTTATCAGCTTCAACTTCGGGCATTTCGACCTTGTATTGGAAAGAGTCATTACTGCGGTCCCAGGTAAGACCCACGATTTTTACTATTTCATGCTTCTTAATTTTTAATCCTTCTCTTTTTCCTTCTCCTTTTCCTTCCTGGCTTTTTACCCTAATTTCTCTTTCTTGCATTTCGTCTAGCAGTTTTTCGCTGTTACTAGTCCATTTTTGTAAATGGAACCCACCCATTGCTAAAAGCGTATTTAGTTCCTCATACAGCTTTATACCTTCTTCAACGCTCTCGCATCCGGATAATAAGTCATCCATATAGAAATTGTCCATTACTGCTTTGGCTGCTGCTGGATACAGATATCCTTCGTCGACGCTAAGCTGCTGCAACGCTTTTACCGCAAGATATGGAGACGAAGCGACTCCGAAAGTCACTCGCAACATCCTGTAATGCTTCAGGTCTTCGTTAAGAGCACCCCGCCATAGTATCCTTTGAAAGTCGATATCACATTCATGTACCTTCACTTGGCGGTACATTTTGACAATATCTGCGGTTAAGCAAATAGGTGAAACACGCCAACGTGTGACAAGATGTTTAAGATCGGCTTGCAACGTAGGGCCTACCAATAAATTATCATTAAGAGACTTACTGTTAGTACCTTTACAGGAAGCGTCAAATACCGCCCTCACCTTCGTGGTCTCCTTGTCCTCGCGGATCACAGCATGATGAGGTAAGTAGATTGCATTTGTATTGTCAACTTCTTGTATTGGTACTTCTTCGAGATGCTCTAACTCTAGATACTCTTTTATAACTTCCTGGTATTTAACATTTAACTCCTTATCCTTGACTAATCGTTTCTCTAAAGAATTTAGTCTTCTTTCGGCGATCGGTAGAGACCCAGTCACTTGTGGCATTCTACCACGAAATGGAAGACGCACAATATATCTTCCTGTTTGGTCTCTCCTGGTCGTCTCTGCAAAAAACTGTTCACATTGCTTTTCTTCTTCAGTAAACAACTTTTCCTTTGGCATTGGTATGTCAGCTTCTAATTCCCAAAATCGTTTTAGAATCTCATCCTCACCGACGGAGCTATGCAGGACTACACGTGGAGACGTCTGTCCTACGGTACTCACAGCCCCAGACAGAATCCAACCAAGACTTGTAGCTTGAGCTACAAGTGCACCACGAGGACTCTTTTTTAGACCCTCTTGTATAATTTGACTATACACCTCTGCACCTAATAACAAGTCAATATGATTGGGAGTGAGATAATCAGGATCTGCCAATCTCAATTCGCTCAGCTCCTCCCATTCAACATCTTCTAGTTTAGTCGTTGGCAATAGGGTAGTTATTTTATTTAAGACGTAAGCCTTCACCGGAATAATCACATGTGGATTTACCCGTGATGTCAGGTTCACATCCACCATGCCCTTGGAGAACCCCTTATCTCCACCTACCCCAGAAATTTGCACGTTAGTCCTTTTTATTTTAAGACCTAAATCCTGTACTGTTGCCGTTGTGACAAACGATGACGTTGAACCCTGGTCTATTAGTGCACGTAAAGTATGAGCTCCCTCTGAACGGGACGCAGTGTTCACCAACGCTGTTGCTAATAAAACCGAATTGCTTTTACGTGCGAAACAAGATACTACCGGAGCCGTTTCTATGTTCTTATCTTGTTTTGCTTCCGCGTCATTTACCGTACCTGTAGTACGGGCGACTTGACTGACACCTTCGCTTGAAGGATGAAGCAAAGCATGGTGCTTCTTCCTACAAACGCGACACTTGATATTCGCTTGGCAGTTTTTTGCAGAGTGGTTACTCCCCAAACAACAAAAACAGATATTATTTAACAGAACAAAATTGCGCCTTTCTTCTACAGAATTTTTGGAAAAAGATTTACAGTAAGAAAGTCTATGTTCTTCCGAACAGTATGGGCATTGCACCTTAGTGATGTGTAAAGCACGCGTCTTGTTAACTGGCAACTGATTTGGTAGCTTGCGCGTTGAACCTGGACCAAAATCCAAAAACTCGATTGCTCTGTACCGTTTTGTAAGAAACTCTTTAAAATGTTTATATGACGGCAACTCATCACCAGAGCATTCATCATTTGCACTAAATTCCCACTGACGTTTGGATTCTGGGTCCAACTTCAACCCAATTATGTAAATTATCAACACATCCCAGTTTTCAGTTTTGACGCCTACGTTTGCTAAAGCTGACAAACAATCTTCAGTCGTGTCAAGAAGTTCTTTCAAACTCTTAGCTGATTCCTTAGTAATATTGTGCTGACCCATAAGACGTTTTAAAATGTGATGGCAGATATACCTCTTGTTGTTATAGCGTTCTTCAAGTAAATACCAACTTCTTGCGTAATTATTATCTGTTACCGGTATGTTATTCAAAAGTTGTTCGGCTTCGTTGGTTAAATAACTTTTTAAGTACAACAGCTTCTGAACGTCATCCAGGTCACAATTATTGTGTACTAATGAAGTGAATAGATCTCTGAATGTGTTCCATTCTGAATACTTTCCGGAAAACTGAGGTATATTTACCTTCGGCAACTTAAGATTACAGGACTTGGTTCGCGGTGAACTTTGACTTTCAGTCTGATTGTTTGAAAACTTAGCAAGACCTGATTTGAGTTCACACTTATACTCAAAATATGTTTCTTCACACATGTCATATACATTATTTTTAACATAGGATGTGTTTGCTATCTCTTTACTTGTTGCAATACGCTTTAATTCCTTGTGGCCGGTAAGGAACTCGAGCCACTGTTGTTCTAGCAACTCCAATCTACCCTCTAAATATTCTACGGTAATGCGATCTTTTGGACTCTTTTTAAAATTAGCTTTGCTTTTACTTATACGCGCACAAAGCTCTTCTTGGAAGTCAAGAATTCGCTCCATAGTGTTAATAACCAAAAAGAAATTAAAACAGTTAAGAATATAATAAGATATATAACGTTTACGTATTGTTAACTAGAATATAGCACGTTTTCCAATTTACCGAAGGCTTATCAATAAATTACTATTACATTACTATGCACAAATTGTTTGTACAAGGTACACATTTAAATTTAATTAAAGTAACACTTTAAAAACAGAAGTAAAGATAATAGGCACACACAAAATAGTTCAATAATTAATTCCCCGGAAATCCGATGATCTTGATATATAACAAGGTAAAAGTACTTACAGTTGTTTGCAATAATGTAATCCAATACACTATATTATATTAACACATAATATTTAGCACTTTTATTTAATTCACTTGATTTAAATTACTTCCGTATATGCAGAATTTTATAATTCACCAATATCACTGGCCACTTCGTAACACTAAGAGCTGATGATGCTCCATCACCATACACCTATCCTGGACTGCTCTCTTCCAGGAGCAGTCCCCTGACTGATTACAGCGCCTTAATCCGCTGGCTCTCAGCCGTACAAGCACGTTTGCGGCAGCGATCCACTGCCCGTGCCGTACCGTAGTGAAAAAACACCGACTTAGTTTACTACCTCGCTAAGCCTGCCGATCACTTTCGACTCGAAGGAACATGTACGAACAAATGTTCATATAGTACAGTGCCTTTTCTAATCTAGGTGTAGGTGCAAATGAAACCACTCCGTGCAATATGCGAACAAAAGGTTTTTAATAACTAAAACAATAACACACACATTGATTGACGGAGAATCTCGCTTGCGTGATTCAGCTTTTACACCGCTCATTTACTAGCGCATCTAGCGGCGATAGAAAGAACTACATCAACGAACGATCGGAACATTAGTTCTACATTGCTGAATAGATGGCGTTATAAGTATTATACAACATAGTTAAACGAAGAAAAGAAAAACAAGAGATCTCTTAACTATAATAACGAAAATCGGGTAAATACCGAACACAATAAAAAAAATTGTGTTAATAATACAATTTTGTTTTATCTACATGTACCTATAATACTTTATTTATATAGATTAAATCATATTTCGGACATTGAAAGATTTCATTTAAAGGCTACGTAGTAATGTTTTAATATAGACCGCAAAATGCTCGAATCATCATAAATGTATTCCCACAACCTTGACACACACATGCACACACATGTGAGCAGTTACTTTAATACGACCCGTGCAATACTTAGAAATGTACATTATGCAGCTCAGCAGTTTTATTACTTTGTAGCTTTTAATAACGTAATTCCAATGTCACTTCACGAAGAAACGTGAAAGAGTCAAGTTTATACATTCTAGTGATGATATTTCAGCTAAACCTAAAAGTGTAATAATTTCGGTCGGTGATAGGTAGTAAAGTAGTGCAGTGAAACAGTTATTTATACTAATTTCGGTCGATGATAGGTAGTGAAGTAGTGCAGTGGAACAGCGGCCAGACCAAACACTCGATGATATCTTAATCAAGGTAAGCTCATATGTTACACGATCTCGAAGTATTATTGGACGGTCTACTCCACCGAGAGTGGATGAGGCGAACGGAGTGAGCCTCAGAAACGGAAGGTGGAGTAGGACGCCCAATAATACACTACTGTCTCGGCTTCATTTGCTCTTTCAGCGTAGGTTACTCGCGCGTTTTGGTAATCTTGTAGAACTGCATCGAGTCGTGAAGGAGCAGCATTTTTGATTCGCCTTTTTTTGCGAAGAACGTCCTTTTTCAGAGTTACGAGATCCTTACACCACCACTGCGGTAGTGACGATACCTTCCTTTCGACTGTCTTTGGAATTAATTCATCACAGGTATATTGGATGGTTTCCTTGTAGGCTTCGATCATGGTTTCCAGATCCTCCTTGTATGTGATATTCTTTACAGAGTCAGGTGTTATGTTACTTTCTGCTAGGCGTTTCCTGAGCAATGTCTCGAAAACCTCCCACTTTGCCTTTTTGGTGTTATACCTTCGAGTCGTGACTGGCTTTAGCGGCTGTAATTGCCCTTCCAGACGTATATCGAAGGTAATGGCATTGTGGTCTGAGGTGGTAAGATTTCGATTCACTCTCCAGTTCTCGATCTTTCCTAGCAGTGACAAGCTACAGGCAGTCACATCTACACTGCTTGTGTAAAACTTGCCCCCCCTGTTCTCCTCAAAGGTAGGAATATCTCCGGTGTTTAGGATCTGTAGTTCCATTTCATTAAGGAAGGTGTTGTAGGCTTCTCCTCTGGCATTTTCGGTTCTACTGCCCCACCAGTGGCTCCATGCGTTTGTGTCCCCTCCGACTAGGATGTTGTTGGTCGGAAATTTACTGCATGATGTCTTTATGCGATCCAAGTATGGCTCTATGTCTGGTTTTCCGTCCAGGTATATTGACACAACTCCTAGTTTCAGGTGGCCCGCCACCAGGAACGCAGCAGCCTCCGTCTCCGTCACCAGCTGTGGGTCATGAATGACTTCCAGTCTGTTGCCAAAGATGATGATCGCTGCCTTCACTGGTGTTTCGCGGTTTATGGTGCACTGGATGACTTGAGTGCCTGGGTTTTGCTTCAATACGCCGCTTGAACCAACGTATGGTTCCTGTACAAGGGCGATTGTAATACCTTTTTCCATTGCCACCTGATGCAGTTCTATTGTTGCTTTTTTGCATTTCCGTAGGTTTACTTGGATGATGCGCAACCTGGTTCTGTCAGTGCCTGGGGAAGTTGAGTGGTTGTCCTCCTGATCGCCTTTAGCAATAATTGATGCAGGACCGCGCTATTGCATCCCATTTTTGTTTTTCTCGGCATGACATGCTGAATGCATTGTGTGCTGTATCTGCAGCTGCCCCGTGCGCCTTCGTGCAGTTTTTGCATTTTGGGGATTTTCCCTCTAGTCTTTCCTTGCATTTCTCCCAGGAATGAATACCTCCGCAGTGGCTGCATAGATCTTCCTTTTCCTGGCAGACTGCCTTAGTATGACCGAATCCCAGGCATTTTGTGCACTGAACAAGAGGCGATTGATCGTACACTGGTCTCCGCTGTAGACCAATGTAAACCCTGCCCTCTTCCACAAGGCGTTTGTGTATTTCCGGGGAGACCTCCAGCACTGGATGGCATTCGAGGCTATTCCTTGCTCTTTTTCTATACTTTACCTTGATTGTGATCTCCTTCACATCAACGCCCTGCAATAGATGTTTATTTTGCGACAGTATATTTTCAACTATATTGGCGTCGGTGTGGTAGGTGAGCACGTCTCTGATTATAACTAATGGGTTAGACGCCCTGGCCACCTCCACTTTCAGGCTGTTGCTTTTTTGGACTTGCTGCCGGACGAGGTTTAGGTCTTCTCTCGTCCCGCAGCTGAGAATCACCTTTTGATTCCGTGCCTTCCTCACTCTATCTATTCTTGCCCCTGTGTTCTTAGTATCAAACACATTTCTGATTTTCTCAATCACCTTCTCCCCTGTGTTTTGGGGATCTGTTGATGAGATTATAAGGGTGTGATTTGGCTTTAGATGAAGTGAGGGAGGCCTGGCTGTGATATGAGGGCCTCGCTTCGACCTTGGTCAAGGTGGTCGCCTCCACGGCCGGGTCATTCGGCATTGGGAGTAGCCGCTCAATGGTGTGTAGATCAGCCACTCCCTTTTGTATGGAGGTGAGTTTCTCTTTGACCTCCGCCATTGCCATTTCCGCCTCGATGTTTTGGACGGGAGGCAAAGGCTCTTTTGAGCCCTTGTCCTGAAGCATGCGGAGGTCAGATGACACGATTTCAAGGCGCTCTGAGAGTGGTCTGAGGTGAGACTCCAGGTCCAGTGGAGACTGTGGAGGTGGTGGAACGCAACCCGGTTTCTCCAGAACCTGCCTGACCAAGTCCTTGATGGCTTTTAATTCGTCCTGTACTGCTGTCGCATTAACTGTATCGTGGTTGAAAGTTTGAAGAGGAATTTCTGCTATGGTTTGTGGCGGACTGGTTTTTTCGCCCAGATCTTCAACGATTTTGCGGAGAACATCAAGTTGGTTTGAGATGCTTTTCGTATGCGTATCAAGCCGGTTTATACCGGCCTGTACGTCTTCCCACCTTCTAGCTTCCCATGTCTCCGTCTTTTGTGTTTTTTGCTCGTTTCCGATCCGGGCGTCTAGTGTTGTCAGGGCCTGTTTGACCTCTCTGATTCCCCTGAAGGGTTCCTCGGTTTCGTAGCCCAGCCAGCTACGTATGGCTTTGGTCTCCTCCAGGGTGCCCGTGATGTCGGCCCTCGCCAAGTTTACTTGCTCGACCAGGCCCTGTTTAAGAGCGAGAACATCCCTGGCATGGGCTCTCTCTACGTTGACTAACTCTTGAGCATGACGAGAGAGAGCCCTTTCCAGGTTGTACTTGTGCCGAGCTCGTGAATCGGCGAGAGATAGGACACTTTCATACAGGCCCTGTAGGCACTCATGTGCAGTTACCTTGCACTCCCTCTTCATGTTTCCCACCGCTTCTAAGGCGTCCTTGGCTCGTTGCAGCATCTCGTTCGCCTCTCTGGTCTCCTCATTCATCGCAACCCCAGAAAGTCTAGACGACGGAGACGGGTAGAAGCTGTGTCTTCGTTTAGATCTTTTGGTCGATGCGACTGATGACGAATCTGAGTCGTCCAAGCCCGTAACACTTGGCGTATCTGAGCGCTCACTCAGTGCAATCGCAGCCGCAAGATGGTCGGTAGGGTATTCCACCGAGGAGGAAGCAGCAACAGGTTCCTCTACTGATAGAGTCTGTTTCTGCTTCCTCCTCGGTGGAGTCACGGGAGTGATGTTCACGGCTGTGTCGGATCTTGCTTTTGGCATTTCCGTGGGGCGAGAGGACGATCTGTAAAGTTTTTCGGAAGCAAAAGATTTGGCCGCGGTAACCCTTGACAATACCTTTTCACGAAGGGATCGCTTTGGCTTTTGGGCGGCAGATTCCAGGGCTTTTTTTGAAACACCAGACATTTTTTTTTTTCATTACACAATCAAAGAGAAAACAAATACAGAAATAGAACAGACACACAAGGATAATATAAATTTACTTAGGCACTAAGCTAACTTATAAGCTAGTTAAATTCTTGTAAGCAGACGAAGCCGACCAGTTTCCGCAAGCAGCACTTGTTCACAAGTTGACACATGTGCCAGCCATCGCCTTCCTCAACCGTCTTGATGGGAAGATGGCGACCCGACACACAATGCCGCCGCTTGCCAAAACTTTTTAGTGAGCGTGACCACTTCGGATGCTTACAAGAACTTTTTAAAGACTAATTTCTAAAAAACTAATATATATGTTTTTTTTTTATGGACTCACTAGATGTTAAAGTGATGATTGGAGTACGACGTTCGACGCGCAACAGAGCTTGGGTGTCCGGCTCTGCGTGGTGACGTGCTTCGGGAGGCTTTTTTTCAGTGATGACTCAGCGGGCGATGGATTTTGATGATTCTGGCGCGGCCAATATGGAGATCTCGTTTTCCCGATTTCAAAGACCCCAAATACTAGAGGTCTGTCTTCAACCGTTGTCGAGTTATGGCTCGCGGGGGTGAGGTCAACCTCGAGGGGGGGATTTGTTGAAAATCGCTTGGGTCCAAAATGTCCGGTTCCTCCTGCTGATTCTAAGGAACCCAAACACAACTCTATGTGGGGGTCTATCTCATCTGGATCTTGAGATAGGCCGAGGGGGGGTGAGGTTACCTGAAGGGGGAGAGGGGGGGGATCTCCTGTGGAGCTTGTGTGTGGGAATTTTAAACAGGGGAGTGGGAAGGGGGTGTCTCAATGGGGGGATGGAGGGGTTCGTTTGGGAGGAAGGGAAGATACAAGGGTGAGGGAAAGAAATTAAGTCTTATTCACTGACCCTCGGACTTGTGGACAATGGAAGGGTTATGGGTTGGGGGTAGTTTTGGGGTGTTTTTGGGGTGGTGTAGAATGGGCTTGGGTGAAGGGTGTAGAATGGGCTGGTGATCCCGGTTCGGATGAGCCCAAACACGAGGGGACTAGGACGAATGGTTGAGGAATTCCCTCGAGGTTACCTGATGATGCTGGCTGGTTCAGAGGGCGGTGTTCTCGGCTGAGCTGCCGGTTTGCCGAGGAGTCCTAGAGCCGTCTGCGGAGTCTTCACGATGGGACGATGTTGACAGAATTAATAACCTCACTATTAGTACGCACGTGGTGACCGCGTGGTTTCCCTGTGAGTTGGCTGCGTGATATCTCTGCTTCCCGTGCTCCGATCTTCAAAATTTTTTCGCCGCCAGATTGACAATTTTGGCGGCTAGAATTATGAGATTACGACTTTTAAGACTCGGTCTTTTTCTTGGTGTTATTCCAGGGAAAATTCTATGCCTTCCTGCTCCTGAACCCCGTGTGTATGTGAGTTGCGCACACAAATCCTGACGAGTCCCACAGTGTTTCACCTCACTAAAACACTTTTTTGCGCGTAGCTCAAAATAAACCTATTTTTAGGATTTTTTTACGTGGAGCTAGTGTGTTTTCTTTGGCTGTTGAACGCGTTCCTACTATATTGTTGTTACGCCTTGATAGTTCATTGCATTGATCAACAGTCACAATCATCGTCAGTATTGACACTTTAATAAAAAATCATTATTTCTATTAGTTTAGTATGTTATAGTTATTCTTTGTTTTTTAAACCTTTCATTCATTTCTTTTATATAATTAATCGAGCGATTTACTACACTCGACGGGTCATCGTTTGTGACGTTTGGGGAATATCGGGTGTAGATATCTTGTTTCAAGCACGGGCCCACGTTCACGAACATGTATCCTGCAATAAACATATTTGTTTTAAATCATATACGGTTTACACTTCAAACAAACCGGCCAAGTGCAAGTCGCGTACTGAGGGTTCGAGGTACAAAGAGTATTTGAGGTAATGATATACCAATAATACAAAATATTTACATTCAGCTCCGAACCCTTAGCAATGCCGACTCGCAATTGGCCCGTTTTTATACTTTCTTGTTTTATTTCAGATTGTGTTTTTAAATCACACCGAGTTTGTCGTTTGTATGCATCATCGATCCTAAGACAGAATAAAAATATATAACGTTAGTAAAATTTAGTCAGTTTTAGTTTTTTATATAGTAATTACATGAGCTCACGTCAGTCCACTTTGACTCCTTGCTAGAGAATGTGAAAATATTCCAAGTTCCCACGTTTCCAAAAGCTCTGAGTAAGCTGACGAACTAGCTGAAGTGGCTGTTTTATCAATAAAGGGCCCGAGTTAAGAACTATCAAATAATAACGGTCTTAAGAGATCGGTGACAGCACAGTCTAAGAGGTTAAAACAGCCTCAATCTTACAAAACAAAGATGCTAGCTCGTCAAATGTTGGTTTGCCAAAAACTAGCCGCAAGTTTGTTTTGGCTGATTTTACAACAATTTTAAGGATACTTTCAGTTAGAACTTTTTGGGGTTAGAAAAACCATGAAATTCCAAGCAAGGAGAGATTACATCCGAGGTTTGGTTATCACTAAGGAAAGTGGTTACATCATTTAAACACCCAACGTCAATAAACAATTCTAAGAAATCGAGAATCTACCTACTCTTCAAACAAATTGTTTAAAAAAAGGATCGTATTTGTTTTCGGGCAACAACAGTATAAGTAGTAGTTAGCAATGCGTTGAATTTTATAAAAAGTTGTTTGTAGAAAGGGTGATTAATGTCCCCTATTGTTTTTCTATCTAGACTAGAATTGAACATTCTGGAAACTATGACTTTTTGGTAAATAAGGTCGGGTCCGGGCCGACCATCAGCCTTACTTTGGATTCGAAACGAGCTAAAGTGCTTATAATCTTTGGACCAAGTGCTCCAAAGGCGAATAGTTAAATACAGGGAAGTGTGCGCTCCATCCCGATACGATGGTTGAAGAACGAGAGCAAAAATTAGAGTTATGTGTCATTACGTCATGTTAGCTCTATTGGTTAGAGTATACCTCGGCTAAAGGGGTGGTTGGACGTGGGTTCGAATACCGCACATGACAATATTTTTTTCTCTCGTAAATTTGTCATTTTGTAATGTAATTGTTGTGTTAAACACAACAATATTAAAATCGGACATAAGTGTTTATTAATTAATAGTACTAGCGATGTAAAGTTACGTTACTAATAATCATTCATTATTATGAAATCGCTATAAAGGATGGCCAATCCCCTACCCGTGTCGAAAACATGGGCATTTATAATTTAAGAAATACCAAGGGGTGGGGCGGGTTACGAGCTACGGGCAAAAATCTTATCGAAACGTGTACTGAAATATATCTGCGACTTTGATTTTTTGATACCCATCGAAACCTACAGGATTTTTAAAATTAAGTGATTTTATCTATAATAGGACCAACCACCACTCACCTAGATGAGAATGAAGTATTGCTGCACAGTAGACACACGACACGACAGAGCTCCCGATTACTACCAAAACCGACTACTACCAATACATTCCCAAAGAGAGTTGGAATCAGGCAGGCGTCCTAAAAATTCTTTTTTGGACTCTTTATGTCTTGTGTGTAACTAAAACACTTGTTTGCATGTTCGTGTAATGTGAATTGTGTTGTTAAAGAAGACATATATACCAACCCCCACACAACTGGAACTAGGGAAGGAAGATGTCACATTAAAATGTACTTACGCTCCGTGGGATTTTTGCATTCGTAAGCCATGTAGGCGCAGTAGCTTTCGAACATATCGTCCTTGAAAGACGGATCGTAGTTGTCTGGCTTTACATTCCTACAAAAAGGATCAGGACAAAATGTCACATGTTCTGTAGTTGACACCTGCTGTACGCATATTTTTCCTATGCTGAAAATATAAAGTAATACATAGAACTTACCTACAACGTAAGGTAACATTTTAAAACACAAGAAGGATACAGACCTAAAGCATATTTATGGGACCGGGACATATCCTTGGTACCGGGACATGGCTCTGGGACCGGGACCTAACTTGAGCTACCTTTGTAAAGTGACTCACAGTTCGAATTGAACTCTCCGTTATTACATAATAGATATGAATAAAATATATAATAATCACAAGTAAATGATAAATACTATGTGTGAGCCGAAAACACGACTGCATATATTTCTCTAAATAGAAAAAATATATAATATAGCTCAAAAATTTCGTACAATTAAGTATTGTGTCTGCATAATAAATCGTATCAATACAAATGTTATTTTGAATTATTATGTACGAAGCGCTCATAGCGAAGTTTGCTTAGCCGTTCTGAACTGATCAGCTAAGTTAAGCAACGTCTGCCACGGTAAGTCATGACCGCGGCAGACGTTGGTGATGGATGACTGCTATTGACACTACTACTGAGCGCTTCCGTGTTTCGGAGGGCACGTTAAGCCGTCAGTCCCTGTTGTTGTTTTAGGACGGCAGTCTTTCAGCTTTCCAGAACAAAATCACTATATGCCTATATAAAAAAAAAAACAAATTAAACAAATTCTAATGGCTAGTAGTACCGGGTCATTATACACCTGCACTCCGTCATATTGATTATGAAAATGTTATCGCCAATGTGGAGGATGCAGTGATTCGAAATAAGGAGCCACACCAAAAGCCGGAGTGCATGAAGCAAGATGTAGCTGCAATGTCACGCAAGCAGACACAACCACAATATAATATTAGCAAAGGTGAGATAGTAACCTTAAGAGTAGAGTGCACGGAACGCTTTCCATACAAACGTAGTTATGTCATATTTAAAATATCAAGTGTTCAAACTAGGTGAACAACATTCTTAAGATAAGAACTGTCCGGAAAGACAGTCTACATCTAACCTATGTGAAATAAATCAAAGAAATTAGGAATCAAACCTAAGATTCGCGATTCAGACGTGTATACGTACTATTTTAAACAATATGACGCATGCAGGCGAAATCCTAGAAATTTTTGGAACGGTAAAGAGATAACTTTCATTGGGACATAATCTCGTAATCCGAGAGTACCGTTCTTACGCATTACCCATGCCATTGAGTTAGGATATTGTTTTTACTGTCCAAAAATGACTGTGTACTTACTTTCGCAATAGGGGGTTGCAGGGTTCGCCGCAGACATCTGGTATGGTTGTGGTTCGAATGGTAGATTGGGTTTTACTCCCTTTTTTAGTGGAACTAGGTTTAATAGTACTTTTAGTGGAGGGGTAGAGAACCCAGTCTCCTCCTGGCCAATACTGCTTGTAACCATAATGAGGATCGTAATGCTTCGTCGACCTTGTTGAACCTTCCTGAAACGTACCACCTGTTCGTTAACATATTTAAAAATTATAAACTAACAGTCTAGAAAGCCCTGAAAAAATATATGAAATAATTACAAAATTACAAATATACGATAGGAAAAATTTAAGTCATGTGCGGGATATATGAAATAACTTATTAAACGCAGTACTATGCTAATCCATGCAAACCCAAATTATTATACATTTTTCTGTGTTAGAAGTCGATCACGTTAAAAAAAAAGTTATTTAATCTTTTTGGTGATAAATACAGGATCTATTGTATAACTCGACCACATCGAGCTTCTACCCCTGCTCAAAGCTTTACCACGATATAATATAGGCCATTACCATCCTACGTAAGCCCTTTGAAGTCAACCCTACTCTTGCAGGTCCTAGGCACCTTAGACTTGACCTAAAACTTGGCCTCTTCCTCTGCAACGTGATGGACCCGGCATATCGGCACCCGCACGGTCAATCCATGAAATGCTAAGTAAGTCGTCTCTCTGCCGCGGCGCTCGGAAGTATTTTCACAGAAATACATACAAAGCAGTATTGCCACTACGGTCGACTGCATGAAGCAGTGGCATTTGCAGCCTGCAGTCGGTACTACTACTTTTGAAAGTACTAAGTTTTATGAAGTTTATCCAAAAGCAAAGAAACAAATTTGAAAAAGTTAAAACCGCTCGTAGCGTGCTTAGTCATTCTTAATCGACCAACTAGTTTCAGCAACGTCTCCCCGAGGGTAACCGCGGCTGACGCTTTTGTTTTGACTTTAACGTCACTGAGGGCAGCGCAACTAAAGGAAGCTAAGGTAAAAAAGGGTAAGGCTAAGGGACCGCCTCTTTCGGATTTCCTTTGCATTCAAGCCCATATTTAAGATCGTAGGTCACAGTGTTGTAAGGGTGGCGCCGCAACTGAAGCGGGCAGCGGTGTCCTATCCAATTGCATTTGTAAATCAAATTTTTCCTTCTACGACTTTGTAAGGTTTTCCATTTACTAATCCTGTAAGTAATTATATTTAAGTACAATTATAAGGTGAAATTATAACCTTAACAAACTTCGTAATCCTTTGACCCTTCACACATACGAGACCTGTAATCAAAGCAAAACAAATTATCTTTACTTAGAAATTTGAATTTAATTTTAAAGGAAATATATAAGAAATAAAGAAAGCAGAAAGAAATACATACCTACTATTATATAACATATTGTTCATATAGAAGGGATATAACAGTAACCTACAAGTGTTTCTACTTTGTGTAGGTTATGATAACGACTGAGCTAAGCAAATAGTTAAAAATTACCAATCCAAGCCATTTGCTTAGCTGATTTATTAAATGACTGAATGTCATTTAAGATCATGCAGCCTGCTAGTTGAACCCTGCCGTTTAGTACAAAGGCTGTTAATTGAACGGCTAGTTGGCTGCCACCATGTCCTTCTATATCTACTATTTAAACATGTAACCAGATGTACCTAATCGTTATTTACTTACAAAATAATGATATAATCCAGCATCGGGAAAAATCGGCGACAATCATATAGCAGATCAATAATCTGTAAGTTAAACGATCGTTATTTACTTAATCGTTTTATGTACAAACGTATTATTGATGAGACAAAAACTGAAAATTCTGAAATTAGAAAAGAACTTACTCAGAGTCGGGAATTTGAAAATATGATACTATATAAAATTATTCTTCTCATCTCGGATCGCTGTATTTATATAATTATGTTTTTTATACTTTTACAATCCTGGTCATAAAACCAGTCATAAATACGATTATATAAAATAAGACACATTTTCATGGAAAACTTACTGTTTTTTTTTAATAGATCAAAACGGACTTCGAGCTTAAAATACGCATTATTAGGTATAACTCAAATACTAATTGTCAGATCTCACTCAAATTTTAATGGGATCACATGACAAGTACCAGCTTTCGAATATAAAAAAAAACATCAAAATCTGTACACCCTGTTAAGAGATATGGGGGTAACACCTACGAATAAATATATTTATTCGTAGGGTAAACACACATAAAAATACATTCTAATTAAGAACCTATTTTTTTTTAAGTCGGTTAAAAATTACGGTAAAAAAATAATATTAAATGCTATTTTGTAGAAAGTAACGGAAACCTACCTCATTATTAATCTTAAGAGAGTTGCAATGATGAGTAAGAATATAAAGAATGTCGACCAATCTAGAAGAATCTAGAATTTCAAGGTTCCGTCAATTTAGACCAACTGCAACAGTCACATTGACAGCTATCACACCTAACACCTGTTTCTGTTAATTTCCAGGTCAGAAGTAGACTAAGTATGAAATTAAAACTGAAAAATAAGACATAAACTGCTACGCTGACAGATGTAAAATAGAATAATGGTTTCGGATTTTTTTAATAATTGACTTTCCTAAATGTAGAAAACACAGCTTTGATAGCTATCATTTTATAAAACTTGGGCTTATCACTATCACTGCATAGTATAAAACATTTTCCCCATATGTGGAACCTATTGATTATACTTAATTTGCACATGATTTCTACCAACAGAGACATTATTATGCTATTGACAGATCAAATACAACTTGCTCCCATCCTCCCTGGTGTCTTGGTCCCGTAAGAGAAACAGATGGGAAAAACAGTTTCATCGACCCCATTAATCACGGTGTTGGAGTTTAACGGTGAGGATGGCACACATTAAGTGTCGTTTACCCCGGTATCGCGTACGACATGTACTATCAACAGATTGTATGATGTATTATCAACAGATACAACAGATTAAAAATATTCCTCAATTAAAAGGTGAAGTACTCATCGTTCTATAGCATTGGCGGTCGAGTTGACAATAACAATAACTACATATTGTAACTAGCCAATTTTGAGCGCTTAAGGTTCCTATTCTTTTTTCTTATGTGATTTAGACGGAACTCGCGCGAGGCCCACCAGATGTTATAGTACCACCAACTTAACTGTGCAGTTAGCGAGGGCGCTGCTGATCAAGGAAATCAACTACAAACTGTCACAATTTGAAGGAATGTTGTAGTTCTTTTTTCTGCCACCTGAACAGATAAGTTGGTGGGTCTGTAAGTGGACTAAGCTCTGCCTATAACAAATGCATTTCGTTACAAGTGACGAATAACACTGCACCCGTCACACACAGTGAGAGACATACAGTTGTTAAGTCTCATGTGCCTATAATTTTACTGGCTCTCAATGACAGCTGCAGAACACACTTTCAGGTGCTTGGCGACCGATTTTCGACTTAAGGGTGTTAGCTTTCCAGGCGAGCATTCGCAAAATGCCCTTCCATCATGCGGAGCTCAAGCCGGCAATGGATCGAAAAACTAAATATTTAACGTTGACGATAAATGGTGCAACTCATCCTTAGCATTGTTTTTACTAAACTGTACATGTAATAAATTAATACAACTGTACTGATAGGTGGAGCACGGGGCCGTACCTTATATTTGTGACTGTCGGGATCGGCTGCGCTGGTCGTGACTGTTAAGTTGATATCAGTAATATAAAAAACCGGCCAAGTGCGAGTGGGACTCGCGCACGCAGTGTTCCGTACCATTATTTCGTTTTCAATATTATTATTTTTAGCAAATAAAAGGCGAAAACCTTTGTATTGTATGGGAGCACCCTTAATTATTTATTTTATTTTAAATACCTGTATTTAAAGAGAACATAAAACTTAAACATAAAACTAAATATTCTGTGAATAGTTAAAGCGTCTACCGTCACCTTTATTAGTATCGAGCAAGAAACGGAAAAAATCAAAAAATCAAGTTTGTTGTATGGGAGCGCCCCTTAAATATTTATTTTATTGTTAGTGTTTGTTGTTACAGCGGCAATAAAAATACATGATCTGTGAAAATTTCAACTGTCTAGCTATCACCGTTCTTGAGATACAGCCTGGTGACAGACGGACGGATAGCGAAGTCTCAGTAACAGGGTCCCGTTTTCGCCCTTTGGGTACGGAACCCTAAAAATGCAGTTGCCCCAAATGTTTTTTACTAGGACGCCGTTTTACCTTAGAAACTTAATATGGTTTTACCTTTTGTTTTCTAAGAAATCGTGCTAAGTATTTTTCACTTTTTAGTCACATGTAAGTATCCTCGTATGTCAGCGCACGTTTAATTTAAGAATAATTAAAATCCAGCTATAAAATTATAATTGCGTAAACTGTTATTGAAATTGGATAAATTCAAGAAGCAGGTATTAACTAGTTTCAAGGCACCTAGAAGGCTAGTCAAATGAATGTATCTTACGGAAAAACGTATGGGTTATGAAAGTGACACTTTTTATATATATTTTATTTTTATTTTATTCGGATATCATAAAGTTTGTTTTTTAAAGTAAAACAAAATAACTACATACTCGTTAATGAATTGTTTTCGCATTTATTTAAATCATATATTTTATTTTGCCTTTTAAATGTTAAATAATTGTTGAAGAGATTTTTAAGTCACATATAAATAGCATAGATTTATTATCTGTACTATTTCAGGTGTTGAGATTGAAAAAACATTCATATTATAGAACACGTTACCTAAAAACTAAGCTTTCAAAACTGTTTTAAATTTGTGTCAAAGTCAAAGTCAAAATCATTTATTCAATTTAGGCGTCTACGACGCTCTTATGAAGGTCAATTACAAATTTTAGTATTGAAATATTCTACATTGTACTGCCACGTTCAGCAAATAAATTGTATAGAGCCACTGCGAGAAGAACGGGCAAGAAACTCGGGGCCATTCTTTTAAACATCTTTTAACAATGTGTTACATACATACTATAAAATAGAGTTATTACAATATTTGTTTAAATTATGTAGGTGACAGGCAATAGCTTGGCGGAGGCGGAATTGTCCTGGCATTTTTGTCGTTTATGTAATCAGAAACTGTGTAGTAGGATTTTTTAATCAATATGTTTTTCACATGCAACTTGAATTTCCCTTCTGTGAGCGTTGTAATATGTTTAGGAACTTTATTATAAAACCGCACACAATTACCTAAGAAGGACCTTTTATTTGTCTTTGCTAATCTAAAACCTGGCACCGCTATTTTATCTTTATTCCTAGTATTGTAATCGTGATTGTTACTGTTTAATTTAAATTTACTCAAATTTTTACGATCATACATAATATTTTCAAATATATACAGACTTGGTAAAGTTAAAATATCAATTTCTTTAAAAAGATCCCTCACAGATTCCCTAGGACCCATTTTATATATGGCTCGAATTGCACGCTTTTGTATGATAAAGATTGTCTCTATCTCAGCAGCAGTTCCCCACAGCAATACGCCATACGACATAATACTGTGGAAGTACGCGAAATAAACTAGCCGAGCAGTAGCTACGTCTGTTAACTGTCTTATCCTAAGAACTGCATATGCAGCAGAACTAAGTCTTCCGGAGAGATCATGTATATGTGGATCCCATTGTAAAGTGGAATCCATTTTGATTCCCAGGAAGACTGTCGCTTTGTCAATAGGGAGTTTATCTGGGCCAAAAATCTGTGGTTCTTTATTATGCCGTGGTAAGTGGTTAAGTCGATTTTGTAACTGGTTATTACGTAAATGTTTTTTATGGTTTAAAAGGTAGGTTAGTAAGTATGATCCAAATACTTCTTAATACTTGCACACCTACTTGCAGGCAAAATACAAGAATGAATTGCCAAAGTGTTGAAAACCTATGTTTATGACAATGTATTCTCGTAAATAAACGAATGATTGATGATTGATTGGTTAAAAACGCAAATAACAGTAATATAGGCGATTTGTCTGTAAATCACTATCTCTGCAGAAAGCTTGCATAGGTCATCATATTTTCGCATTTGCTTTTTCTCTAACACGCATATCCGAATCCTAGTGAAAATATTGGCATTGTTTTGCATGAATTTATTTATTTAATTAATGAGCCCTTACATATGGATTCCTAATGTTTCTACCAGTCACCCCGTGACCACGATCACTGCAAAGTGTTTGAAACGTCGGGACAAAATAATGACAAATATACGCGAATTAAACAGTTTTTAATTATTTGTTCGTCACTTTTAATTTTACATTACTCGAAGACTGCTGCGTTTTTAAAGAAAAAGTACTTTCATCATTTAAAGAGCTACTAAATATGGTATAATAGACACTTTTAACCACATCTAGAGCAATATCCACTAGTAATAAGGCATAGCAACAACTTTGACGAGTTTGCTGTTAATTTTTGTCTATGTAAGACTTTTAGTTTGGGTGTTCGTCGATCTATAAGCCCAGAAAGTCGGCCATCTGTACTTTGCTCACCCGCATGCCGTCAATTACAGTGACAGTTTATTAAGGTCCAAATATTCTGTTTTAAAGTTTCTGAATTGGATGAGTTTTTTCATAAGATTCGTTTTTAATTACAAGATTATAACGGAGATTATAAGAGTTATGGTCATGTGCGGGATTCTGGGGTAGGAGTAGTCCTATAGCTGGGGTATGCTGTATAACCGCTAAGCGAACATGACATATCACGTATGACTAATTTGTCCTTTCATTCTTAACCATTGTAAAGGGATGGAGCGACATCTACAGTTCAACTTAACTTGTAGTACAAACAAGACCAAATTTTACGATAATGTTTTTAGTAAACTTAAAATTTTAATCGTTAAGCAACATCTATATATCATAAGTATGTCACATGCAGCATGTGGTATACGCCAAAACCGTCCATCTCCAGTTGAATAACATGTTCAGGATGTAGATGGTGCTGGTACACTGCAGCGCTTCGATAAAGAAAGGAATGGCGTAGAATGCTCCTTTACCATAATGCTCATGAGAGAGTTTGAACAAAGCCAGTACATCTAGGTTAGCCTGAACAACATCTTCGACCACATCATCACTTACCATCAGGTGAGATAGTGGTCAAAGGATAAACTATAAGGCATAAAAAAAAAAAAAAAACTTGTTACGACAAACAATGGCTAATTTTCCAAGCGATTTTAACCAATACAGCATGAATCCTTATCTAATTAAATACCTTAAATACATTGTTGATTTAATATACATATATAGGCTCTTTACAGAATATGATTAAAATGAATATTTTCGAAGATATCACAGATTTAAAACTAAGTAAAAATGTAGTGTAAGAATTTAGATATTCCAAAGATAACAAGAAATCTTCATGGTTTAGGGAAAGAAGAATTATTTTACTCTAAATTTAACGCGTGCGGGCCACGGGCAGTAATGAATAAATCAAAACTACTGGATCGATTTTCATAATTTTTTCAGTGAATGACAAAGGCTATATATTTTAAACCCGTGCGAAGCCGGAGCGGGCCGCTAGTAAATTATAAACACAATTAGTTTTTAACATCAGTTATTATTTAGAATAGGTTAATATTTATCATAATTTTTCAAATAGTTCGATTATATCCAAAGGTATCGAAAGGACAGGTAAAAGAAAATACTTTGAATAATTTTAATATGTATTTTAACATCAAAAATTCTTCGAGCCGATCGATCTGTTGTACAACCTTTTATATCTGTCTAGGTAAAACTGGACCCCAAATAAAATCTTAGCCGCCTGAGTGGGATAGGTTTTCGGCAGTAGATTATCTCTGCATGGTCCGTTGTACGCAATCAGCCACTCTAAACACAAAACACAATCTTAACAAACAGATTATATAATTTCTAGCATTGTCAATTTAGCATTCCGCGTGGGGTAGTAGCAAAGGTTAAATCCCTTAAGCGCGCATTCCTCCAGGTGCCCAAGCGTGGGCTAATTTTCTCCAGCACTGTCTTTAATAACTACAATTTCTTGATAGATACGTATAAATGCGAAAACAATCAAATTAGAGTTCTTTTAAGATGGTAATCTTGGATCGTATTAGCCAATATATTATAATGCTATGCGAGCTAAAGGTGCAACAAAATAAGTGTGACGCGGAGAATAAATATGTCCATCCTTCCTGGATGTTCGGCCAACTTCGATGTTCCGGGCAGTTAACATTGCAAGCCACCATGCTGACGTAGCGCGCGATGTTCCGGATGATCATTGCACATACTTGTGTAGTTCATGCAATTCACACTAAATGGCTAAGTGATACTAATATTTGATGTGAACAAAACGGCGCAAACACAGCCTGTGCCCAAAATTAGCAGCTGTGCAAACCCGACCAAATGCAGAAGTATACGATACGATAACGCTATATTGCATACCAAGAAAAGAAAAATTAGGACAATACATTTACAAAACTATGATTAACATATAAAGCAATGGAAGTTAAATGTAAATGTAGCAAATGTATTACTTAATTAAATATGTTGTATATTATTGCAATACATCAGCGGTCTTATCGCTAAAGCAATCTCTTACAGACAACCTTTAGATAGACAGGACAACGAAAACTTGTGAACGGTAGTGTGCAACAAAGAAATCATAAACTTTAACATAAAATCAATACGCATTAAACATAGAATACTATAATATATGTATAATATTATATGTATATTTAATAAAATACATGCATATACCTAAATAAATACCTGCACAAATGCAATATATTATACATAATATTAAATGTAAAACTAAATATAAATTACCAACATTTACATAAATAATACATATAAAGTTATTAATTACTTCAAACTTTGCAAAAGTATGAACGTGTATTGAACAATAGGCTTCTAGCATGCCTGGAATTTAGTAGCAGTAGAACTCTTTGTGCGCTTCCGTCCGGGGTAGTATACATATTGTTAGCATGTAATGTTCACATTACTATGTTCCGGTTTAAAGGGTATGGGTGCTGGTGAAATTACAGGCACATGACACTAACATTTGTACGTCCCAGGGTGATAGGCGCAGTGCTGTTCGCCACTTGTGACGAAATGCATCTGTTATAGAAAGAGGTTACTGCTACACGTGGGTCTCGTGCTTGTTCCATCACGATATTCTCTGGAACCGGTCAACTGTGGACAACCGTATTACCTGTGCCATTCACTCCTGGAGCTAGGATATTGATAAGTTTGGCAAAACCCTGGTAATCTCTCTTGTTATTTCACACACTAGTGTGCAACTGTAGTTGACAACCGCGAATACCGCAGAATTCCATATAGTTATTTGATGCAAATAGATGTACTTACGCGCAGTTTTGGCGCAGTCCTCAGTGTCCATTTCGCAAATGCTATTGAATGTCTTATATTCCTTTAATCTGTTTCTTCCACACACTGCACCAGAACTGAAAATCAAAACAATCACATCTTTTTATTATCATCCAAGCTGTATGGCATCAAGAAACCGTACATCTTTGATGATAATTAAAAGATGTGTTTTGATGTAATGATTGATTGCGTTCTGGTGAATATGGGCCATGGGCTGTGCCGCGGGTAAACTGCACTGAACGGAGAGTTCAACGTACAGCTTACACTTGCTTGTACAGTTATTTTTACAATGCCAGCTAAAAAAGTGCCAAATTGTTTTCTTAAAAATTGAGTTATGCTCAAGAACGTGCTTGCAAAATTTCACCGAGTTTGAATACTTGAACTTGGTGTATATGATGTAGCTACGTTTGTATTGTAAGCGCTACGTACACCCTTGAGAATAGAGTGCATGGAGCGCTTTCCATATAAACGTAGTTTCATCATATTTTAAATATCTATATAGTTCATGCTCGGTGATATTTTGTACGCTTATTGCTGAGCCTAATATCCATGCTTTTGGTTTGCCTAATTTTTAATAATTCTAATATATCCCTAAATGTCAAAATAACAATTCCCATACAAAACGATTTTTCAAATTATTTTAGAAAATACTTAATTTTACGGAAGTCTAGCAAACCAGAAGCATATATATTAGGTTTAAAGATATACATGCAAAGTTTCACCGAGTTTAAACTCTTAGTATTTCAAAAATGATCAAACTACGTTTGTATGGGAAGCGCTCCGTGAACTGTACTCTTAAGCGCTTCAAATTATTATTAAAAAAAATATCCCCTCAATATAATTTTATAGATATTAATCTATAAAATTATATTGAGGGGATATTTTTTTTATTCCTTTTTATTATGGTATTAGTGATAATATTGATAATAATTATGATGAAGCAAAAAATACTCACTTATTAAGAGCTGCGTTGCATGGAACATTGCAGTTCGGCTCTGCAGTTGTTATAATTATTTTAGTTTTTTCAGTTATCTTTGTCTTAATTATTTTCTTTTGTCTTTGTCTGTTTGGATCGAACACCCAGTTTCCTCCCGGCCAATATGGCTCGAAGCCATATGAGGGGTTGTAGAATTCCGTCCTGGGTGGACCCACTTTCTTTGGCACACTTTGTCTGAAATAAATATTCGTATTAAAATATTCGTAGTAGAATACACAGGAATACTCGTATTTCTTAATCTCCCTGTCGTGGGGTGCCGGGATAGAATTGCACCCCCTTCCACCCCATATCTTACTGTGGGTGTGTGAGAAAAGACAATAAATATAGAAATAAAATATCAGAAGGTCGGTACACACTCGCAAGAGCTATTACTTTGAAAATGAACAGTGATTGGATCTGGTGCTGACTGATAACATTTATGTACCTTCATTAGCATGGTTTGAAATTGCAGATAGATTTCTATCACACGATAGAAATATATCTGCATGTATCTATCTGCTGGATATGGGTTACATTATCGAAGTTTTCATACGGATCCCTAAGTTTATGAAAATACTTTATAATTTATGTTCATCAGGGATAGTGTATGATTCTAATAATGAAAGAGATTTTCAAATCGGTCTTGCAGCTTTGAAATTTATTCGTTACTTAAAATACTAATATTAGCATTGATTTAGGTGAACACTCGTTAGAGATTGTACTCGGAAACTAATCAATATACCTACAACATCAAAGGTACCTTCACTTATAACAGTAATTAACGGTTTAAGTGATGGATATCACTGGTTGGCAGTAGAAATAGCTATTAGTGGCAGTCAGTCACTTCCCCGAAATCACAGAAAGAGTTACTACAAGTAGAAGCGACATCAGTACGGTAACGGATGAAGCAGTATGCGTTAACCAATTGCACGTTTAACATCTTCGACTACGTCTTCAGTTACAAATAAACGACAATAAAAATACTTACTGGTACTGTTTCAGCGTCTCCTGTGGAGACATTTTGGGACCCACCCCAGCAGGTTGCTCGTACGGACGGGTGGGCCTGGCCGGTGCTTTGGTTGTGCCTCGAGACGGTCTACCGCCCCTCCTCGTCTTTGTTCGTACCCAAGAGTGGTGGAAGTCACTTCCAAACGCACATTTCTGCTGCCTCATAGACATGAAAGCAGATAAACGCTTGCTCTCATGTTGCTCTCGTGTACTCCATACAGAAATGTGTTGAACTGTTGAGTTTATAAAGTTTAATTAGTCCTTGCTGAAACCTGGTCTTTAACTGTGGTCTTTTCGAACAAGCTCAAAGTCACATAATTAGGCAGGGGGAGCACTGTGTTTGTAGTGCGTGAAAAACAGGAATGCGCAAATTTAACGAAGAACCAAATTATGTTACTTACATATTGGCTATATAGCTTGACGAAGCGATAACTGATGGTACAATGTGGTTGAAAATGTTATACATGCTAAGCTAGAATTACTGGCTCTCAAGGGCAGCTGCCGGAACAGACTGTTAGGCACCTAAAGGTGTGTTCCGGCAGCTGTCCTTGAGAGCCAGTAATTCTAGGTTAGCCTAAACAACATGTTCGACCACATCATCACTTACCATCAGGTGAGATTTTCAAAGGCTTAACTATAGGCATAAAAAAAATCTAACCGAAAGATGCAAAAAGTGAGATGATGAGCTACAAAACAGAGTGGGCGAAAATTACATATTGCTCAGACCCCACTTAAGGCTAGATTTCACGTAGCGCTTTCCATACAAACGTACTTACGTCATATTTTAAATACCAAGTGTTCAAACTCGGTGATGTTTTGTAATCATACCTCTGATCGTAATATCTATGCTTTTGTTTTTCCTGCTTTTCGAATTGTCATTTATTTTAAACCTAAATTTTAAAATAAAAATTCCCATTTAAATTATATTTTCCGAATATTTTTAAAATACTTTATTTTACGGATAATTGGCATACTAGTTTAGATATTCGGCTCAAGGATATCCATGTTAAATTTCACCAAGTTTGGACACTTGGTATATCAAATATGACAATACTACGTTTGTATGAAAAACGCTACTTGCATATTTCCCTTAACGTGGAATAAGGACAAGAAGAATAATAGCGTTGAATAATAATATATATAATTAGTTTGTTGAGCTCTTCACCATTGACAACGACATTACTCTATATCAGGCGTGGTAGGAAATCTAAATAATATAATTCTACTAATAATCTAAATACAATATATGTATTCGTGTCTGTTTACATCACAACCAAACCCCTCTTCTTCCCAATCAACTGAGTTGACTTATACTGTTCTTAAGTGCGGTTTTCTATTTCTCTGCCTAAATTGCCGAATTTGCATAAAAATCACTTACATGGACTAAAACACGTCGCATAAATAAAAAGTAGAAGAAGTAAATTCATGGTGTTACATTTTGTCGGGAAGGTGGTTAATGCTACGATTCACGATTAATTTCTTTCTTTGTAACAATGTTTCTTTAGTTTTGTAAACGTTATTTTACTTTTGAACAACTGGTTACTAATAACCGACCGCGGTTCACGCATCTCCATTACTGTATCAAAACAATAGAAAAAAGTTAATGCTTCCAGCCATACGATACATTAAATTGAAGAAATGTGGGAAAAGAACGCGATATAAATGATTTTAGGGTTCTGTTCGCATGTCGCTGGTCTTTAGCAATTCGAGCTATATATAAAATGGGTCCTACGGAATCTGTGAGGGATCTTTTTAAAGAAATTGATATTTTAACTTTACCAAGTCTGTATATATTTGAAAATATTATGTATGTTCGTAAAAATTTAGTAAATTTAAATTAAACAGTGACAATCACGATTACAATACTAGAAATAAAGATTAAATAGTGGTGCCAGGTTTTAGATTAGCAAAGACAAATAAAAGGTCCTTCTTAGGTAATTGTGTGCGGTTTTATAATAAAGTTCCCAAACATATTACAACGCTCACAGAAGGGAAATTAAAGTTGCATGTGAAAAACATATTGATTAAAAAATCCTACTACACAGTTTCTGATTACATAAACGACAAAAATGCCTGGACAATTCCGCCTCCGCCAAGCTATTGCCTGTCACCTACATAATTTAAACAAATATTGTAATAACTCTATTATATAGTAAGTATGTAACACATTGTTAAAATAAGTTTAAAATAATGGCCCCGAGTTTCTTGCCCGTTCTTCTCGCAGTGGCTCTATACAATTTATTTGCTGAACGTGGCAGTACAATGTAGAATATTTCAATACTAAAATTTGTAATTGACCTTCATAAGAGCGTCGTAGACGCCTAAATTGAATAAATGATTTTGACTTTGACTTAGGTCGTAAACGGAATAATATTTCATACAACTGAAATTTTAATATTTGGTGTAAAACTTTGACCCAAAGATGAATATTGGACTAAAACTTCAACCTAATTATGTTTTATTGAGGCTATGACTCTTAAGGCAAAAAAAAAACATTTTTGATATATTGTAAATTTTAGACCATATCCATATTTGTTACGGGGTAGGTATATCTCAAAATGTATAAGCTAATTAGAAATTTGAAATTTCGCTTTTGTTCTACAGTGGACGTCTTCCGACTGATGATGATGACGATGATGTTACTTGATTTGGTTTGGGATTCGACGGGAATGCTTAATAATATTTTGTGCGTTTCGGTGCAATAAATATTCAGTGGGATCGGATGGGACCCGCGACTCGGAACCCTACAGGTCCAACTCGCCGCACGCACTTGGCCAGTTTCTGTTAGAAAACAATAAGTTAAGGTGGTTTTATGGGAAAGTAAACTCAAATTTAATTCGACCGCTACCTAGAATGCGATAACCTAGTGCTCCGTTACAAGTTAAAACGAACCCTACTGCTACAAGATAAGAACCACGACCAAAATACTACCTGCAAGTTGAATATCTGATAAACACCATAATTTTACTGACTTTACCAAAGAGAGCACTTTAAATGCAATTCGTTTGGCTTGTAAAGAAAATATAGTGTATGGAAGAAAACTACCAGTCTCGCCATAAATATAATTATTACTAAGTGTGCCTAAATATTACATCAACCAGAAAATATTTTCAATTGTAGAAGCTGTAGACGCAGAAGCGTTGTGTTGTTAAAAGAGCATGGTGCTCGGACAGCTGCAAGGTACTATTTAAATGTTTTATAATATACTTCCATTACCATGCAAAGTCACATCCAGAATACTTTCAAAAAAGTCGAAGTGCGAAGTCACACGAAGCAAAAAATTATAAACAACTGATATCTGATATATACACCGTGTCCCAAAATTCAACGATAAGCCGGCATCGGTGCATGGACCTACTTATGACTACTCGGGAAAAAATAAAAAAAAATTATAACTCTTTTTTTTTTTAATTACAGAGACTTTTATAAAGTTGCGCCAACTTTTAATAAAACTTGCCATGGTAGTGACCATACATTTAATAATAAAAAAGAGTTATAATTTTTTTTTATTTTTTCCCGAGTAGTCATGAGTAGGTCCATGCACCGATGCCGGCTTATCGTTGAATTTTGGGACACGCTGTATATAGCCCACAACAACATGTTATCAGAAAACAAATTGTCTTATATAATCTTACCGAATATGAGCACGAAACACCTTGACCTTTGTTTCACGGTGGTCGTAGAACGGCAGATGAAGAACGAATATATTATATGACTATATACAAATATGAATTAAATGGCGGTTAATTTTCCGGATGTTTAGTGAAGATATTTCAATAGAAACTATTTTCTAAAGATTGCGCAGAAGAAAGAGTCCTCACAGAAGTAAAATTAATATAAAACTGCTAATAATTCTACTTCTGCCTAGCCACTGTCGATTACCGGTAAAAAATAAGATTTAATGTTATAAATTGTAAAAGAGTAAAGACGTATAGAAAGAATGGCCCCGAGGTTCATGCCCGTTCTTCTGAAAATGCCCAATACTCTTTTTGCTGAACGCGGCAGTACAATATTTTTAATGTACCATTTTATACTTTCATAAGTGCTTCGTAGATGCCAAAATTTAATAAATGTTTTTGAATTTGACTATTACAGACTATTGATGTAAAGTAGAAATCCTAAACAATGGCACTTGAAATAAACAAATGTAATATATGAAAATGACCAAAGCTACGGTAAGCAACTAAAAACCTTACGGATTGGAAAATGTTACAACAATATGGAACATGACACAAATGGCAAGGATTGGCCATTTGTGTAGTAATTATAGTTTGGCCCTTCCACACAAAGTTGCCAAACCCAAACTAAAATGAGCATCGAGATAAACAACTTTTTTGACACTTGTAAAATATACATAATCTCAGAGATATGTTATTCAGTTATGTGACAGTTGTCGTGCCAAAGTTTTGATAAAATCGTGTCGCTCAAAGAGAAACCGACGTCGTTGTCCGTGTTAAAAATAAATGCTTCATTGTTGATACGTTCATATTATTATGGCTATGGCTTTTTTTACAGATTTCATGTGGAACGAGGAGGGTTGACGCGGAGGCAGCATAAATACATTAATTGTACTCAATATTTATTTGATGTAAATGAAGTACGAGTTTAATAGCAACTAGAGCATTCCCAAGGTTTGATGTCAGGCAGGCGATCGGCCATAATAAAGCCGGACGTACTTTGATCTTTGTATCGTACTTTCATCATCAAGAACTTTCCACCAAGGGAACTGATATAACTGATAATGTTTATCAGTATAGATAGGTACATATATGTCAATACTATGGTACTTTGTGCCACGCGCGGAACCTTCTCTTATCTTATGTGATATTGAATTGGTTATCAGGAAATATTAAAAGTATTTGTTTTGATTGTTAAATATACGAGTAGGTTTATATGATGATTACACGACTTAAATAAACAATAAACAAATTATGCGAAAATTCATTCAGTGAGCTGTATAATTTTTTCATAATCTTCGTTAGTCATTATTGTCCTAAGAGTGATTTTACTATACAAGCGATTTATATTACTATAAGATAGGTTGTTTATGAGACTGCAGTAAAGCAATAAATTATACAGTTTAGGGATGACAATTATTATACACTTCTGGACTCATCTATTGGCCCACCTTGTATTTTCAGTTTCGTTTGGTCCTAGCTAAAATTTTATATTAGGTCGAGCAAAAAGTTTTTATTTTATTAACGTTTGCCCTGAGACATTGCGTACCAAATTGTACTAAACTAAGTAAAAATCACATCATACCATTCAGTGTGATATACCAAAAGATGCATCTCCACCCCCGCACTGCGAATCGGCATAAAAATAGCTACTACACTAGCTTAGTACAATTTTTTTACACCCGATAGCAAAAAACATATTTTTCTTTAAATTTACAGTAGATTTTCATTTGCCATACCCAAACCAAAATATAAATATAATTTTAAAAGCTACTAACAGACATAATGTGCAATAGACGATTTAACCTTAATGCCATAACAGCTTGATTAGGAAACACCGACATAAATTGTTGTATAACTTTATAAAACTTTGCGAATTAGCTGAAAATTTAAAATAATATATAATGCAACCTAGTATGAGCGTAGAGCATTGACTTCCCGACTTCCCTACAAAGACTCAGTTAATAGCAAAAATATACACGAAATTCACGATTTTAAATTTTTATTTTTAACTATCTTTACTCTATGAAACGAAATCTATAAATAATTCCTACAAATATCATCACCATCATCCTCAGGGAAGCACTTGTTGTTGGTGTGGAGAACTAGAACATTAGGTAAGCGTGGATTCAAATTTCAATGTGTTATGAAATTACAGTTCCATAGCATTGAGATATGGTACTACGTACTAGAGGAGACACCACAACTCGATTGTTTGTAACACGAGTTAGAGCGCGCGCGCACCAAGTCACTCAGTCTGTGACAAGCGCTTGCTGCATCGTGACACGTTTGAGGGCTAAGTTTTGTTTCATAATATGCCTTCGTGTGTATTGAGATATTGTTCTAACAACTCGAGAAACATAAGTAAAAGTCAAGGAGTGACTTGTCACCAGTAAGATCAACATATAATATTATCTCTAAAACACGATTAATTGAATTCTATTTTATCAATTTATTGCAACTCGTGACGACGCCTCACAGCGGCGGCGGGATGGCGGCCATGTTTAGGTGAATGTCAAAGAGTAAGAACATTTGAATGCGCAGAGTTGACACTATCGACGTATAATGTTAAGTTATTAATTACGGACGGTAAAATATTAAATAGAAAATACTAAAAATAATCAGTTTAAATACTCTGTTGTTTATTCCTTACGTAAGTACACACAGTATCAAGTAGGCAGAATATTAAAAAATGTCGCATCTGCGCGCATTGATTGTTGTCTATGAGAGCTAACACCGCCCGATCACGTGTTCAATATTATCATATTTTCTACTAATATATCTGTATCTGTATCAGCTTGATCGTCCACTGCTGAACACAGCCTCCCCTATAAAGGGGGGTATTTGCCATAATCCCAACGCTTGGCAGGCGTCTTGGGGATCGCAGTGTCAGATGACAGTTCTTTAGAAGGGGCTGCTGCCCACCTTCTAGTATTTTTCCCTTAGTCGCCTTTTACGACACCCACGGGATGATATGGGGAGGTGCAATTCTAACCCGGCACCCCGCGGGGTGATATATACTGATATATACTAACGTAAATTACTGATTAAAAAACAATTGAAGCGTATTAGGTATTTAGCTATGTATGTCACTTCTGTAGTCGGTTCACTCTGTGAGAGCGACAAATCGTAGTAGACAATTGAACGAAACGCGTAAGCGCCCGAAAATTCCCAGCTTTTATGACCTTTTGGGCGCGAGAAAACTGTACCTTAAAAGCGTACTAGCACAGTGTTCCTATACCGTCTAATTAGACATCAGTAATTATGGTTTCAGCGCTGCAGCGGCTTTAAGTTTATTCCTAACAGAATGGAACATGAAGATTGTTTAGAATAGCGACTCTATACGTTAGTAATAATATCTTGATGTTCCATAGTTTAGAATTAGATCTCAGTAGGTACTTAGACACCTTTTGTGGTCATATCGAATTCGCCATTTGAATTTATGACAGTTGTCCTGTTTCTTAAAAATACTCTCCCGGTTTGATAGGCTCCGAAACTGCACCTGGGTAGGTTACAGTTTCTGCGATCTTTCATCGTGTTTCGTCTTACCTTTCAGTTTTCTGCTTTCCAGGTTTTTAGAGTTTTATCACACTATCCACAAAACCATCTCAATCTCCAACCAACCAAGTGGGAATACAGCAGTTTACACAATACCTATCTATGGGCAAGTAGCCCTCAAGAAAGCGCTATTACCTAACCAAATTCAACTCGGGCAAAATAACAGTCAAATACAGACTCCGGACAATATCCATGTTTAAAAACATACTCTTACTTCTCCGAGTATGGAAGTTGAAATACATACTGAAGTTACAAATCCCTACCTAGAAGCCCCAACAATTAAATCGTCGTAACACAATGTCATAATTTGTAATTAATTGAGACGTTTACACGACAAAACAAATTTACATAAGTCTGCGTACGGGCCTAAGGCACACAAGCTTGTTTCGCAGGCAAATAATAATTAGGTAAGTTAGAGCCGCTCAGCGCGCAAATCAAATATTGGGGCGCGGACACTTCGACAGCGAACAGCGGCAATTATATTTGTACTCTTATATTTTATACATTTCATACAAGATGAAAACAAGGTTTATTTTTTTTGATACAGCGAGAGGTTTTATCCATATCAACAGTTATAACCGACACTTACGAATATTTTACAAAATTGAATAATCTTAAAAGAAGCACTCTGTGTTTCCGTAGCTGACAACCTAAAATTATATATAAATTTAGGCACAAAAAATGCTAAATCTAGTAGTTAAAGCCATTTGGGCGTTAATTTTAAATTATCTGCTACATGCATATACAAACTTTTTAATTTATTCTTCAACAAAGGGTTATAATGTTTCGTCAAAAATCGCGGAATCCAAAAGACGAAGCGGCCATTTTTCTACTAATTTTATGTTTGGCGGACAGGGAATTGTTTTTTTCATTAATTGAAACTGAATCCAGACGTGTTTCAAACAAAAAACAGTTTACAAAAAAATGGAACTGACTTCAACACTCAAATGTGTGAAATAGCTTGTTGAAGTCGGTACCATGATGGTTCAAAAGTACCTATTATCACATTACTGTGCGCACCCTTTTTAGTTACCCTAGAAAATATTTTTCAGTTATTGGAGTATAACTCAAAAAGGTTTGACCGATCTTGATAAAATTTTAATGGGATCACACGGCATGAATCAGCTTCCAAATAAAAAAAGAATCCAAAAAATCAGTTCACCCAGTCAAAAGTTCTGAGGTAACAAACATAAATAAGCAGACGAATTGAGTACCTCCTCGTTTTTTTTTAAGTCGTTAAACAAATAGTTCACATTTGTTGTTTTTTACTCAAAGCCAATAAGACGAAAATCATGGTCAATAACTTCTCGCAAATTCAACTATAGGTAAGGCAAAACAATAGGTACAGTGTTCGCATCGCCTCCTAAGGTTCCGTCATCCAAATATCAAATGTTAAGTTTTAATTGGCCATGTTACAATATTTAGTGGCCATGTTACATTGCAAGGTTAAAGATAGCAATACAAGAGGCCACTCTGGCGACATCCTATGAAAGACAATATTACCATAGTAGAAAGAGTGGGAAGTAAGTTATCTTCATACAATCGCACCGCGCGCGGCTTGTATGTGTGCGCCATAGTATCTATGCGTCCCGCATATAACACAATCTCGACCCGTTTCTCAGTGCGCCAGTCGGGCTAACACCGCACAACGTTGGAGCGTCACGGCTTTTCGGCATCTCTAAATAAATTAAAAATGTGCGATAATGGCAGGAGAATAATTGCTGTGTGTTTGTCTGTTTAAACAATTCATCTATTCTAGAGTTGTCTCTGTTCAGATTACCTACTGAACATGAAAGGAAGGCAAGTCACTTATTCTAGCATACCTATAATTTTTACATGATGATGAGTGAGATACCTATAGATTTTATTAGGTAGTTTTCTATAAGATAAACGAAGTAACGCCTACTTTCCCACTAGAATGCTCTACCTAGGTATTTTTGATCTGTCAATTGATATGCCGCTATTGCTTTGTTTACGTTTAGTCATGTCGATTTCTCAGTATTGTAGGATTTGTAGGTAGGTATAGCAAATAAATACTTACAGTTATAAAATCGTAATTGTGAATCAGATAAATAGAACAAAGGTCGATTCGTAACCATTCATAAAAACAAAAAAAATATTAATTATAGTCTAAGAGACAAGCATTACTTTTGGAGGTTGTTTTACGATGTTTTTTATGTAATAATTTAATCACTTTATTCCACTCCTTATGATAGATACTAATGTTTCGAAATATTAATACAAGCATTATCGCGTGCTAAGCTAAAATCATATTTTGAATTGTCTAATATAATATATATATATTATAAATATTTTGAACCCACACAACATAAGTAAAAATACAACTTCGCAGCTCTCGCCAATTTCTAGGCACTGAATTAAAATTTTGCTAAAAGTAATAACCCTGAGACAGGCAAGTGTAGTAGGTAATTAAATCGCGGATTGGGCCGGAGATGGCCTACTTCCCACTCTTTCTACTATGATATTACGTTATTTTGGTAGGTTAGTTTTGACGGGCTGTCGTAGCATTGCCAAAGAAAAGGGTATAATACTGGTATTTGAATCAGGTTAACATTGTTCGGTGGTTAGGTGCGCTGTCGTATCCGTATTGGTTGAAGTGCGGGGTGAGGCAGGAGAGGCCCTAAACTCTTTAACTTGTACGTGAATGCATTAATAGAAGAGCTCAGCAGTACACGTGTCGGATGCCATATTGGATGTTGTTGGATGGAGTTTGTCTCAATAACATTAGCTACGCGGACGACATGGTGCTGCTGAGTGCATCAGTCTGTGATTTATCCAAACTCTTGGCATTATGTGAAAGATATCTATAGCCCGCAGGTTCACGCGTTGTTCGAGGGACGTCAAAATTACATCCGATCATTTTGTACGTCCTTATACATGAGCAGCCTGTGGGTGGCATATACGAAAAAAACAGTACAGCGCACTTCGTGTACAGTACAATAATTCGTTTAGGGTGTTGATGGGGCTGCCCCGACACTGCAGCGCATCGGGGATGTTCGCCGAGTCGCGTGTTGATTGTTTCTACACCACCATGCGGAAACGGTGCACATCTCTGGTGCGCAGGGTCCCCGCCACTCGCACCAACATTCTAAGCGCATTTGCTAAAAGATTAGACTGCCAGTACATCAACCACTGCTGTATGGTTCATAGACTGACTAATAAACAAATGACAGAATCTCTATTATTTATTTCACATGTTTTGAAGCATAATTAATATGATATTATTATTATTAAATGTAAATTGTTATTGATATTATTTCGCGTAAATTATTATTATTATTTTTATGATTTAGACTCATATTTGTTTTTTATAACTATTGAATACTGTTTCATTTTATTTTAATTTATATTGTTTAATTTGTATAGTTCATAGTTATTTATTCATATATAAAATACACGTCAACAATACATTATTTTACAAAAAGTAAAAATACAATTGTTATTTTGTGCTTATATAGCATGAAATACACATAATAAATAAAATCAAAGAAATAACAATAATAATAAGAACAAAATAATAATATTATAAAAATCATAAAACATGTCATTAAATGAGTTATTTGAATGTCAATAGGTTTATAAGTAACAAATTAGCTACTAGAATTTTTATTTTTAAATGTCAAGAATTCATTATAGCTATAGAACGATTGGCTAACCAGCCAGCGTTTGAGCCTCATTTTGAAAACATTCAGGCTTACCGCCTGTTTGACATCATTTGGGATTTGATTATACACTGACGGACCCATGATGTGCGTTAACTTGCCAGACTTAACTAGGGAGCAGGACTTGCTAGCCAACACTCCCCTATTTCTAGTACAATAAGAGTGGGTATCTCCTAGTTTTACGTAGCTATCTAGATTCTGCCGAACGAATACCGCCACTTGAAAAATCACTATTGATGGTAGTGTAAGGATTCCCAATTCCTTGAAATATGGTCTGACGGTGGTATCTTGGGGAATTCTCACGATAGCTCTAACAGCACGTTTTTGGAGCCGGAATGCCCTCTCCCAGTCTGCAGCTCGAGCCCAGAGCTCTGCACCGTACTGAAGTTGGGAATGGACAGTGGCAAAATAGCACGACTTCACCACCTTTATTGGAAGTAGTCGTGCCATACGGCTAAGTGCAAAGCACGCACCGCCTAACTTTCCACACACCCTGTGTACGTGAGACTCCCAGGTAAGGCCACTGTCTATCTCAAAGCCTAGAAAGGTAGTCTTGTTGACTTGGTCTATCCTTTTCATGTCGATGGAAACATTAAGGCGACGAACGTAGTGGCCGGAGAGGTTCACGTAAACAAAGTGTGTTTTGGTTAAATTTAAAACTAGCCCATTCTCACGAAACCACTGAGCTAGTTGTCCAGCAGTTTCGTTCAATCTCTTCTCTAAGTTATCCAACGACGTTCCAGTTACAATAGCGGCGACATCATCGGCGTACATAAACACCTCCGCTTTCGTGATAGCACCTGGTAAATCGTTCAACAACAGTGAGAATAATATATTCGATACTGCTGAACCTTGAGCTACTCCCATATGGATTTTCAATGGGTCAGATCTCTCTTTCCCGCCATCACCGATTTAAAAGTTAGAAGAGTTAAAAGATTGATACATAGTATTTGTATCAATCTTTTAACTCTACCTCACCTGTTGATAACTAGTGTCGAAATGTGGTCGAATGATGTTATAGCTGGCTAAACCTAAAACAAGAACTGGTTCTCAAGGCCCTAAAAGATCCTGTAAGAGTTTATTTTCCTAAATTATGGATCTATTGGATCTCAAATAGAAAACCACAGCGACTGGAAATTGCTTTATTTTGCCAAACTCTGAGCATACCCAGGTAACTGACAAGTCGAAGGAGGTTTAATACAATCTATAGATTAATAATGGTAGAACATGATAGCAGAGGGCTGAAACGCGAAATCTTTGACCAATTTTCGCTGAAAGGAATCAAGTAGGATTCCTGTGGGATATTATGCCTTCAAGATCTTACCAAATGTAAATACTTCATTCACAATAAACGTTGATGAGAATCGACAGCTCTGCGTAAAAATTGCCTAATCTGTTTTGTCTTCAGCGAGGCAAGGAACTTGTGAAGTAAATATAAGAAAAGCCGATTTGCCCGCGGCAAAGGGCGGATTAGTATTCTGCCAGCGCAGCGCCAAGGGTAGAAATAATAAACACGTAAATGTACGAATAAACCAGTAGTGTTGCGTTACAATTTCGGGAGGAACATGTCATGATTAGCTAATATTAGATGTTATTCTGTTTCGACTGTGTAGAAGGGCGAGAGAGCTTAATAAGGCACTGATGTTCTGTGTCATTCAGTTTTATTTGCTGGCTAATATTATGTAGGTTCCTATTATAAGTATTAAATTGCAAGCAGGAGACGTAGCAAGAACAGGTAGGCACGCAGATGTATTGAACGCTCATCAATCAAACAATAAGTACGAGTAAGTAAAGCTAAACTAAATCTCTCTTTTTCGTATATCTTCATACATAGAATGTAGTACAAAAATGTCTAGATATAAGTAATAGAATAGCCTTACTGTTTCTAGATAACAAATAAGTCTTCAAACTCAAATACTTCGGTAGATACAAAACATGTCAATGCGTTACAGACGCTGCAGTATACATTACTGGTACATTGTGTGTTAGTTACCAGATTACCAAATAATATATTAAGGTGAGGGTGCTATTTAGAATCCAAGATAAACGAAGAATTCCCAAATAGCTTCATGGAATAGTGACAAACAGAGTAATGTTTATAAGGGTGGCTAAAGGATCTAGAGAGGTGTTAGAGGTTTCTCTAAGCAGTACTCTCGGCGTTTTTGTCTGTCGTCTCTACCACTATAACATAATTCTATGTCAAGAATAAAAAAATACTGCGTGTGATAAGCTTTTTCCATCATTTTAGCTCTACGTTACGACAGCGTGGCGTTATAATTAAATAGGATGAACACTAGTTCGCTCTTTTTATATGAAATAGAAAACCTGCCTGAAATAAGAAAAATTAAACGAAGTAATATTTTTCCTGGCGACATATTATATTGAATCCCTCGCTGCGCTCAGGACTCTCAACTTTAAAATTGCCCGCAGCACTTGCCTTCTACTATAAATATTTTGCTAGATTATTAGTTGAATAGTTTTGTCCTCATCTTAAATAGATATTAGTTATGAGGGTTTAGGGTTCCTTACGAGAAAATGGTAGTCTGTTATTGACCCACCTCTGGAAGTCCATCCAAGGGCTATATTTGTTACCGTATGCGAATGTAGCGCCATTGGTTGCACTCAGTGGCCCCACCGCGTTTGTACTGAGTGTCCGTACCCACATAATTAGTGTAATTAATTTATCTAAATATGTAATTTGAACAGGGAATAACCGGAATGCCTATATAAGCTTAATTTATTTAGTTGAGTCGGCAGACATGCAGATAAAATAAAGGCGCAAATATAAACTTGGAATGGTGACTTGCGCCACGGAAGCGGAATAGATACAAGTACCTCACCGGTATCAAATAAAATTTTCAAATATTGTGTTCAAATTCTACCGCCAAGCAGTAATGTTCACATTATTGTGTACCGCTTTGAAGGGTAATTGCCGGCACACAGCCGGTGAAATTACAGGCACGTGAGACTTAACAACTTTAAGTCTCATGGTGATGGGTGCAGATGCAATTCGTCACCAGTACGGCACTTGTGACGAATTGCATCTGTGGCTGAGGTTACCGCTGAACATCAGGTGGGCCTCGAACATGTGCCGTTACAAAACAAGAAGCCTCACGAAAATACAAAAAAGTGGAAAAGAGAATTACACTTAAGTTATGCTAAGCTACTACACGTCCTACAACTTACGTGATAAAGAAACTACTGTTTGAACGAATATATGACGATGCAACTGAATCCTTGTTTTTATGAGGATTTATGATAAAATAGCCAATGGTTGGTGAATATTATTTAATTGTTGACGAAAGAAGATTGGAACTAAATACGAACCTTTGTATTTTATGTAGTAATAAATGTACGGACGAAATGACTGCAGGGAACAAAAACTAAAAAAGAAAAACTAGCGCCAGTTTCAGTGACGAAGAGATTTTTGAATCCCATGCATATCAGAACTCGGCTCGTCCGCGAGGTGTTGGGCAAACAGTAGAAAAACCAAAAAGACCGTGGTCAGAAAAGCGGTCAATCTCATGTGGCTATCAAGGCTCCATCCAGATGGAACACACTGTCAGGTTCCTGGTGATTTTCTACTTGAGCAGGCGAGAATTCTCATAATGCACTACCACCATGCGGTGAAACTAAAGGCAGCGGTAGGAATCGGACATCGGGAATCGGCAGGTTCATGGTCCATAGTAATTACGTACATAGCTATTAACGCTCGGCTTTCACTGCCTCATAGAGTAAGTCAACTTTTTTATATTACGGGTATATATCTAGACTTACTTTTATTACTAGGCATTTTAATAAATCAAACTGTCAAGTGTGCCACTGAATCTTGGCTTTAAATTCTTCATCGAAGGCTACACGGCAAATTAATGTCATAGATTTCGTCTGTTTCTATTTTACTTGAAAGAGCCTATACTTCATTTAATACCCAGAGATAGAATTTCCGATAAAGTAAAGCATCCTAAAATATTTCTTTTTGTAAATATTTCCTCTCCGAATGGTTTTCAATTTAAAGGGTTTGGATGCTGCGTGCTACGAACCATCGTGAGAAACAAACGGAAGTAAATTTATTTTCAAATCTTTCCTTATTAACTTGAGCGAGATAAAATGTTTTAGTCAACAATCAAAACCTTCATTATGAGCATTTTAAAGCAAATTTGCTTTGTTTTAGAAACAAAAATGTAATCGAAAGGACAAACTAAGAAAGTATTTATTGTGTAAAATAACAAAATGCTGAAGGATTTTCTGGATAGAGACGTGCCTGGGTGCACAAGTACTTGTTTCTTTTTTAAAACGAAACGGAGTAGTTCTGAAGATGATGCGTAGGTTTATTTGTATGGATGACCAAGCACTTCACTTATTATCCGATATTAATTATTCTTTATAATTGGGTAGGTACATCTCCACATTGGTCTTATTGAAATTTTATCGAAATAGCCAAAATTTATCGCATTTTGATGAAAATACGAAATAACACAAGCTATGCGATTCCCATTTTCCACAAGGAAATCGGGCCGAGAAAATGCGCGCTCAGAGCGCTTGAATCAGCATAGTACATTCATCAGGCACCGATATGTAAGCAGGTTTGAATTTATTCTTGTCTCCGAGTATAATATAAGGTTGAAGTTTAGAGAAATCTATTCAATCAAATATAAATCCTGATGACTGCATCTACCTTCAATTAGATATATCTTATTTTGCAGCGTTACTTTTACTTTGTAATTTTATTTATATCTCAATAATTTTTCACCAACCCTATATTTCCTCTATGGGATAATTCGACCTCCATTTGTCGGCATACCGTCGCGACTTCAGCATGTCGTTAAACTGCTGTCGCAGAGTTGCGACGATATCACTCGTGGAAGACGACATAGAGCTTCGTCAAGTGCAGTTGCTAAAAAAATATACTCGCTCCATAAGGTGATCTCGGGTTCAATGATCTCAGCTCTGAAATCTGCATTCAAAGAGAAGCAAATAGTGATTATGATCAACATGTATTCAAATATTTGACAAAAATAACTTTTTTGCACAATACTGTATCAAAAAACACTCAATGCTGCAGCGCGATAACTGTCAAAGAAAATATTTACAAATGATCTGTGTTACAGAAGTAGATTGAAATCCCAATTTTTTTTTTTATTTTTTTTTTATGCCTGATAGGTTAGCCTTTGACCACTATCTCACCTGATGGTAAGTGATGATGTGGTCGAAGATGTTGTTCAGGCTAACCTAGAAGTACTGGCACTCAAGGACAGCTGCCGGAACACACCGTTAGGTGCTTGGCGACAGACTTTCTACTTGAGGGTGGTAGCTAGCCAGGCGGGCATTCGCAAAATGCCCTACCACCATGCTATAACGACTGCCATCCTAAGACGAAAACCGGGACCGACGGCTTAACGTGCCCTCCGAAGCACGGAAACGCTCAGTAGTAATGTCACTAGCGGTCACCCATCCAACTCCTGACCGCGCGCGACGTTGCTTAACTTTGCTGATCGGTTGAGAACAGCTAAGTAAACTTCGCTACGAGCGCTTCCTTCGCTACAATAAACCAGTATCGAATATCTTATTCATTAGCATTAAATTTCAGAGCAGTCTAAGCTTAGTATAGACTCCCACAAGAGTAGCTTTAAATATCCATATTTGTTAGATTCATCCGAAGTCATGCAAAGAGCTTAGAACTAAGCTTTATGCTTGACACAGATAAGCCCTACATATTATTCAGACTTTGCTAAAATAAAACATTAAGACGTATCGTCAGGCTGTCTGCTGCCACCAGATATCGCTCTCAGACGGATCCTAGTGCCAATAAATCAGGCTCTCCCTCCCGTAATGCGCACTCGAAATTATTCTTAACGTAAATCATAAAAAATGTCCGGAGCGGTCATCGCGCCCTCGACTACAGACCCGTATCAATCAAACTTAGCGTCGCCTCTGGCGTCGCGTCGCCTCGCTTGGAGCTGGAGACAAGTGTTACTGCGAATACAGGAAACTCACATCCGGATTTGACCGGATGTGAGTGCTTTGTTATAAAACAACGATAGCCCGGTACCAATGGCTATGGAGTACTGCGCAGAGGCATAATATGGTCAGAAATTTGCCGTCTGCTGAGCTTCACCGCAAAGTGATAGGGAATATTTGCTTGGCTTCCAATAACAATCAAGAAGAACCGCTGTCACCAAGCACGGTCTACCAGTTAAGGATATATAGCGTGAATCCGACAGGTACGTGGCCAATTTATATTGCTTATATTTTATGTAAAGTATTTGTTAATTTTGTTGGGAATGTAATGATGTGGTTGCTATAATGCCCAACCTGATGTGATTAGAACCTACGAGCGCCTGTTCGACTACGGCTTATTAGCACGGAGCTGTCACTGAACACACAAAAATATGTACAAATTTATTTATTTATTTATTAAGACTTACAATTGTGAACTTACAGCTAAGCCAACACATCCACAATGTCGTTGCGTTGTACTACAAACAAGACCAATTTTGCAATTGGTTTTATACTTGTAAATGATGACGCAACCTTATAATTTTATTACTGTTAGGTTTGCCATAACGCCTGCTATGCAAGTGGTACTATAGATGTCGCTCCATCCCAATACGATGGTTAAAGAACGATAGGAAAGATTCGAGTTATGACGTCATGTCATGTTAGCTCAACTGGTTAGAGCATACCCCGGCTCAAGGGGTGGATGGACGCGGATTCGAATCCCGCACATGATTTAATTTTTTTATTCATTATACCTAGTTTTTTGACCTTAAATGTGAGCAATATACATAGATAACACTTACTAAACAAAACATAATGACACTGTGGTAATAAAATAAATATATAGTGGTAAACATTTCATAGACTTAAAATATTTTTACTGGGAAGCACTTAAAAAAAATTAAGTGAATATTTCATTGAACGCCGTTCTTATTGGCGTTTATTAAATTAAGATGTACACTGAAAAAACTTTATTGTAATTATCTACAAAAACTTTGGTAATTAGCTACACAAAAATGGTGACTACATAACTAGTTCTACTAGTAGCCAAACTAAGTTTTGTAAATTGGCGTTATGTTACGAGTAATCGAAATATTTATTAATATTTTCAAAACTAATTATGTGAACATTAACCAAACAATGTGTCACCAATAAATATAGTCTAATTAAAATTAGTCTACCCATTTTGTTATTCGTTGTAATCCTGTTTGATTGTCATTTAACAGCTAGTTGTAGATACTTAACCTGACTGTATTCCTGTGGGTAGCTAAACTGTAATGCTGTTTTCGTTTTTATGTAACCTTACTAATATGTTATCAACAGCTCAACTATTTAGTAAGTTTCATGTGTATATAACTTAAACAGGCGCTATTAATAACTCAACTGTTTCGTTACTTCTATGTGTACCTTACCCCACACAGTGTTACTGTTAACATAACTGTTTAGTTACTTAAGGCTGTCGTCCCTAGGCAGGTATTAGCTATATTATGTTACTTGAACCTCGCTAGGGTACATATAACATAATAAGATTATCTTAGGTAAACATTAGAAAACAAAACAACATTTTTATGTTACATTTAAGTTTATTGAAATTATAATCATTAAACAATATAGGTTATCAGGTATGATCAATTAGTGGGAATCAAAACCGCGACCTTGAATTGTCCTGAGCTTGCTTCTCTACCTAAATGTTATAAAATTGTGACCCCCGTGATATTTTAGGGGGGATTTTTAATTGTATAGTAATTAATTATTAACTCTATACGGCTCCCACTGGGGACAGTAAGAAAAAAAAACTTATTTAATTTGTCTACCAAAAACATGCCATATTATGGCATTTATATAAATCATATGAACCAATCATACATTATAACATTTAACATTCATCTATAATTTTTGGTTATATTATTTTAATATAAAATGCAAAATTTTACTCACAAAAATATATACATAAATGTTAAACAAAAAAATAGCGAACTAACCCAAAAATTTTACAATCACTCAAGTTTTTCTTATCTGTAATCTTTAATAAAACACTTGCAAGTTGGTACATAGTTTGTTTTGCCGGCGATGCAGCTGTCGTCCGATCCTGATCCATTATCCTGTGTAATTTTTGCACACATTTAATTAAGAAATCATGCGCTGTTGTTCACTAATATCAATCTGAGTAAATAACAGTTAATACGTTTTTATCATTTGGGAATTTCGCAAAACGCAAACCAATATGGCTTCCGTCCGCTGCGCCGCCGCCGCGCCGACCGTAGAGTACTTGTATATGCGCTGATGGCCGATGTTTTGTTCCTCCAACTAGGGTTTAAAAAAAGGGGCCTTACATACAAGCAAGTTTCGATTGATTATAAAGTAAACAGTTTTGTAATTAATAATCAAAGTCAGGTTGAAAGTAGCTTTTTTTTTTGTTATTTACTAATTGTGTGTTTATCAATTGATAACATTTGATTCTTTAATAGCTAAACAACCTGAAAGTATATTTACAACCACTATTTTTGGTATTTATATGTTTGTTACTAGTAAACCAACCGTTTCATAAAGGTATATCCAAATAGTTCGCTTATTTTTAGTGAACTCAGTTTTGCAGCCATAGCTAAACTCACGTTTTGTTAAATGTACATTAAAAAAAGTCAATTATTAACTAAACTCAATATAACACAACCCATTTTGTAGGCCATAACTAAATCAGACGACGTGATTTAAACAAAGTTTGTTTACTTGCAGCTTTCTACAATTTAACAAAACAGGTTTAGTAAATTAGTTTTTTCAGTGTAATTATGATCTTCCACTTAATGCTTCCATCATGTCCCTAATTATTGATTTAAGTGACTAACAAAATCCGCTTAATCAACTCCACCGGGCATGCGTAAATGCAAAAATAAAAATATTAAAACTATAGGATTGCATCATCGGTAACAAGTTTAAAGCTAATTGCAAATGTTTATCTTGTTTGTAATATACAATCGGCATCGGCGTCAAAGTCGGCGTAAAAACATCAAAAAAATCGTAGGTATCTCAACAAATGATACTGGAACTAAGGTCATAGTTTATGGAATGACTGTCAATCAGCAAAGCGGTAAATAATTAAAAGATAATCTATGAATACAATCGACTATCCGCCACATATGACATTGACAACATCACTTGAACAGTATCTAGTTTTATGTTCCATTCTACGTATGAAATGTCGCTAATACATAGGTATACGATAAAGCCCAAACTGTACATTATATAGGTAATATTTATACCTTACACTGTTTTTTTACAATTGTGGTATGAAAATAATATACATCGATGGAGTTTTATAATAGGCAAATAGGAACTATTTAAAAATATAGAACGCGTTCGGAATGTTTGTCTAGTTTAAATCGGAGTACAAAATCATTTTGCAAAAATACGCATATCATTTTTATTAGGGCTTTTCTTGGAATAATGTTTGTTATACTACATAGAGAAATAAGGTCATACATTTTGAACAGTCCCTTATTTTGTGACACTTTCTGGATCTAGCATGTTCTAGGTACGTTCTGGCCATCCATCTTTGAAATAGGTACCAAATACTAATTTATAACTGTATGACTAAATACCTACTCAAAGATAAATAAAGGAGTTCAGATGGAAGACAAATTGAGATTATACGATATTATAATATCCTTTTCAACAGTACGTATGACAAACCTATAAAGCGTGAAAGGGACAATATGATAGAAACATGTTTTTTTGGGCGTCACTTGTATTGTGCGTCGTGCTAAATATATGTTTCTTTATTTGTCTGATGGCTGAGTGACAGTAAATTTACCTGTCGTGGTAAAATAAAAAGTTTATTCCAAGTAGTAAATACATTAAGTACACTTACCCGAATGCTTTAATGAGAGTACCCATAGCTGTAGTCTTCCATTCTGCTATATTCCGTCGTCAAAGAACCTATTGTATTTTTTTATTATTAACTACTTAATTACCGAAATGTTTCTGTTGTTTGACATAGGTACGATTAAGTACCTATATCCTTTAGTGACGTCACAAAGTAGCCCCAAGCCCCTACAGCGGATAAGCGCTGGTTGACAACGGCATTATCCCGAGTTGGAAACGATTTGCGATGAGCAACATCAAGTTGGAAGGTATAATAGGTACTAACCTGTTTATTTCATACTCAGGTGACCAAAATGGATCATTGTGCGCAACATTAATTATTAAACGAACCCCAATAATTTTGCACTTTACTGTAGTTATTCATTTTCGTTGTTCTATCGCAAGATATCTAAATGTCAAATTATTTTATGTTATGATACTTATGCTTGCTGAGACGGACAATTCACCCGTCTGATGGTATGCTTCGCGCCTGTACATAAATCCATTGCAGTGTCAACATTGTCCTGCTGAACACTGCACTGTCCTCATCACTCCGAGACTTGGTTCTTATGTCTCGTTCGCCCAGTAATTTCACTTGCTACTGTACTTTCACGCCTAAACACATTTCTGGTTGCAAACTGCTTCAAAGCAGAATAACTAACACTGCGGTGGTACACTCCAAGACTTAGATTAAAGAGCTTCGTGCATATAGGTATAATTATAATTTTTATTTATCGACCATGGACGGATGCTGTATTTGTTGTCCTATTTAATGTGCTGGTGAAATAAAGTTGTGTATCGCACATTCTCTAGCGTGGACCCTGTGAAATAGCTATAACTGGAATCTCTTAACTCAGCTTATAATCTCAAAAAGTTGTTTCTACAAATATTCTCTCCCCCGCAAAGCTCTAAATTGACCCCCAACATCCACGCGGCCGGCCAGAAGCAGAAAATCGTACATAGGTACTACTACATTTCCAGGCGCGCTGCATTGTATATATCTAATCAATCTAATCAATGCAATAGTTTCGGTAAATTTTCCCCAAATGTTTGTCCATCAAAGATTCGCCGAAAGCCGCGCATTCTCAACATCTCGACTATTCTCGACCTGCTGACTTTACGATCCTTCTTCAGGTGATTTTATAGTTTCGTTACTGAGTAACTCTTACTTGATCTGTGGTTTTAGGGCTGCCCTTGATGTTGGAAGAAATAAGAAGTAGATAATAGTGTGTTGTGAATAGCTTCGTCCGGTTTATGGCGGATTATACTCCTCCTCTCATAATGTGTTTTCTTTTTATAGAATTCAAACGAGAAAAGTTGAAGGCAAGCTAAATTACAAGGCACTTACTAAGCCAATATCTTCTTAACATATTTTGCTGATTAAGTTCAAGAATCAATCCTCTGTCATAGTTTACAATGAACCTATAATCACAGACATTCCCTTTCTTATTAGACTGAATATTCTCCAGATATAAACTTACTGCTAAGCCAGTAACAGGAATATTTAACGGCTGTTTATATTCTTGACCGCATTTTTGCACAATAACAAAGGAACGCAAAGCAATTCACAAACATTCATAAAACGAGGCGTGCGCCCGAATACAGTTATTGTGAGAAACATTGTTTATTGTACCGCGGCAAAGCGCGGCTAATCACGGCCGCTTGCCATTCCACTCAGCTCCTTCCGCAGAACAGACGGGAACGCCTGCCTACGACGCGCTTAATAAGTATTCAACCGAAGCCACAACCCCTAGGGACATATAAAATACCCTGAATAAACGTTTAACTTCGAGATTGGCCGTTATTCCGCTAGATATGACTCCGGAGCTTCGGATATGAAATCTTACAACACTAATGTTCAATGAAGCAGTTTTATTGCGGGACCAATAAAATAGCATATTAGATGCGGAACGGCGCGACGTCTAGAGAGATCAATTTCAGATATTAAAGCCGCGGCTTCAAATAGTAAAAGTTTTATTTCCCGCGAGCCAGGTGAGCCGTCCCGCCCCGTTGGACTCTAAACCACCAATGCTCCATTCAACCATTTACTATTTATTAATATTCTGTTGCAATCTCCAAGATGCGTTATTACTTCCTACCCCGTAACTCGTTCTCTGCCCTTGGCTTAGCCATCATTGATTTCGATGTAAACATTTGAACGATATTCTCCGTTCACAAAAAAAATGCTCGGATTTTAAGATAAGTCTACCTATAAGAACAGTACATATATGGGGCTAAAGTATATACTCATATACTCATATACTCATATACTCATATACTCATATACTCATTTATTGATAAAATAAATTTTACATGTCAAGTTACATATTATGTTGGATATACATGTGTATACATCTATAAGAAATAATTATTCAAACACAAAAAAATAAAAAAATCATAATAATAAAAACTTTTAGAGTCAATTACAAAAATAATAATTAATAATAGAAATAATATGGATATAACAACTTACGAAATAATATCTACAATGTCATGAACTCGTCAAATCTATAGAACGTTTGCACGATAAGCCAGCGCTTCAGACGGGACTTGAAGCAGGCCATGCTGGACGCTGCGACTACATCGTCGGGGAGCTTATTGTAGACGGCGGGACCCAGTATATGGGTCAATTTGCTGGACTTGGCAAGGGAGCGTGATACTGCCGCGAGCTTGTTGGAGTTGCGGGTGCTGTACGAGTGAGTGTCACTGTTTTTCTTGTATAGTGCCAAGTTGTCTCTCACATATACTGCCACCTGAAAAATCAAGATGGCAGGCAATGTGAGAATGCCCAGTTCTTTAAAATACGGTCTCGCGGAGGTGTCTCGCGGTATTCGCACAATCGCTCTTACGGCGCGCTTCTGCATTCGGAAGACTCTTTCCCAGTGTGCGCAACGCGCCCAGAGCTCCGCGCCGTACTGCAGCAGCGAGTGCACCGTCGCGAAGTAGCACGCGCGTGACACCTCAACGGGGGCCACTCGGGACACTCTACTGAGCGCATAACAGGCGCTTCCTAATTTTCCACACAGTTTGTGGACATGACACTCCCACGTCAGTCCCTTGTCAATTTCGAATCCCAGGAAAGTCGTGTTTCCTACTTGGTCTATCATTGAACCGTTCACTTTAACCGCCAGAGGTCTCACCACCCGACCTGATAAATTAAAGTGGATGAAATGCGTCTTGCTTAGGTTGAGTGCGAGCCCATTAATATGGAACCACATTGCAAGGGCCGAAGCCACCTCATTCAGCCTCTCTTCAAGAAGATCCACCGTAGCGGCAGTGACGATTGCTGCAACGTCATCGGCATACATTAGTGTGTCTGCCACTGTCACGACATCCGGCAAATCATTAAGCAGGAGGGAAAACAATATGTTAGATATAGAGGATCCCTGCGCCACCCCCATCGAAGACGAAAGCGGGTCGGACTTGTTTCTGCCGTCTCCAGCGTCCACAATTTGGGACCTTCCTCGCAATAAATTTGTCAACAGCGCATACGACTTACCATGGATTCCGTAATGCTTTAATTTAACCGCCAGCACAGCGTGGTCAGCTACGTCAAATGCTTTGGATAAGTCGCAGCATAGGACTGCTACTTGCTGCTTGCGCTCGCGGGCGGCCACCACCCGCCTGACGACTTCCCTAGTTAAGCTAGTAGTCGATCGTCCTGCTCGGTAAGCATATTGCCGGTCAGATAGTGCGCTAGTCGACGCCAAGTATTCTAGTAACCTAGAACTCAATCCATTTTCGAAAATCTTGGCAATTGCGGGAATTAAAGAAACAGGTCTATATCCATCCATATTTTCCCTCTTTCCCTTACCCTTAAAAATTGGCGATATTTTGCTCACTTTTAAATAGCCTGGGTATGATCCTTCCTTTAAGCACGTGTTAAATAAGGACGATAGCAGAGGCGCTAGGGATATGATGGCCGTCCTTAGCAACTCCATAGAGAGACCATACACGTCCTTGGATTGCTTGGGCGGTATGCGTGTGGTGACCGTGTGATACACCTCGTCCGCAGTGAAGGGACGCAGCCTAAGCGAGCGGTCAGAGGGCGCTCGTGCACTTGACAAGGCGCGACGCACAGCGCCTATGTCCGCCTGCGGTGAGCCGCACGCTGCCGCTGCGTTGAGGAACCGTGCATTCATTGCATCTAATGCTTCCTTGGGGTTTGAGAACTTTTTACCGTCATTGTTTACTACAATGTCAGTAAAATTAAGTTTAGGTGCGTTGTTTTTTCCTCTCTCTTTGTTAACAATTGCCCACATACCTTTTGAAGCGCTTCTGCTATTAGTTATTAATTTTGAGTAATAATTTGATTTTTGATCATTAATTGCTGCGTTATATTTTAAGTTCAATTTATCTATTACAGATTTAATGTGTATGTCATTAGGGAATAATTTATTTAATTTTAAAATGTCAAATAAAAGTTCTTTTAAATTTTTTATATCGGGGGTTACCCACGATGAGTCACACTTATTGGGTTTCCTCTTCATTGGAAAGCATACTTCGGCTTTATTTAAAATTATATTTATAACTGACGAAGCTAATGCATCAGCTGACTTCGAGCGCTCAAAAATTTCCCGCCAGTCCACACTGTCTATTGAGGCGACAAAGCTGGCGCGGTTAGATTGTGAGAAGTCCCTAACCAAGCGCGTCGGGCACCGTGACTCATACCGGGCGCATAATACTTCCCCCCGCACCGCTAAGTGATCGCTTAGGTTGGTCACCACGGGGGCAACCCGCACACGCTCTGCTGCCATGTTTGTATAGAAATGGTCCAAGCAAGTCGCTGTCGTGGCGGTTACACGAGTAGGGAAATCTACAATATTTACCGTATTGTGGGTTGATAACAAATCCAAAAGCTTATTTTTTTCGGGATAATCGTCGGACAAACAATTAATATTGAAATCGCCGACGACGATGAAGTCTTTATCACGATGGGCTAACTTATCGAGCAAACGTTCAAAGTAATAAAGAAAATCATTACCGCTAATCAAATTAGTGCGGTATATACAAATTACTGTGATTTCAAATTCTATAATATCTATTGCGGATATCTCGCAATATCGTTCCTCTGATAGATGCACAAGATCCAAATTTTCTACACATTTTAAGTTTTCGTCCACAAATATACACGATCCACCGTGAGCTACCTGTTTCCTACAATATTTAGAGGCTAACTTAAAACCATTTATATAAACACAGTTTAAATTTGCTTCTGTCATCCAATGTTCTGTAATTGCGAGAACGTTGCAGTTTAGTTCGCTACTCAACAGCACCTCCAATCTTTGAGTCTTATGGTCAATAGATGCAATATTTTGATGGCATACGACGATCCCACGTTGTTGAGGTGAATATAGTGAGGCCTGATGCATGTCAACTGATCTACTGTCGCTCTCGGACTGAGCTCGATCGGCTTGCATTATCGCCCCGCTCACGGGGCGACGAACGAAAGTATGTCCACTCGGAAATTTTAACACCCGGTGGCCATACTGCAGGCAAGTAAACATTATCGTAATCGTTCAGCGGAATACCTATAATGAATGCTGCGTGTCGGTCCGTTTTTAGATGACGTTTTTCGACGAATGATTTTTCGCCTTTAATTATATTATTAACGTGGTCCCGGATACTTTTTTCGGTAGTAGTGGGCTTAAAAGACCACGCTTGCATGTATTTTAACTGTTCTACAGTTTGGAGATCATTACTAGATGTCCCAGAGCCAACCAAAATAGGTCTTTGTTTTTTTGTCAAACGTTTTCGTTTTGATTGCACCTGCCAATCGGTAGTCATATCTAATAAGGTCACCTTGTCCTCTTGACTCGCTGACAGTGGGGCCCCACCTTGTTGTGATGACAAGACAAAAGATGTTTGGGATTGCAACATTGACACCCGCGTACGGGGAAGTAGAAATGGTTCGGCTCACCTCGGGAGTCTTCGTGACGTCGGTAGTCGGCTGTCGTGCTTCCTTTGTCACACGCGGTGCGGTGATCGCAGCGGTTGTTGCCTTCGCCTTCACTCTCACCTGTCGGATGGGTCGCTCCGTTGCAGTAGGAGGCGAAGCGCTCGTAGCCGTACATTTTTGAGCGTCAGTCAAATAAATACCCTCAATCTTCGTTTTGAGCATAGCGATTTCTTCATTACTTTTGATCATTATTGCATTTTGCTCGACGATCCTTGCTTCCAGTGATGTGACCTTACCACCAAGAGCAGTGACAGTCTTAATGAGGTCTCGCAATAGGGTTTCACCAGTTTTCTGTGCCATCTTCCAATTTAAAAAGTGAATAAATACGGAGCTACACTTGTGCGTGGCGTAACTCAACGCGTTGTATTGTATATTAAGTAATAAGTATACTTATATTAAGTAATAAATATTATTATTTGTAGTTTGCTATAAGCTCCTTACGGTTTCCATAGTTACCATCTGTATCCCAGGTATTAAAACGACGTACGAGTGACGTTTTATTAAGGCTGCAACGACATACATTACGTCAGTAAATGAAGCCGTGTGAAATCCTCATGACGTTCTTTTGAACGTAACTACGTAGATACATTTAACGTCCCAGAGACGTAATGGTGCAAATAGTTTTTTTGCGTTAATGCCTGCCAAGTAACAAGCTTAAAATTAGAAAGAAAAGAAATATTATAACCAACATAACATAATATAGCTAATATTATACGTAACTCACTGACGTCACGACAACGTCATGCCATAATTACGTAGTTCGTGGAGTTTTACAAAACTTACTTTTTTGCCAAATGGTTTAATTATGAAAATTACTTGGGATGTCAAGACTTCAAGAGGTGGTTTTTGGTAGAGCCTACATTGGATTATTTAAGTTTTCGCAAAATCAAGGATAGAGATGGAAACTGCTGCCCTCGAAAATAAATAAATCAACTATTTTTTAAATTCGTTTTATATTAATTTTACTTACTTTCAGTCAGGAGTTTACTGAAAAAATTATTAAATCGTGTTTGATTTACAATGTGTACATCAGCCGTGGAGTTTATCAACATTTTAATTTAGCTTTTTATTTTTAATAAGTGCATTTATAACGTTTGATACTGATATGACTTAGATTTTAATAATATTTGCACCTCTCATAGTACATACTTACACAATGCTTTTTGTCATCGAATCACGGTCGAGTTACTTTGAAGACTGATCATATTTGCTGTGACAAGGTCATTTTGTCTCCAATTATTAGAAGACGTTTGAACATGTCACCCATCCCCTATTACACAAAAGTAGCCCGTAGCCTTAGAAAGTTATGTGAACCTCGATTCTCGAATACTTACCTACCTACCACAAACTAGGTATCGTTGGGTACGCAAACGACAACATAGTTAGAAGAATTAGGTGTAGGTATACATCTGTTGCATGGGTTAGCAATACTCAAATCTAGTTTCTTTCAGGTATCTAATGGGCTGAAAAGTCTCACAGAGAGATGACATAGTAGAAGGACAAACGCACCGCGCGCGGCTTGTATGTGTGCGCCATAGTATCTATGCGTCCCGCACGCACACTCTAACACAATCTCGACCCGTTTCTCAGTGGGCCAGCCTGGGCTAACACCGAACAAGGTTCGCGCGTCACGGCTTTTTGGCACCGCTAAATAAATGAAAAATGTTTGATAATCGCATGAGAACTTATTGTTGTGTGTTCGGCTGTCTAAATAATTCATAGATTCCAGAGTTGTCTTTGTTCAGATTACCTACTGAACAGGAAAGGTAAGCAAGTCACTTATTCTAGCATACCTATGATTTTTACTTGATGATGAGTGATACCTACTTATTGTTTTGTTGTATTAGGGATGCCCCGCGTCGCACGTCTCTGGCCCCGCAACCACATAGTATCGCCAGTCGGTATTTTTTTCATCATGAAAGGTGTTCGTTTAGGTATAAAACCGACCTCACTAACCCTGAACCCAGACAACACAAGTAAAAAAACAACTTCCCGGCCCTTGCCTATTTCTAGGTACTGAATTAAAAATTTGCATATACGAGGACATACATTATAAATAAGTAACAACCCTGAGACAGGCAAGTATGATAGGTAATTATATCGCGAATTGGGCCGGAGATGGCCTACTTCCTCACTCTTTCTACTATGGAGATGATAGTCCAGACAAGACGCGACTTTGATCAAATTCAATATTTCGAAGTGCTAACAGTAGGTAGTCAAAGAATATTTTGAGTTCTTCCAATCTTAACTATTACGCCTCTCCGAGTTATGACTTTTCTAATAACTAACCAATTTTTCTTAAAAATATATAGTACTTTGTTTAGCTACGAAAAAACTTAGACATTTGTGAATAGTGGGACAGTTATTCAGATTGGGTTAGTTTCTGAATTTCTATAAAGCCCATGTATCGAGATTTGTATGGATTAATGTAGCCAATTTTAGTGAACTCGCGTGGTTGGTTTGCAGCCATGAAACTAACTCAATTAATAAAAATATCCTTTCGAGTTGCCTTTACGCCCTCCGATGCGCGTCGGGCTCAAACAAACTCTCGAACAGAAATAGATCGTTTTCTCCACTCGATGTACTATTTATCTTAAAAAGGATTGGAATTTTAACAACATTTTCCACAGCGGATAAAAACAGTTGTGCAGATAAGTATATCTAGTAGTGGAAGTCATTCCATATTTTTTTCTTAATCCTCGTGCGTTTCGATCTTCACGCCCACGTATGAGGAAATGTTTATAGTGCAAACGTAATAGAATTTTTACCGCGATGAATGCCTGCGGTGAGACCTCGTAGAGACTTTGTTTGAGTAGTTTCTATTCCCCGCGCTGGCACCGCCTTTGTTCTACAGATATCTGCATTCACCCGTTGAACTTACACCGGACTTGTGCGTGTGATATTCTACTATGTCGTAGGAATCTAATACGTATGACATTTAGTCATCGGATCATGTTTGTAACCGGTATCTGTTTGGCTTGCTAAGAATAAAAGGTACAAATAAAATTGTGCCCGTACTCTTGTGTACTTTACACGTTATATCTAGGCTTGCGTTTTACCACTACATCACACGTGTTTTGAGGGTACCGCACCGAAGGGCAAAACGGAGGCCTAAGTTATTAATGAATCTGTTGTCCGTCCGTCCGTATGTAATGAGTCTCTAGCTCGTCGTCGGAGTGAGTTACAAGCCAGAAATGTTGATATTTTATGTAGATCATTGATACAAGGAAGTATATTACACTAGAATTTTGAAGCAATGCCGACCGGTAATAATTATGGACTGCCGTGCCACAGGTCCATGGTTCGATCCCAACCGCCGGATTGAGTTATCCGCATAGTGGAAGGTCATTCTGTGAATGCTCGCCTGGCTAGCTATAGCACCCTCAAATAGAAAATTTATCGCCAACCACCTTACAGTGTGTTCCGGCAGTAGTCCTAGAGAGACAGTAAGAAATTATCTACAGGCATAAAAGAATTAACAATTAACAACTAAATGTCTAGGGGTAATGGGCGCAGTGCAGTGCGTCACTTGTGATGAAAACTGAAACTGTAGCGGGTGAATCGGTGCGGGAGCTTCCATTACATGTTGACCGAGGGAAGCCTAAATCTGAAGCAATCTGAAACGCATCGCGTAGTAGGATTGCGCCAACCAATAACAGCGCAGACCCGCGAGTCGCGCAATTTGTTATAAAACTGAAAAAACTGCAAAGTGAAAAGCTTACATTATTACAACAAATGGAAAAAAATTCGCATCCCGCTTGTAATTCAATATTTCTTCTGTATGTCTTCAATATCACAGTATGCACCATAAAAATATAAGAATTCAATTACACTATTCTAATAGCAGAGAAACTAAAAGAGTAAAAATATAAAGTTTATTTAGGTAGGACAAGTTAGTAGATACATAGTAAGATTTTAAGTGTGCCACTATCGACAATACAACTCCACCTGCACGTATACGGACTACAATAATTATTATTTGCGCCCCGGCGTACAACCTACCTACACAACAGGGTGCTCAATTATAGATTGTACAACGATAGCATTAAACAAGTCATTTTAGCTGAGAGCCCTAGGCGAGGGATATTTAAGTAGATGCTAAATTATTTTTGTGCACGAGTTATACATTCGGATTTCCACTTCACTTCCAAGATGAAGAAATGAAACAGTTATATTGTTAAGTAATTTAACTTTAATTCGTGCCGCGGCAGCGGCCAGCGATGCGCCACAAGAATTAAACTTTGGTGACCTTGACTACTTTTGGGTTAACAATTTATTTTGAGTAATTTTGCTTAAATAGGATAGCGAGACGTTGAAACTTTGGTTATAAGATTACATTAAAATGCGGGTTTAATTTTGGTGATCATTTACTATTTTTGTCTGTTATATGTTACTCTACTATATGTGTAAGTTAAACATAAGCCAACAAATAATACATTAAATACCTGTACCTACGTATTTTGCCATGGTAAATTGTTGTTGATCCACATATTTACAATTTGACGGCTGGACATGGTCAGTTCATAATCTTACGAAAATTTAAACGTTAAATTGTAAATTTTAGTTTCTATTCACAATCTATCGACAGTTTATAATCTAACTAGATTTATTATAAACTAACGGTTAGTACAATAAAACGGTGACATATCCAGGTCTTTAATAATACTCCCAATCTATGGTTATTACGAAAGACCCAGGCAAATTTTCTACATTAAATAATACATAACAAACTTAACACATTTGAACAAATTTAAATAAAATTGTGTTTTTTCTTAAGTTCTATAAAAAGAAACTAAAATATTTACTGAAAACTATAAACATGAGTAGAAGAAACATATATAAAATTTAATGAAAAAATTAGAACAATTTGTGAAATTTAAGTGATTTTTTTGTTACATTTTTTTATAATTCCCTTATAATTGTACCCTACTATCCTGTTAATTTATATATCTAGTCTTTTTTAAATTTTAAACATGGAACATAAAGCGTCTCCCCCGGGAGCCATCCCACTTAAAAGGTATTTTTTTAAAGTTTTTTTCGTTAATTTACGCTTATAAAAATATATTTAGTGACTAAAATCTTCATATAAGATACACTAACTTGAGAGAGTCACATTAATTCTGTTATAAACTAGTTCTTTTAGCCTTAACATAAACACAAATGTAGTCGTAATTAGTTTTTTAATACAGCAAAGTATTTTAGAATGAAAAAATATAGTGTGCGTGTGCATTGAGTGAGCACCCTCAGAAAAATTTAATAAAATAGGGTAATTTAGTAAAAGTTCTAAAACAATTGTAAAACCAATATCCCTTTTTGTAAAAAGGTAAAACAGAAGATAAATCGTTTACAATCTGCTCACTCAGTCCTCACAGAAAACCGTCAATATCTTCAAATCTATTGAGTTAACAAAAATAAATTGTATACTAGTTTTTAGTAAAACTTGTGAAGATTATAAGTATCAATGGACAGATTGCCTAGTGCCATATTTAAAAATTTACAAATAGATAATTATGCTCACTCAATCCTCCATTTTCGCAAGGGCCGATTGCTCTCTAATAAACTATAAAATTGAACTTCGCTATATTACCCGTGTTTAGTTCATGTTCAATAGGGTTTCGTAACATAGTAAACGAAACTATATTGTAATACATATAAAAGTAATTAATTATTTAATGTGCTCACTCAATCCACACATTTATGAAAATCAAAAAACATGGATATCGTCAGATTTGTAACCATAACAAAAAGCCCAGGTAGCTCATGTTTTAGTAATTTTTTTTACTAAATATCTGTCATTTAACTTCTATTTAAATTTGTTTACTTTATGAGATATGCTTATTTTATTATTTGTATGAAATTTCCTAATGTAGGGTAACCATCCGTTATGTATAAGTTCCGATATACCTACCTTTTTTTTTACCATTATCTTTTAACCATTGTTAAATTAACCATTGTAAAATTTTAGAATATCAGTGTAATATTTTCAAGTTAATCCTATAAGCGATCCTACTAATATTATATTTCGAAAGTTAGTATGTGTGTAAGTTTGTTACTACTCGCATCCAAAACGGATTGTGATGATATTTGATACATAATTAGGACATAGAACACACAGGCTACTTTTGACCGAGAGAATGTTACTTCATGAATTTCGACAGAAATAATTTTCTGTAGAAATTCATGAAGTCACATTATAATGCTTATACTAATAGAATTTGCAAGTCCGGAGATAAGCTAAGTTGGTTGGGAGGTTGTTGAGAAATAGATCTTTTATAATACACATTAAAATTCAGAGTCACAATTTTCGGAAAATTAACTATTATTTAAAACTCTTTTTTCTTTCTTCTTGGCCATGACGTGTTTAGTTTTTTACGTATTGTGCCAGTTTATAAAACATACTTAGTTTGATCACTGCGACAGTTCTACGACAGTAGTGCTGCAGTGATGTTAGTAAAAGATAATAACTAACAATTGTAAATCAGAAACTTACTAAAATATATTTGTAAATTAATTCATGCAAATGATTTTTATATAAAAAAATGGCACCGACTTTAACACTAAAATATGTGAAATTACTTCTTGACGTCGGTACCACGATAGTTCAAAGATATCTATTAACAAAATTTTGTGCGCATGATACCGGCTTTGACAAGTTTCACATTTGGAGTGTTGAAGTCGGTTCCATTTATTAGTATTTTTTTCATATTCACCCTCTTCATTGACCTTTGTTACTTACGGGATGGATTGTGATCCACCTTTAATTAGTTAGTAAGTCATCAAGATATGCATAACACTTTTCAGTTATTGGAGTGTCACTCAAAAACAGCTTAGCTGATTTTGATGAAATATAAATGGTACCAGCTTAGCAGTAAATATACTCTACCAAACAAAATATGCATTATCAAAATACATTCATAACTGGCAGAATTACCTCGTAACATAATTACATATAAAAATAAACATACTGTTGAATTGACTACCTCCTCTTTTGGGAAGTCGGTTAAAAAAGAGATAACTATGGCAATTACATTTAAAGAAATTGTTACTGAGTTAAAAAAGTGGATTTAAGTAGACCTCAAACTGATGCGTAACCGAATCGACCAACCCTGACAGCATCTGGTCTTGTCTGTCCTAACCTAGAGTGTTTTTATAAAGCTGGAGACTGAGGAAGGATGGCAGGCCCACCCGCTGCTGTAACAGTGTTTTGGCGCGATATGGTGTGGCTGAGGCTGGTCAAATGTGACCAAAAAACCGAAGCAGTCACAATATGAAATTTTGACGATAACATTATCTACTGTGTGGTGTACACGAATTATTGGCTGAACATTATCGCCTGTACAAAAAGTGTCTGAGCCGTATTTCCAGGCCAATAATGCACAGCCAATAATTCATCTTTTATTGGCTGTGCATTATTGGCCGTGTTATATTAGCTCGTGTTGATATTTCACAACCACATAATATACGACATGGGGGCCTAGTTTTGAATGGCTCATTCAACTTTCGCATACGAAAGTGACGCCATGGATTAGATTTCATTTCAATTCATTTCATCATGCCGTTTTAGATTTAAATTATGTATCAAGATAAAAAGTAAGTTTATATGTTGGGAGCTCCGGGCTCTATTCTTTCCATTAACCCGAACTTCATCAAAATCTGTGCGGTATTTTTAAGTTACGCTTGAAGATACAGACAGACAGTTTTTTTAAAGAGACGAGACTCATTTGCATTAGCTAATTTTACGTTTTTTGACCTGCTGTTTTTTTCTTCCAAGTTAGTACTTCATTATTTTAAAGTATAATATAGACAATACAAACCTGTATTTTACCGAAAAAAAGAAACGCGCATAATATTACAGAAGAAAATTGTTCAATTTAGGTACCTACCCACCAAACGTATTATAAAATACTCATTACAAGTTCTATATTTTCGTTAAAACATTAATTTATGAATACTTACCTACTAAGTATAAATGACAGTAGTTTACTAGTAACTAAAATAAATCTTAGGCTGCGTTTAGAAACTATAAATTCCTCACGTGTGTAACACTGCACTGGTGAGTCATGGTGAAGCGCCAGGAGGGCAAATATCCCAATGGATAAATATCGGAAAAATCAGTTTAATTGCGATTCTTATAAGGGGGATATATATCACTTTCCGAGAACTGCCTTCCATGTAAACTTTTAGCTATTTCCGAACGGGCATAGAGTAATACAAGTCGTAGCTTCCCGCGTTTTTACCACAAATTTTCAATCAACAAGCAAGTGCGATTGCTTACCAAAATCTTAAAAAGTATGATGCTTTCTATAAGCATCCTTAGAATAGATACTAACACTGAAACACAATTTAATACTTCAAAATAATAGAATAATTAATGTAGGTAACAATTATTTATATCATTATTAATAACGTTTTGTTAAAATACCGGTATCATAAAGCCTGAATAAGCAAATGCACATTTAGTCTAGGTTGAATATGAAAAAAAAAAGTGCGCGGTTTTAGAATCGTGCAAATCGAAAGCTGTCTAGACTAACGCATACTTGTGAATAGTTGCAATGAATTTATCAATTTTAGTGATTTTCTTGATGACAACAACGTAAGAATTTTCATACAATATAACATAATTTCTGATATCCTATTTGATTATTACACTTGAAACATTTTTCATATACTTACATACTTTTTCGATGTATATACACTAATATCAGTACATACCTGGCTTCGATCAATAAAATTAATGATCGAAGATACTTTTAATACTTGCTATACCTACCAACAATTTAGACGACAATATAATGTTATTGAATAACTGCGTCCACCAGTCAAAAATCTTAATTTAATTTCTGAAGTAGTTTTTATTTATTAGCACCATTTTTTTTAATTGTTGCGCCTTATTTACCTATTCCGACGCGCGTGTAGATGAACCCACTTTTCGAGGCATAATAAGTAACGAGCAAACACTTGGTCGGATGGATTAGAACTGTGACACTACACTGGGCTCGTCACTGTGAGACGTTTTTTTAGGTTTTACGTCTCTTTCGCCCAGTAATGTTACTGCCTAGTTTTATTCTAAAGTTGTGTAAAAAAAGTATTATTCTTCCGTTTCATCACATTTTCAATCTTGCACTTACAACAGGCATGTACCCAGCTCAGTGGAAACAGTCCAGAGTGACCCCTATTCCTAAAAGTGGTAATAAAACAATAGTAAGTGAATTCCGTCCTATAGCAATCTTATGCGCCCCAGCAAAAGTCTTTGAATACATTTTACATAAAGACATATATAGACAAGTAAAACAACTGATAGGTGACGAGCAGCATGGCTTTAGGCCAGGGCGCTCTGTGCATTCAAACCTGCTATATGTAGTCGACTATATATCTGACGCTATGGACCGTGGCTTGCAAGTTGATGTCATTTACTTAGATTTCCAAAAAGCATTCGACAAAATCGACAATGATATTTTGATGCGAAAGCTATCGGCCATCGGTTTCACGCCGGGACTGCTCGATTTTTTTCTCCGACTATTTGAGAGATCGATCTCAGATCGTTAGGTATGGGATATATGAATCTGAACCATATCACACTAGGTCGGGCATAAGCCAAGGCTCGGTGCTCGGACCTCTTATTTTTTTGATCATGGTTCATGACCTTCCTAGGGTACTCAAATCAGCAAGGTGCCTTTTGTATGCAGATGACCTCAAGCTCTTTCTAGAAATCAAATCTCTTAATGACTGCCATGCTTTACAATGCGATATTAACCAAGTTTTTGAATGGAGTGTGGTGAATAAAATGTTGTTCAATCCGGGCAAATGTAATGTAATGAGTTTTGACCGCAAAAAGAGTCCTATACATTTTAACTACCAGCTAGACCAACTTAAAATTAATAGAACTCATTGTGTTAAAGACTTAGGTGTCACTTTTGATCGTGGTCTGACCTTCCATGACCACATTTCTGACCTTACTAAAGATGCATACAGGCGTCTAGGGTTCGTGCTGCGCAACTCTAAAGACTTCCAAAATCCGCAAGTCATCGTAACACTGTTTAACTCGCTAGTTAGAAGTAAACTAGAAACTAGCGCTTGTGTGTGGAACCCCAATCACATTACCTACACCCGTATGTTAGAAAAGGTTCAGAAGGTATTTTTGAGGTCCCTCTACAAAAGGCTCTACGGGTACTACCCCTATATGTATCCAACAAAGTTCTTACTTGGTCAATTGGGATACAACTCATTAGAAGTAAGGAGAATTGCTGATCAACTCCTAACCTATTGCAAGGTGCTCAGAGGCTCAATTGACTGTCTTCACCTGCACAACCTAGTGTGTATGTTTAATAACCGGATAGGCCTGGGGTCCCGGCAAACAGGCGTGGTCGACCGCAAAATCTCTTCGTTACAAATATTGCAAGCACCACAGCGCGAAGTCAGACTCCACTCATTCGTGCTCGCCACCATCTCAATGCACTCCTTGTCGCCAACACTGATTGTGATTTAATGACTGATGACTTAAACAATATCAAGACAGTCATACTTTCCTATTGTGAGAGCCTTATTGACCAATGGGACAGATGTGCCAAGCCTGACAGCTCGACAGATCTTTGTGATTATTTTGACTAGGTTAAATTATAATAATGATAAAATTATGACGATAGAAATTAATTTGACCTAATTTGTGTATTTATGTAATTATTTGACTGTATGATTTTCATTTTAATATATGATTGTATAATTTTTGACGGAACCTAATTAATGACCACTTTAATTGATTTAAATGGAATAATATGTACTTTGCCATAAACTTTAATGATTTAATTAATTGCTGTGAGATAAATGTAATTGTATTTCGTGACGTTTTTATCTCAATAAACAATTTATTATTATTATTATTATTACAGTACCCTTCAAACCAAAAGCAATAATGCTTGCACATTTTTAAGCAGTGATAGCCGAACTGCGATGACTTTGGACTGCCATATGCAGTGCAACTTGTATATATATAACTTGTATAATATTCAACTTTTACGTAACGGATGGTTACCCTACATTAGGAATTTTCATACAAATAATAAAATAAGCATATCTCATAAAGTAAACAAATTTAAATAGAAGTTAAATGACAGATATTTAGTAAATTTTTTTACTAAAACATGAGCTACCTGGGCTTTTTGTTATGGTTACAAATCTGACGATATCCATGTTTTTTGATTTTCATAAATGTGTGGATTGAGTGAGCACATTAAATAATTAATTACTTTTATATGTATTACAATATAGTTTCGTTTACTATGTTACGAAACCCTATTAAACATGAACTAAACACGGGTAATATAGCGAAGTTCAATTTTATAGTTTATTAGAGAGCAATCGGCCCTTGCGAAAATGGAGGATTGAGTGAGCATAATTATCTATTTGTAAATTTTTAAATATGGCACTAGGCAATCTGTCCATTGATACTTATACTCTTCACAAGTTTTACTAAAAACTAGTATACTTACCTACAATTTATTTTTGTTAACTCAATAGATTTGAAGATATTGACGGTTTTCTGTGAGGACTGAGTGAGCAGATTGTAAACGATTTATCTTCTGTTTTACCTTTTTACAAAAAGGGATATTGGTTTTACAATTGTTTTAGAACTTTTACTAAATTATCCTATTTTATTAATTTTTTTCTGAGGGTGCTCACTCAATGCACACGCACACAAAATATAGACGTCTAATTTTGTTTACAACCATGGTTGCCATGGTTACAGTTACATTACAGCAGAGTACTTTAGTACGAAAAAACATAAACATGTAATCTTGTTTACAAAAAAGGTTGCCATGGTTACAAGTCATTCCGGCCCAAGAGATGTAAGCATTTACTATGAGTTTTTCCCACCCTCAGGTGGGAAGCAGCGTCTTCCATCCGCTACTCAGATCAAGTAAAGACTACTTTCCGAGTTTGAAAAATGAAAAACAACTTTCAGTTATTGGAGCGTAACTCAAAAACAGCAGGACCGATTTTGATGAAATTTAAACGGAACTACACGGGGAGCATCAGCTTTCAAATAAAAAAGCATCATCAAAATCAGTTCGCCCAGTCAAAACTTCTGAGGTAACAAACATTGACTATATCATCAAGTTAGGAAAACACTTTTCAGTTATTGAAGTGTAACCCAGGTGGTCGAGCGGTTCAGGCATCCGGCGCGAAATCGGAGGACGCTGGTTTGATTCCCGCTCGGGCATAAAATTTTGTGCTCTAATAATTTGAAAATATGATTTTCGCTTAGCACGCGATAGTGCTTGGAACCAAATATTTAGAAAATAAAATGTGCTCTATGATTATTTAATATGTTTAAGTACTGTAGGTGTTTCTTAAATAAATAAATAAATAGGAGCTCTCGAGTCAAGGCGGCATCCACGCTCGTCGGCAGCGCGATTTTGCGCGCAGATTTACTGTCAGATTTAGGCATTGTAAAGATTGTATGCAAAGATGAGTGCTTCAGGAGGCACCACACCTACACTTGTGACGGACCCAGGGACGATACCTACCTACCTACAGCACCGCCGACCGACGCGCTCGAGCCCACCCGCGTCGCACGCACACATGCGTACGCGCCGATAACACATACGCTATATAAGCCGGCGCGGCCCGCGAATAACTGGCATTTGCTCGAGGCTCCCGCGGTGAACGGACGTGTGCCGACACACTCACCGAACCGCTCGCAGAGTCTCCATCAAATCGCCCTACCCTGGTGTTCCCCACCAACCCGGAGGTAACCAGTGCGCGTGGTACGCCCACGCAGCAAGGCCCTCATCCCGATCCCTGTTCCCGGAGGTAACTGGTGCGCGTGGTCCGCCCACGCTGCAAGGTCCTCCACTCTAATCCCGTCCCTGCTATTCCTGCTAATCCCGGAGGTAACCGGTGCGCGTGGTCCGCCCACGCTGCAAGGTCCTCACCCCGATCCCTGCTTGATCCCGGAGGTACCCGGTGCGCGTGGTCCGCCCACGCTGCAAGGGCCTCATCTCTATCCCCGACCCCCGCTTAATCCCGGAGGTACCCGGTGCGCGTGGTTCGCCCACGCTGCAAGGGCCTCATCCCTATTCCCGAACCCCGCTTAATCCCGGAGGTACCCGGTGCGCGTGGTCCGCCCACGCTGCAAGGGCCTCATCCCTATTCCCGACCCCCGCTTAATCCCGGAGGTACCCGGTGCGCGTGGTTCGCCCACGCTGCAAGGGCCTCATCCCTATTCCCGACCCCCGCTTAATCCCGGAGGTACCCGGTGCGCGTGGTTCGCCCACGCTGCAAGGGCCTCATCCCTATTCCCGACCCCCGCTTAATCCCGGAGGTACCCGGTGCGCGTGGTTCGCCCACGCTGCAAGGGCCTCATCCCTATTCCCGACCCCCGCTTAATCCCGGAGGTACCCGGTGCGCGTGGTTCGCCCACGCTGCAAGGGCCTCATCCCTATTCCCGACCCCCGCTTAATCCCGGAGGTAACCGGTGCGCGTGGTTCGCCCACGCTGCAAGGGCCTCATCCCTATTCCCGACCCCCGCTTAATCCCGGAGGTACCCGGTGCGCGTGGTTCGCCCACGCTGCAAGGGCCTCATCCCTATTCCCGACCCCCGCTTAATCCCGGAGGTAACCGGTGCGCGTGGTTCGCCCACGCTGCAAGGGCCTCATCCCTATTCCCGACCCCCGCTTAATCCCGGAGGTAACCGGTGCGCGTGGTTCGCCCACGCTGCAAGGGCCTCATCCCTATTCCCGACCCCCGCTTAATCCCGGAGGTAACCGGTGCGCGTGGTTCGCCCACGCTGCAAGGGCCTCATCCCTATTCCCGACCCCCGCTTAATCCCGGAGGTAACCGGTGCGCGTGGTTCGCCCACGCTGCAAGGGCCTCATCCCTATTCCCGACCCCCGCTTAATCCCGGAGGTAACCGGTGCGCGTGGTTCGCCCACGCTGCAAGGGCCTCATCCCTATTCCCGACCCCCGCTTAATCCCGGAGGTAACCGGTGCGCGTGGTTCGCCCACGCTGCAAGGGCCTCATCCCTATTCCCGACCCCCGCTTAATCCCGGAGGTAACCGGTGCGCGTGGTTCGCCCACGCTGCAAGGGCCTCATCCCTATTCCCGACCCCCGCTTAATCCCGGAGGTAACCGGTGCGCGTGGTTCGCCCACGCTGCAAGGCCCTCGTTCCCGACTCTCCTGACTTACTACTCCCGTACTTACTAACCGAACCGCCGCCCGTCGTTGTCCGCGAACCCGTCTCACGCGATTCTCCTCGCAGGCCGTCGCGCTCCTGCTAGAGGTTCCGCCGCGACCGCGACGTCCCGAAGTCCGTCACCCCGCAGATAGTAATCTATTGTAAACTCAGGATAAGTTAAGGTTTATCTAGACGCCCTAAGCAACCGCTGTAGATACCAGAAATACATACCTTTGTACTACAAACCTGTTATTGTGCGTTTCCTTGGACCATCACCCTTGACAGACAATCCTAATCGGATGATCCATCTCTTCCCGTGAGGCAAAGAGCACGAACATCCACCTGGACGAGGGACCCAGGCCAGCTAGCCGAAAGGGTCACCCACGTCACACACTTTCTGGTCAGTTGTGAGTTTGGGCCAGTTAATACCAATTTTATAACCTAAGATAGCCATGATCTGTGACATGATTGACACAGAAACATAATGATGGCTATAATAGTTTCTTTTTTATGCTTTTTCTAGGAACATCGGAAATGCGCCGTTGTTAGATACTACCGCGCGCCATCCCCGCGTTAATATCCTAGCGTGCCCTTGGCTTATTTAATGTTTATGGAAAACTGACACACCCACACTGGCGCGCGTATAGTTTGTCGAAAGGCCTCCCTCTACAACTTGCGATTGGCAATTGTCGCAGTTCCTTTTAGACATATTTAGGTACTGTCACACACTGGACACTCGACTCATCGGCAGGGGAGGGCACCTGCCCTACTTTAATTTAACTTTTTAATTTTCTTAAAGAAGTATGTAAATAAAATATGCCAATAAAAGTCTGTATTTCATTTCATAATTAGAATATTACCGAATTATCGAGATTATATAAAAAACTCAACATAATCATCTTTAGATATTACACACACATACAACACAGGTAAGAGCTATTTTTCAAGACTGTGTGTTATCCATCAATAACAACTGAAGAACGTATAAGTTTCGTAATTTTCATTCGGCACGTATTATATAGTATGTGGCTTATATAATTAAAATTTCTTCATTCAAAACGGAGACGAGTACATCAAAGGGGCATAATATAATTACTTCATGTCAAATCATATGCTTGTTCTATCCATGGATTTAAAGCTAAAAAGTAAATTCATACAATTTACTTCGGCATAGAATGGACGCTGCCAAAGCCATAGACGGGCTCTATTGTAACTTTTACTCTATGGTCACATTAAAAAAACAACCGAAGCAAATAACTCAACGTATCGAGTACTATATACTCTACGAATAAGTATGTAAAGAAGAGTAACTCTCATAAAATTACTGCATTAATTTCTGACTCTTGAAACAATGATGGCTCAGTGGCATTGACTATGGACTGCCGTGCAGCAGGTCCATGGTTCGAATCCCGCCCAGAGCTTGAGCTTCACCGCATGGTGGAAGGGCATTTTGCGAATGCCCGCCTGGCTAGCGACCACCCTCAAGTAGAAAATCTGTCGCCAAGCACCTAACGGTGTGGTTCCGGCAGTAGTCCTTGAGAGCCAGTGAAATAACAGGCAAAAATGAGACTTAACAGGTATGTTTCAAGGTGATGGGCGCAGTGCAGTTCGTCACTTGTGATGAAATGCATCTGTTATAGGCAGAGGATACCGCTTAACATCAGGTGGGCCTCGCGCTTGTTCCTTCACAATAACCTAAAAAAAATTATTAAAATAAAACTCATCAAGTACAAAACACGCACAAACAAATCTCAATATTCCAAATTTAACCGCATTGGTTAATCAATTTGGCGCTTAGGCATGACAACGTCCGATTGGACGCGTCAAGGTAATGTTGCGCCGCACGGTACACTTTAAGCCACGCCCGAAACGGTAAGGTATGCGCTCTGCTATTTTTGAACGTTACTTACGTTTCTTTACATATTTTATTATAACTCCATCTATTACAATTTACAGCAACAAAGAAAGTAACCATAGACAAGATGCAATATGTACGTTCACAATACTATTCATATAACACCACAAACTTCCTGGACTTGAGAACAGTTATTTATATTCTTACAGAAATGTATATATATATATATATATATATATATATATATATATATATATATATATATATATATATATATATGCCTATATATATATAGCCTGAAGCAGAGCAACTACAAACCATATCGACGTCAATTTGAAGGATTCATTGAGAAAGGCGGAGTTGCAATAAGAGTATGAGTAATAAACTATTTATTAAAAAATTCAATTATTTCTAAGAATTTTATTTTTTAATATTTTTTTTCAACATATCACACAAAGTTATAGTTAGTGAAAGGATCAAAATCCACTTACATGCGTCTTATTTTAGTATTTACTAATGACATAACGACTAACTCGAGCATAACATTATTGCTCCCTAAATAAGATCTTATTATCACGAACTTTTCCAAACTGAATATTTGTTTTTCCTCGGTGGAACTTTTCGCATTTGGTTTAAACTTTTCTTTCACATTTATAGCCAGGCTGAGTACTCGATGACATCGCGCTTATCAGCCGTGCAAACACGTTAAGCACCTTAGTAAAGTTTAGACCAGCAGTGAATGTATCATGTACCAATAGCTCAATTCGGACCGCTCCCATATTTTGAATGAATTTTAGCCCTCTATTATTTTTTTAATTAACGTATCAGGACAGAATTTTAATTACTTAGCAGGCTGTGCGGTATTGCAATTATTACTGCAATTCAAATATAAACAACTAGCATTATTTTATGAATGTATTAGCTAATTAGGTTCTACCGTCACTGCTAGCTCTGTTAGCAGTTCCGTTGGACAAATTATTAAGAGCGTCCGGTGCGTACAACGGCTAGTGCTGGTTCGATTCCACCGATGTCAATTTGGCACTCTCAAATTCTTAAATACATTCAACAAAGAGGAACAGGCTGAGGAACAGCCTGGCGACAACAGTAGAAAAAGATATGTATGATGTATTGTGAACGTAGTAGGGGACGAGCCTATCGCCTGGTGTTGACGGTGCGTTGTACGGAGGACATTCCGTCGACGAACCGCGTCCGGAACAACACGTTCGCGTTGTTGAACATGCCGTCCTTCAGGGATACTATTATGAACTGGAAATAAAAATGAAAAACTTAGTCTATTGAACATACATATAAAATAAAGCTACAGATGGTTTAAGTTAGTGGAAATGACTACGGAGTGTTCTATTGTTCTTTCAGTGTCATTGTTATATGTGTTACTTGCGGGCTTGCGATTAACGCTGTAGTAGGGTATTTAGCTTCTGATTTGTGATTTTGGTTCGTATAGTTTATGATAAGTGAGCAAAATGGTCACGGGGTATTTAATCTATCTTCGGTGTAAATAGTACTATGTATAATAATTACATATTTACGAGAGTGCCCGCCGGGAGCTCGCAGACGCAGCTGCGCACTCGCCCTGATGATGAGCATCTGATATGCTCGAAACCCGCGAGAGGTATTCGATCCTCAACGAGTGATCCTCAATGAGTGTTCTTGCCGGTTTAATTTATAATATTTAAATATGTGTGAAACTCACGAGAATTTCAATTTAAAAATATTTACGAGAAGAAAAAATATAGCCTTGTGCTGGATTCGAACCCGGATTCAAATCAGCAGAGCATGCATTATTGCAAAAATAAAAAATATTTTAATTATAGGGTTGCGCCTTCATTAAATCAGTCTTGTTTGTAGTACAACGCAAGTTGAACTATAGGTGTCGCTTCATCCCAATACGATGCTTAAAGAACGGGAGGAAAAATTAGAGTTATGAGCAGTGATAGGAATAGGTAGGGCTTATTCACCTACACTTCGAGGAACAGAGACAAAAATTGGAGACTTCCTTACGACAATTTTCTTTCCGGGACATCTGCCCCAAGATTCGGGACATCACTGTAGTTATTAAGAATACATGATATATGGTTTACGAAATAACGAATCGCTTAATTATTATAATTTATTTTACCTTAAATTTGCGACTACATAGATATCATAGTCGTTACAACCACCAAATTTTCCGATAGTTTTTTTTTAAAGATAATTTTAAATGACTGGGTTCTTATTTATTTTCTATATTCCAAATCAATAGAATATCTCCACAGGAGATAACAAAAATTTGCATTTTATTATAATTAACTTACATATTTTGCGAATATTCGGTATAGCAACAGCCTTGAGGACGACCGCTCTGGGCGGAGACTTCGAACAGAATGCCCGAGCGCGCCGCTCGACAGACAAGTGGTGGGCCACAACCGCCCCACTACCGCTCTAATAGGCGAGTTAACTGACTGTGTTTTAAGTGATGTATTTATTCAACCATAGATCATTTAGGTTCACTATTACGTCTCTTTATATTTATGATGAATATTGTTCACATTACGGTATACGATAGGCGCATTCCGTTATCTATTCTTGGTAATTTTAAAATAAGCTGTGGATATCTTTAGATAAGACAACTGATTTTCTGGGCAGGTATATGGTACATTTTCTGGTAATCCTTTACCTACTTTGAAAATATAAGGCGCGATTCATATGAATCTAAAGTAGGAGACTTAGATAGTGTTGTATTATGTATTAGTAGTGAAATAAACTAACATGACTACAACTAACTGATTACTCAAATTTAGATGAATTAACTTCAAATGTAAAAAATAAAAAATATATCATCCAATAGAGTGAGTATTGCAAAACACATTTTCCCAAATGCCGCTTCTTCCAGAACTAGTTATTACAAGATGGGCTACTTGGTTGGAGGCAGTGTCATATTATGCAAAATGTTACGATAAAATTAAAAACAATAAATATTTTAAGAAGTTCCGACGCATCATCTACACACATCAAAAGTACCTAGGGATCATGTATATTTTGAACTATAAAAAAATATTCAAATAATATTTACCAAATCTAATTATCCAGACTGTTTTTTTTATTTAATTCCTATGTTAAGTTAACAATGAATCCCTATATTATGTATGTATAAAATATTTTTTAATTTCTGCAATTTGAAGTAATGTAACCTAAGTTAATTTCGTTAATCAAATGGCAGAAAAACTAATAAAAATAAACAGAAAAATATAGGATTTTTGTTCAATGTAAAATGATATTAATTATTAATCTGTGTTTCTACCATACACTAATCACAAAAGCACACCGATTTGACATGTTTAAAATCAGTTCATCAAAATCACTTTGAGGAATGGCCGCCCACGTTCTTTGTAATAAATCAAAAAGCTGCTGTGGGGTATGCACGGCTTCCATACTTGGCAGAGCCCTTCTTTGTAGCATATCCCATGCATGTTCATTTTGTTGGGGTCTGGCGATTGAGCAGGCCACGGCAGAACGTTGATGCGAGCATCGGCAAGAGTGCGAGTTACGACTCTAGCCGTGTGTGGACGTGCATTATCGTGCATTAGACGAAACGAATTACCCAAAAGGCTTCGCAAAGGGATGAACACTTCCGAAACAATACTCTCCGCATAAATCTGAGCATTGAGGTTGCCCCTGATCTTTTTTTTTTTATTGATGGTTCACAAAACTGGATATACTCCATATTAAACACAAGTGATAATTACATTATAAAACATGTACAGGCGCGCACGTCCTTCTCGCTGTGAACACAGCATGCTTAAAAGTATTGTGTACCAATAATTCATTAACTAAGGTTTTTAAATGGATAATAGCAGCCTCTTAAAAGAAGAGACTGAGGGGTTAAAAATGTCAACATCATGACAAATATTGTTATAAGAACAACAGATACGATACAAACATGAATGATGACCGTAGTTTGTGCGTGAGTGTGGAAGGCTGAATGTTTTTCGATTAATGAGACGGCTAGAGGGGCTAGGGATATCAAATTCAATTTTCTCAAGCAACGAGGGACTATCTATGTATCCATGAATAAGCTTGTGAAGAAATACAAGGTCAGCGCTGCTCCTTCTTTTTTGGACTGAGGACATCTTAAAGTGATACAGTCTAGAGCCATACGAGTCCAACTTACTACAAAGATTATTCGAGTAGGAAAGATGGTATAAAAATCTTTGCTGCAGTTTTTTCAGTCGTTCAATATGTACCTTGTACGTCGGGCTCCATACGGGGCTGCAGTACTCTAGAATACTACGTACATAACAGTTAAAAATTATAATAGAAATACCAGGATCCTTAAAAAATTTAGTCTGCCTAGACACAAAACATGCAAGGCGAGAACATTTTTTAGCAATGCAGTCAATGTGTTCTCTAAAATCTAGCTTCGTATCAACAGTAACACCTAGATCACGCATGCTAAAGACCTCAGTTACGGGACTGTTATTTATCAAGTAAGATACTTGCGTTGGTTTTCTTTTTCTAAAGAAATTAAGATAGAAACATTTAGAGCAATTTAACACCATCTTATTGTTTCTATCTTATTGTTTGTATTATTATTTATTATTTATCTTATTGCTTGTATTCTGAGCACCAGTTATTTCTATCTCTGTCAGAACGAATTTCTCTATAGATTTTTAAATCATCTGCGAACATTTGGAATTTTGATGTAATTTTAGAAGACAAATCATTTACAAATATAAGGAAAAACAGAGGACCTAGATGTGAGCCTTGAGGTACTCCTGATGGAACCGACCTTGGAGGAGACATGAACCCACGGATCTTGACGATTTGTGAACGGTTTCTCAGATATGACTCACACCATCGTAACAGGGAACCACAAATACCAGCATGTGCAAGCTTCTGAATCAGTAACCTATGATTGACCACATCGAATGCCTTAGCAAAATCAGTGTAGATTGCGTGCATTTCGTGTGAGTTCGTGAAAGCCTCTGTGATATCACTCATGAAATCAGCAAGATTCGACGCTGTTGATCTACCTGGCAGAAATCCATGTTGTTGGGGTATGATTAATGGTTGGAAGTGGAAGAAAAGTATTTTTTGTACTAACGATTCAAATACCTTACCCATGGCGGTTAAGATTGAGATTGGTCGGTAGTTAGAAACATCCCCAAGATCTCCTTTTTTGTGAATGGGAGTAATATTTGCAATTTTCCATTTAGTTGGAAACATTCCACACGACAATGACTTATTAAATATAATGTGTAATGGTATCATGCCAGTTGTGAGGAGCAAGATTTTAAGAATGAAGGAGGTATGGAATCCGGTCCAGGGCTCTTATTAGCGTCTAGCAATTTAAGAGAGCTCAAAACGTCTGTTTCAGAGAGGTAACATGAGCTGAGTGTTGTATGTATGCCGCAGGTCTCATCGTAGTAACTACCTAAGGATTTTTGGCTGTAATCCCATTGGTAAGTAGAGTGAAAATATTCAGAGAATAAATCCACAACATGCTGTCCACCCTGCACGCTTTGGCTCTCAAGAAATATTTCATCCGGTATATCGCTACTGTTTGAACGCAAAGAGTTTATGAACGAACAAAAGTATTTAGGGTTCTTTTTAATTTGCGTCTTTGCTTCTGACTTCATTACAGTTATATTACAAGGTTAACATTTTATCACAACGTTCACGCAGAATTTGATATGTAAGGTGATCTCTAGGATTTTCATATAATTTAAACTTACGATTATACTTGTCCTTTTCTTTCAAAGCTCTAATTAAGGGTCGACTAAACCAGAACGGATACTCATTATGACCTTTCTTACGTAGTGGGATGTTCTTTGTTATTATAGCAGTAAGGACATCATAGAAGACTTCTACAGTCTCATCGACAATTAGGCTTGGATTAAATGAGATCTGTTCCCCCTCCATATGGGTGGACTTCTTGACCGAATGTTAAACGTTCTTGACGTCCAGAGCTCATCCAAACTCGAGTACGTCTTGTAAAAGGCCGCATATCCTCTGTTGCAATACTCGAAAACGTACTTGATCACTAGGCACTTTTGATGTGTGTATTAAGTATTCCAAAAATGTTCTTCATAAATAAAGTTTGAAGTAGGCCTGGACTAAAATTTTTTAAGATTTACAAATCGGGTTAAAGAAACTATAAAAAAATAATTTAACTCAGGACTTTTAATTTAACTCCTTCACAATCTTTGACCACGTGAGAACTGTGCTATGCTGGTGTTCGTCTGAGCACATTAAAATATTAGATACAGAAACCCCGATTTGGATAAAGTTAGAGACATACATGACGCGATAACAGCAGGCATGAATCGATCACACTATATTTACGCGCCTTTGACCTCAGTCGATGTTGAGAGTTATTTTCTAAATATAAATGGATTTTACACATGTAACGAAATCGCCTGAAGGTTACGGAAAAGAAATATGATTCTGTATTACAACTTTAACGACTCTTATGACGGAGAAAACTTCGGTTCTCAAACTGAAATTAACAGGTCCAAACAAGGTGATTAAAGAAAAATCATTCCGTATTTTTCAAAGAATATTTTTGAAGACAATTAAAGATTTTCTATATTTTAAACAAACTTGATTTAATGCATCAACTTCAGAATCAAAAACGAACGTAGTAATTCAGTACCAAATGTTCTATTTCCAAGGTTTATTAAACCAATACTATGGTTTGAGTTAAAATCGCATCCCTCTACACCTGTTAAATGAATACATAAAAGACTAGCTGATTTTAACTTAATTAAAGTTTTGACATTTTAACAAGTCTAGAAAGATGAAATCTATTTGTGATATTTGCTTACGTAAATATAAAGAGTAAACTTTGTAATTGAAGTTATTCCGTATTCTGTACTTTTTATTTCGTAGTTTCAAAGTACCTATATGTTGAAAAATTATTATAACAAATATATATTTGTATATTTGTTATAATATTATACACTGTATTTGTTTTTTTCGTTTTAGTTTTGAATTACTGAGTTATGGATAGATACAACACTCTTTCTAATCACTGTATCTGAATATTTTCTGTTTTTAACAGCTCTGTATTATGTAATGTCTGGTCGCAAACTGTAGGTAAACAGAAATGAATTACTTTTTCCGAAATACATAAATTTTTAATATACTTAATGATGTCCCGAATATTGGGTCAGATGTCCCGGATAAAATATTATTGTAAGGAAGTCTCCAATTATTGCCTGTGTTCTTCGAAGTTTAGGTGAATAAGCTCTGCATATTCCTATTACTGGTTATAAGTCATTGTCATGTTAGTTCAGTCGGTCAGCGCATACCCGGTTATAGGGGTGGATGACGCGGGTTCGAATCCCACACATGACAATATTTTTTCCTCTCGTAAATTTGTAATGTAATCTAAAGAGCATGCGTTATTGCAAAAAATAAAATATACAAAGTATGAATACTACTTACCGCCATTGAAACGCAAGTGTATTCTTAATTCAAGGATATTTATGTACATTGTTAATTGATTGTTCTGCAGTTATAATTATGTTCTGAATTTGCAAAAGTGGACAGGATGTTGTGGCTATGTTTTGTACATGTAGTAATGGACAGTAAGTAGAGTGGCAGCACTGGACGGGACAGTACCTGCGAGTGCGTGAAGTGTTTCCGCAGCATCTGTCCAATGTTCTGTGTGTGCGAGAGGTCGAGGGCAGCGTCGACCTCGTCCAGGATGTACAGCGGCGCCGGCTTGAACAGCAACATGGCCAGCACTAGCGACAGCGCCACCAGCGACCGCTGTCCGCCCGACAGCTCGCCCAGAGACTCCTTCCACACGCCGTTGAACCCCACCCGAACCTACACAACAGAACCGACCCACATTATACAACATTACAATACGTATAGCGGCGCCGGCTTGAACAGCAACATGGCCAGCACTAGCGACAGCGCCACCAGCGACCGCTGTCCGCCCGACAGCTCGCCCAGAGACTCCTTCCACACGCCGTTGAACCCCACCCGAACCTACACAACAGAACCGACCCACATTATACAACATTACAATACGTATAGCGGCGCTGGCTTGAACAGCAACATGGCCAGCACTAGCGACAGCGCCACCAGCGACCGCTGTCCGCCCGACAGCTCGCCCAGAGACTCCTTCCACACGCCGTTGAACCCCACCCGAACCTACACAACAGAACCGACCCACATTATACAACATTACAATACGTATAGCGGCGCTGGCTTGAACAGCAACATGGCCAGCACTAGCGACAGCGCCACCAGCGACCGCTGTCCGCCCGACAGCTCGCCCAGAGACTCCTTCCACACGCCGTTGAACCCCACCCGAACCTACACAACAGAACCGACCCACATTATACAACATTACAATACGTATAGCGGCGCCGGCTTGAACAGCAACATGGCCAGCACTAGCGACAGCGCCACCAGCGACCGCTGTCCGCCCGACAGCTCGCCCAGAGACTCCTTCCACACGCCGTTGAACCCCACCCGAACCTACACAACAGAACCGACCCACATTATACAACATTACAATACGTATAGCGGCGCTGGCTTGAACAGCAACATGGCCAGCACTAGCGACAGCGCCACCAGCGACCGCTGTCCGCCCGACAGCTCGCCCTGAGACTCCTTCCACACGCCGTTGAACCCCACCCGAACCTACACAACAGAACCGACCCACATTATACAACATTACAATACGTATAGCGGCGCTGGCTTGAACAGCAACATGGCCAGCACTAGCGACAGCGCCACCAGCGACCGCTGTCCGCCCGACAGCTCGCCCAGAGACTCCTTCCACACGCCGTTGAACCCCACCCGAACCTACACAACAGAACCGACCCACATTATACAACATTACAATACGTATAGCGGCGCCGGCTTGAACAGCAACATGGCCAGCACTAGCGACAGCGCCACCAGCGACCGCTGTCCGCCCGACAGCTCGCCCAGAGACTCCTTCCACACGCCGTTGAACCCCACCCGAACCTACACAACAGAACCGACCCACATTATACAACATTACAATACGTATAGCGGCGCTGGCTTGAACAGCAACATGGCCAGCACTAGCGACAGCGCCACCAGCGACCGCTGTCCGCCCGACAGCTCGCCCAGAGACTCCTTCCACACGCCGTTGAACCCCACCCGAACCTACACAACAGAACCGACCCACATTATACAACATTACAATACGTATAGCGGCGCTGGCTTGAACAGCAACATGGCCAGCACTAGCGACAGCGCCACCAGCGACCGCTGTCCGCCCGACAGCTCGCCCAGAGACTCCTTCCACACGCCGTTGAACCCCACCCGAACCTACACAACAGAACCGACCCACATTATACAACATTACAATACGTATAGCGGCGCCGGCTTGAACAGCAACATGGCCAGCACTAGCGACAGCGCCACCAGCGACCGCTGTCCGCCCGACAGCTCGCCCAGAGACTCCTTCCACACGCCGTTGAACCCCACCCGAACCTACACAACAGAACCGACCCACATTATACAACATTACAATACGTATAGCGGCGCTGGCTTGAACAGCAACATGGCCAGCACTAGCGACAGCGCCACCAGCGACCGCTGTCCGCCCGACAGCTCGCCCTGAGACTCCTTCCACACGCCGTTGAACCCCACCCGAACCTACACAACAGAACCGACCCACATTATACAACATTACAATACGTATAGCGGCGCTGGCTTGAACAGCAACATGGCCAGCACTAGCGACAGCGCCACCAGCGACCGCTGTCCGCCCGACAGCTCGCCCAGAGACTCCTTCCACACGCCGTTGAACCCCACCCGAACCTACACAACAGAACCGACCCACATTATACAACATTACAATACGTATAGCGGCGCCGGCTTGAACAGCAACATGGCCAGCACTAGCGACAGCGCCACCAGCGACCGCTGTCCGCCCGACAGCTCGCCCAGAGACTCCTTCCACACGCCGTTGAACCCCACCCGAACCTACACAACAGAACCGACCCACATTATACAACATTACAATACGTATAGCGGCGCTGGCTTGAACAGCAACATGGCCAGCACTAGCGACAGCGCCACCAGCGACCGCTGTCCGCCCGACAGCTCGCCCAGAGACTCCTTCCACACGCCGTTGAACCCCACCCGAACCTACACAACAGAACCGACCCACATTATACAACATTACAATACGTATAGCGGCGCTGGCTTGAACAGCAACATGGCCAGCACTAGCGACAGCGCCACCAGCGACCGCTGTCCGCCCGACAGCTCGCCCAGAGACTCCTTCCACACGCCGTTGAACCCCACCCGAACCTACACAACAGAACCGACCCACATTATACAACATTACAATACGTATAGCGGCGCCGGCTTGAACAGCAACATGGCCAGCACTAGCGACAGCGCCACCAGCGACCGCTGTCCGCCCGACAGCTCGCCCAGAGACTCCTTCCACACGCCGTTGAACCCCACCCGAACCTACACAACAGAACCGACCCACATTATACAACATTACAATACGTATAGCGGCGCTGGCTTGAACAGCAACATGGCCAGCACTAGCGACAGCGCCACCAGCGACCGCTGTCCGCCCGACAGCTCGCCCAGAGACTCCTTCCACACGCCGTTGAACCCCACCCGAACCTACACAACAGAACCGACCCACATTATACAACATTACAATACGTATAGCGGCGCTGGCTTGAACAGCAACATGGCCAGCACTAGCGACAGCGCCACCAGCGACCGCTGTCCGCCCGACAGCTCGCCCAGAGACTCCTTCCACACGCCGTTGAACCCCACCCGAACCTACACAACAGAACCGACCCACATTATACAACATTACAATACGTATAGCGGCGCCGGCTTGAACAGCAACATGGCCAGCACTAGCGACAGCGCCACCAGCGACCGCTGTCCGCCCGACAGCTCGCCCAGAGACTCCTTCCACACGCCGTTGAACCCCACCCGAACCTACACAACAGAACCGACCCACATTATACAACATTACAATACGTATAGCGGCGCTGGCTTGAACAGCAACATGGCCAGCACTAGCGACAGCGCCACCAGCGACCGCTGTCCGCCCGACAGCTCGCCCAGAGACTCCTTCCACACGCCGTTGAACCCCACCCGAACCTACACAACAGAACCGACCCACATTATACAACATTACAATATGTATTCCTAGCTACGATGTTATAGGAATGTTTAATACATCAAATAATTTAGTTCGTGGTAGTTATCGTATGAGGCAAAAAAATATTACTGCTACTACCTATTTGTAGGCAGACATTAGTCGCTGAACAATGGTTCCTCGTTCTCTGTCCGTCTTATCAATTAGTTTCCGCGCAAGTATTATCACAACCCTTTTGTTACATTTTTTAACGTGACACCTCATAATTTTAGAAAAACTAATATTATTCTCGATTTTCGTTCACTATTTATTGTTTCGAATAGCTCCTCTAGTATTCAGTACTTATATTTCAATGCATATATCAAGTACTGTCAAATACAAACTGGATAAACGAGCATAGTCAACATGGGGAAAACTCTGTTCAGCTGGAGGCCTCTCAGATTTTTTATGACAAATAATAGAGAACCTTGTTTTAATATTCAGTCTCCAGGTGAAATGATGATTTTGAGGAACTGTTCATCCTCTGACTACGAATTCCAGTGTACCAGTTCCCATTGTTCGGAACGATGACGCCTGGAACGACACCTAAGCTCGGGCAAGGTTTGGGAACGTCCCCCTAGTGCAGTCGGCTACTCTCTGGTTTTTGAAAACTTTAGTCTGGGACAATTTTGATTTGTAAAGAAAAAATAGCGATTTTGGGTCAGCGGTGTCTATAGTAATTAAAGTAAAACCGCTTTGTTGGACCCTCGCGTGTGTTTAATTTCTCCATTTTGATTGTGAACATTTGATATTTGTATTACCAAAATTGGAGTGTTGTGCTCTTGGAAGAAAGAAGAAATGGACCCATCTCCCAGCCATAGCCGTGAGTAAACCCTTAGCATATACTAATTGGCCAATTGGATATCCTTAGGGAACCGCTAGGCTGGGGTCGTCGAAGTCGATGGGACTTCATCATATTGTAAGTTAATGTATTACATTACTTAAGCCCCGCGAACGGCGGGCGAGTTGGGATTCAAAAAACAGGTTGTCCAGGTGGAGGACTCTGCGTGCCATGCCCATCTGGGCAATCTGGAATCTTAACATCCTCAGAGCGTGGTTAGATGCCTATTTTTGTAAAATTTGATGTAAATATAACCTATTCTTGGCCATTTTGTTCATGCCATACTTTGTTTGAAAGGTTTTGAAAATTTGTTTGATTTGGTAATTTTAGAGCTTTTTGTATACACCTAAAATACAGTGTATCCTCTAATTTACATAATTTGTTAACAGTTTTACGATACGATACGATACGATAACTCTTTATTGCATACCCATAAAATTACAGATAAAAGCACACAAGTGCGCTAACTTAAAAATAATAATTAAACAATGGCAACACAATCGGCGGTCTTATCGCTAATGCAATCTCTTACAGACAACCTTTGGATGGACAGGATTAATGCGAAAAAGTGCAGACGGTGGTGTGCAACAAGAAAAAAAAACAATCAAAATCAAATACATATTTAGTTTTGTATTACAATAGATAGACATACATATACTAGATAAACTATAAATTTAAAATAGTGTTACACATAATACATGTTATAATATACAATATTATATACATAAAACTATATTCTCATACATAATATAATATATATATATGATAAATATATCAAGTATTAGCATAAAGAAGCAGTTTCAGCAGTTTAAGGATAAGCTGGACATGTAATGATCTTTTAATTTTTTTTTGAATATATCTAAGGATTTCGCTTGCCTAACTTCTAAAGGCAAAGCATTCCATAAACGAGTAGCTTGTACAGTAAAAGATTTTTCCGAAAACTGTTCAGACATTAAAGAAAACTTCAAAATAAGGGTTTGGGTGGAGCGCAAGGGTCTATTAGAGGCATCAGCTATAAACTGAAAACGATTTTTGAGGTACAAAGGGGTGTTTGGAAAGAAAAGTATGGTGTATAATATGGAAAGTATATGCATGTTCCGGCGAAGGCGAATAGGTAACCACTTAAGCTTATTACGGAATTCAGACACATGGTCATACTTTCGTAACCCAAAAATGAAACGTATACAGAAGTTTTGTAAACGTTCTAATTTATTAAGCTGTACTTCGGTAAGATCCAGATAGCTAGCGTCGGCATAATCGAGTATCGGGAGTAAAAGTGATTGTACAAGCGCAGTTTTTGTGGTAATGGGAAGAAAAATACGTACAGTTTTATTAAATATTTGGGCATTTTTGAGCCAAAATTGTAATTTGTTGGACAACTCTGCCTTGAAACAGTTCTACTATAGTACTTGCAAATTATATTATGAGCATTTGAATATGAAGCATAACTTGTTATTGATAATATATTTGTTGTTTGAATGAAACAAACCAGTTTCAGTCCTTATTCTGAGAAAATAATTGATAATTTCCACTTTGTTGAACTGAATTGTGTTCTCATGTCTACTGAGAAATTAAAATTCTCATTAAGTTGGTTCATTATTGGCCATATCTAGTCCACATGAGCTAGCTTAAATAGTTTCTTGATGAACTTTGAGTGAATTCTTCAAGATTTATATCTTGAAGAATTCACAAAAAGTTGAAAATTGTATTTGAAACCTGCGTTAAACTATATGTAAATATTCATATATTGTGATATTTCATGTAACTTATAAAAATTCATATTAATTTTCCTTCACAATTGCTTGGACAGTTCCCTAGGAGGTATATCAAGTGAATTCAAGTTATTTCGGGTAAAAATATTGTACCATTTTGGGGTTCCTTACCATTTTTGTTACGGTCCAGTATAAAAAAATATTTTTTGTTGATTGCTGTTAAATTGTTTATTTTGATTGTGAATACACATTCCAGGGCTGCCAATGCATATAGTAAATGTACTGTAGGGTTGTCACTTTTTAAAAAATTTAAATTATTGAATATTTTTTGCTAAAATTGAAAAATATTGTTGTATAATTGTTGAATAGTGGTTCATACTCAACATGTCTGCAATAAAGGAGGTACGTGACGCCGTCGGTGGTATCACCTCACATTTGCGTTGGTTTTCCACCGCAGCTGCCTTGGCTGCCAGACCAGATAGGGACGAGGCACTTTTGGACCGCTTTGCCGAGTTGAGTGAACGTCTTGAATTGGTGGAAAAACGCTACGACCGATCAACTTAGCGGGCAAGTTTCTGAACGCTCCTTAGCGTAGTCTATTTGTCTATGTTTTTTGACGTCAATGGACAATTTTGATTTGTAAAGAAAATATGTCGATTTTGGGTCAGCGGTTAAAAAAAAACACCGCCTTTGGTTTAATTTCTCCATTTTGATTGTGAACGTTTGATATTTGTATTACCAAAATTGGAGTGTTGTGCTCTTGGAAGAAGGAAGAACTGGACCCATCTCCCTCGCCCAGCCGTATGTACCTTCCTGATAGAATCGGCCGATTACATTAGGAAGGGAAGCGCTAGGGTGAGATCGTCGAAGTCGATGGGACTTCATTATATGGTAAGTTTGTATATTGTTAATTAAACCCCGCGAACGGCGGGCGAGTTAGGATTCGATAAGCAGGTTGTCTAGGTAGAAGACTTTGCGTACAATGCCTATCTAGGCAATCTGGAATCTTAACAGACTCTATTTCGGCAATGCTGAGTCGCAGTCAAAGTAGCAGCGTTAGATGAATTGTCAGCGTTAAATGTTGTATAATATGTTAAAGTAAAATGTTTTGCGAACATGTCTGCAATATGTTTTCTGATAAGATTAACTGTTCTTTTTGTTTTTTATTAATGTCCAAAATCATTTTGGATCTGCCTGAAGTGATTTCTCGACATTATTAAGGTAAGAAGAATAACAGATTCGCAGTTATCGTTCAGATCTACACTTATTATAAGATAAGTGTACATCTGAACGATTATAATTCATATTCATCTCGGAGATTTTCATATTTTTTTAATCTTTACCTGATTTTGTCTTTGTGGGATAATATGTGTATCAATGATTGCGAGAACCAGACAGGATATTTTCTTAGTTTTTGGTACTGTTTTATTTATAATATCCTTGAATATGGTACAAATGGCGGAAACCATGTCATTACTGTATGAATTTAGCTTAGTCTTCCAATCCGCACACTTCATTGATATTGACATATTCAGCTTTTCTAAAATTATGGGTGCCAAACTGTGCACTTTTAAAGATAGTAAACTTAAATTTAATTTCTAATGGAGGGTGAAAATCATCAATTTTATAGGTTCATGAGATTTGTCAACAGGACTTCCAATAAAGTTAGACATAACGACGAGTGGGGTATACCTCGAGTCCGTCGAGCACGGAGAGGCCTGTGGGCGGTCGCAGCTCGGCCTGCGCGCCCGGCAGCAGCATGCTGAAGATGGATCCGAAGTCCGTGTTGACCTGGTGGCAGGCCGCTATCAGCGTGCTGCGCTTCTTCTCGTCCAGCTCCTCCATCGTCTGCACCAGCTTAGCGCGGTCTGCTTCCACGATGCGCTTCTTGCGCAGCACGTCTTGGTACTAACCACACACAATAACGAACCTCACATTTACGAATCGCATCACTAATTTATACACTTTCTGTCTCATGACAACATTATTAAAAATTATGAAAAAGGGATTGGTTCAATGTTGCCACTAGGAAAAAATACTTCTAGTTGGACATGTTACTATGATACTAAATTATTATGTCTTTTTTTTGCAATTCAAGTTGATAATTATTGGTTTTGTTAAACATAATAAACTTATATCTACTGTTAAGTTTAAAGCCTGAGTGTAAATTCTAACTTACGCTTTGAGGGGTTTCATTCAATGTGAGATTCATTTGAGCTAGCATATTTTTATTTAACTAACAGATAACTTTGTTACATGGAGAAAACATGCAAAAAATTTGGAAATGAAGAGTCATTACAATCGAGCATTTCCCACATTTTTACTGTGGCTACGTATTCTTTTTAATTTCTACACTACGGCGTCGATTAGCGGGCGGTACAATGCGGTGTTGGAATCGTAACAGGGTGCCGGAGTTACAATTGAACCCCTCATATCTTTCTGTGGGAGTCGGAAGAGACGTCGAAGGGAATAATACCAAAAGCTCACCGCTCAGTAGGAGCGCCTTCTGAAGAACTGCAATGTGAGATTGCGATCCCTAGAAGATGTGCCGATCGTGTCATCGACCCCGATGGGCGGGTGTCCATGTGTGCGATGTGAACACCAGTATGTATGTGTGTGTGTGTGTATGTGTTAGAGACCTGTTCCTCCTCCTTGTTGAGCAGCGTGTGCGCGCGCGCGTTGAGCCCCCGCGCGAGCTTGTCGCGGCGCTCCTGCAGCTGGCGCAGGCGCTGCCCCGCCACGTGCGCCTCGCGCGCCTCCCAGTCGTACGCGCCGCCCGCCGCGCCGAAGTACTGCCGCTCCGATACTATCCAAGGGTGCTCGCTCTCCAGGGACCTTATCTGTACACCGAGTAACATACGCACGCTTTACTATTGCTCGAACACATTCTAACACACGCGTTACTCTAAAACACGCCTAATGTGCACGTTATTTTGTCGACCTTCTTTGAGGTTCGTCGATGTTTCCGCGATCCTCAACTATGCGCCGGCCAAGTTGTATGGAGTTTCTTCGCTGGTAAATTTCACCGACGAGCGAATTGCCGCTCGTTGTCCTGCCCAAACTGCACTACGAAAACCTAAAGGTATCTACTGCCTAAGCTCTAAAACGATACGAAGCGCAAGTCAGGCAAATATTTATGACCAGCATCGGTATTGCGTTATCCTCGATCAGCTTTAAATACTGTGTTTTTAATTATCCTGCAAACTCGAGACCTAAGCGGCATCACACCCGAGCGACGAACCATCGAGACCCGGACTGAAAAAATTATACCTTTCTATAGCCCTACATATACAACAACGAGCACAAACCTCTTAACGCGACCTCGAAGCGACGAATCTTCTAATTGTATGCGTTTAACACCCAAATTAACATTCAAAAGGTAGCGAAATTACTTAGTGATTCAAAATTTATAACCACGAAAAATACCACCTTGCCTACGTTAAGTTTCCGCAATGGTAAATCGACACTAAGTCTGTCTTAATCGGAAATAACAGGTATTTAGGGACCTTTCAAGAAAATGTAAGCTCTCATCTCTATGGAATACATACTCTTTACATGAAGTGCACAGTTTTAATAAAGTGTAAACCTAGGAAGGCGGTTCAGAATATTTGTAATTGTAATTTGAACAGTTGTTACTTTAAATAATTCCTGATTATGTTGCGTGCTACGCTTACTAAGGTGATTTTATTTAAATTACTTGCTTTGTTTGGATACAGCAGTATACAAGACTTCGACTGCAATGCCCGAACCAAACTCAGTCGTATAAGTGCTTCAAGTTGTTCAAAAAGACAACAAAAAACTAACCTTATTTTTACATTGATCAGCTTCCGTCTGCAGCTCTTTAATTTTGTAGTCCAGCTCTTTGATCTTCAGTTCAGCTTCGCGGTTGGTTTTGCTCATTTCTTCCTTCTTGTGCATCAACTTGCGTATCTCCCCGCTGCGGCTCGACATCTCCTCCTTTTGCCGTTTGATTCGCGTCTGGATTTGTTTTACTGCTTCCTGTGAGATTAATTTAATATACATTTACAGCGTTCGGCATAACAGGTATTAGTGGAAGAGGCACACATTCGTAATTCAATCGAAGCCTGGTTACGGTCAAGGCTTTTGTAGTACTTTCTCAACTAATGCGCGGAAATTCAAACTAATAATACCTGGAAAAAAAACAATTATAAATACCAGAATCAACGACGAACAATAATACATTTTCACGCGACAATAAGTTAATATTTTTCTATTTATTTAGATATAAATAGTTTTTAATAAGTTATCTCTTATACATAAATTACTTGAATCAAATATATATTTTTTGTTATAATATGTAAAAATGTAGTACTATTAGAACCAAAAATAATAAACAATTATTTTTGGTTGAGTGACAGGATAGCTGAGTGTAAATGTCACCTACCCCAGGAAATCTGCAAATATTGCACCTTACTGCTGAGGTGCTGCACTCTCTGATCATTGAAATGTTCACATTAGTGAGATATGTACTGGTTTACAACTCTCAACACAGACCTACCAAGTAGAACAGGAGGAACAGAGCTTAATTAACTGTTCCCAATTTCTTCAACAAGTTGTACTTGACACCATGTTCACACTTGCACATGAATCACAGTTTTGTATTAACGTTCTAAGGCTTGTATTGATGCAGTCCAAACTTGGGATCCATCCATACATTAAACGTCAAAACTGCATCTAAGATCCATCTCAATTTTGAGATGCATTTATTAATACGAGCCTTTGAACTTTAGTACAAAAAACCCATGACGGAATCCAAAACATGTGCCTTTTGCGCGGCAGTCCAAAGCTGCCACTGAAACATCACTGCTGTAGGATCTGTTTTAAACTTAGATGTATATTTTACTTGTTTTTTTTTATGGGTCAGGATGTTGCCGAACAGACGGTTCACCTGGTGGCAAGTGATCACCGTAACCCACAAACATTAGCACCACCGGAGGTATCGAGGATGCGTTGACGTGAATTTGAGGAGGAATATGCTCTCTTTTTAGTCTTGTTCTCTTCTCTTAAGTCATATCGGATTGGTAATACTTCACGTGGCAGCTGGTTATACTTTGTGGTAGGGCGAGGCAAAAAATGCCATGAGAATCGAATCACTTTTGACTTTCAGATGTAAAGATGAAACTGATGACATATCATGCTTTTTCGGGACGTCTGATGGCGAAATTCAGCTGTAGGTTTCGCTTAATCGAACAATTCCTCCGAACACTCCACGTGATAGACATCTACGCAGTGGCAAAAGGCCGAGTCGCTCTACGTTGTGCTCTGGATGCGGTCGGCATGTAAGAAGCTGGTAGTGGGGAGGTCCTACTGCGGCCCAGAGATGAGAGCAGTACTCCATGTGAGGCCGAACCTGAGCCTTATAAAGTTGCAGGCGGTGGGCCAACCTCTAGTACCGTCTCGCCGCTACCGACCACACTAAGTTTTTAGAGGCTAATTTAGCCTTATCTTCCACGTGACAGCGAAATTGAAGAGACGCCAAGTACTGCGACGATAGTAGAGGTGGCAAGGGGAGTATCTTCAAAACGGAGGAATACGACAGGGAATAGTTAAGGCACAAACTTATGTCTTCTTGGGGTTAAATTGGACTAAGTTCAGACGGCCCCATTTCGAGACCGCCACATCTCAATTCGAAAATGCATATAAGTCATTTGTGTCAAAAATTAGAGCGTTATGTGTTTGCACTAAAAATACTCAGACCGTGTCCAAGGAATCAGCATTAACAGCATACCACGGCCATGTAGCGTCTCTGCTTAGCTATGGATTAATACTGTGGGGCAATTCCGTGGACATGGAGATTTCTCATCCTCAGAAACGTTGCGTTAAGGTTATTGACAGAGCCTGGTTCTTGGACAGCTGCCAGCCACTGTTTGAATCCTCGAACAGCCTTCCACTACCCTGCCTTGACATTAGAGAAATGTACCTTTTCGCAAAAACTAATCCAGAATATTAAGAGCCATTTCACAAAATCACGCTACTGAAGTTTAGGTAAATGCCAGCGCATCGCTTACACAAGCGAAAGAAGTGACGACGGAATAGCGTGACTGTGGGTAACATATTTTGATACTAGCACTCATTAATAAAGAAATCTAAGTTGCGAATTAAAAAATTGTGTGATTGGCATGAGTAAATAATCAATTTCTTGTCGATTACTTGCTAATGTTATAGAAAAGAAGTAGGCATGTACATTAAATAGTCAACCTGCATCGTGAATCTTTTATTTAAATTTCATCCTTGATGAATAAAAAATAGATATGTTTGAATCATTTATTGTAACAAAAAACTTAAATAATTAAAAAATTATACGGCTTAAAATTATATAAATATTTGATATAACGGCATTGATTAAAAGCTGCGGACTAAAAGCTCTTTCTTTTAAATTTTCCAAAAATTGCTGTTTTCCTCGTTCACACTCTTCAGTATCTATATCCAGTCGTTAACACTGTCTGTCATAATGACCATGCATAGGATTGAGGTTTATTTTTCTGTGCATCCGGAAAACAACTTAGTACCAACCACAAACGTCTCATGACGTTTTTGGTTTTCCATTACTTTAACATGTCACCCTCATATTCACATACCATAATATATCACCTACACCATTAAAAAAATAACATTTTCATCCATTTAGTTTGAGTAGACCAAACAGCGAAATGTAAATATATATTTACAGATTTTGAGGTTTTTTTGTATTTAAATCGAATATGTTTGATGCAATCTATAATCAACATATATATACTTCCGAAATCAGATTGAAGACGTTCTGAAAAAAGGCCAGGTCAAAAGTACCCTAAACCGACGCTTATGTATGAAAGGATTGATGAGTATAGATGAAGCGAAAGAGATATGTCAGGATCGTAGTAAGTGGAAATCCGTGGTCTCTGCCTACCCCTACGGGAAAGGGGCGTGATTTTATGTATGTATATACTTCTTGGTACCAATGCAATCCTCAATATATACTCTTATGCTCACTATTTCCTCTATAGAAAATAAATGATAATACACCTTTTTATACAAAAAAATACTGGAAATGGGGTTTGAACACATGACAAAAATGGTGGGAAATAGTAATTTAATTGCTATTTCTATTTTTTCGTAACTAACTCACCTAGAACTTCGATCTTCTTTTAATATAATAATTTACTATTGTTCTTTAGCCATGAATTGTTACAGATTTTTACGCCAAATATTTTAAAGTAACAAAATTAAAACAACCCAATTGTTTTAAGAACAATGGCGGGAAAACTGTATTGGAGAGCAATTATTTTTTCTGAAAAACTATACCACCTACGGCTTTGGTCCTTCTTTGATATTATTATTTACATGTAATTTATACACCTGTATTATTTCAGATTTTTGGTTTAGAAGTTTAAAATTAGTTACGAGATTATTTAATACGCAAATTTGCATCGGTAAGTGTTTGCGTTGCAAAATATATCGAGTGAAAAATGACTTATACATATGCAAAATTGCGGTTTTCTAGATTTATAACTGTTGAAGTAGTTACGATATTAATATGAAATGACGTAATATTTTGGGGCCAAAATGTAATTTGTGCTGGTTTCAGATTTCATCAAAATATTCAAAATACTTCCTACTTCATACGTTATCTCAGAAAAATATGGATTTCTTCTTGTATGGGCAAGTATGCATCCTTTTGAAAACCATTTGGATTATGAAATTCGGACTTACGCAGATTTATGGTAAATTTGTAAATACGACTATCGACCGCTAACTGGTATCCCGGTTTGTAGAAATGATGGAAAAGCCGGGAGGCCGGTTTGTACAAATTTTCAATAGAAGGTAGTTTAATTTCCAGCTGAAGTTATCGCTGTGTTCACTTATAGACATTAACTGAATCCAAAAATATTGGAAATCAATTATTCGCCTGTCATCTAATCCTCCTAAAACAAAAGTTATAGTGAGTTACTAATTTAAACTAGAATAATATAAAAACTAGCAGACCAAAGAGAAGAAGTCAACCCTGTGAGGTTGTTAGCATTTTTCCAATAACGCTGTATAAGGCTGGATAATTGTGACGTTTCCTTTTTTTAACACAATGGATGAACAGAAACTAAAGATGTAGTTATTTAACAAGACAACAATACCTATATTATGGACAACAAAAATAAAGTATTGTTTGTTACTTTAAAAAAAATCAACATGATCAAAACTCTGTGGTCGCACTATAAACTTGCATCTAAGCGTTCCGCGTACGAGACGTCAGAGCAAGGAAAACGAACACAGGTCCTACCTCGATGGGCGCTCGCGCGGTACTGATCGCCTCGCGCTTGTACATTTCAATTTATGTGCATTTCGAGTTATGTTAAATATTTTTTCCTGTCTAACAAAACAGAGTTAATATCACAATTTATTAAAGATCAGATTAATTAAAGAATGAACTTTCTTTTTATATAATATCTGTTTGGAATTACACTTTATTAAACGCAATATATGGTGGTAAACTGCTGATATAATTCGTGGAAATTGGCGCAAGATCTTTATTTTTTTTCTACAATGACGATTAATTAGCGATATTCTAGTACACTATGTGTCAACAGGATTATATGCCTGATGCACAGTTTTTTTTTTAGTTAATTTGATGAATCTTTATACAAGAGATATAACTCTGAAGTTGGCTATGTGTACTTTAATTCGTAAAACAAGGTGCGGGAGATTGGTCACTACAAAATAATTAATGTTATGTTTGTAAATCTGGTACATTAACTGAAAAGAGAACAGATTATTCTATTTTTATCAATTATTAAACAACTTGTAGATATTTCCTATGATAGTAAATTAAGCGCTTAAAATCTTCGTATACCGCATTAAAATGTGAAATGCCTCTTAAAAAAAAGTGAGAAATCATAACGAGACAAAAAAGACAAATGTTCAAAACCTACTATATCAACCCCCTTGTACGAAGGATACTTATAAGAAAAATGTATATAATATGATCGTTTTAATTTATAAATTTAATGCATTAAATTATTAAATGGCAATCGATTTAAGAAGGTCTTTAAGTAATTGTTTATTATTAACTATCTTTGACAAATTGGATAATAAGTAATTGTTTTTACGATATTAAGGATTATTTTAGTTCTAAGTATATCATTATAATAATTTTTTTTACATATATGCATGACTGCATGCAGGTTGAATACACTGAACAAATAACATTATTAATTTAAGATCACTATGTATTACTGTATTCTAGCAAATAAAATATGCATTGATTGATTGAGACATTTAATAACAGGGTCTCGACTTTGAACACAAGTTTGTTCCGACTCTCGACAATGTGTTCCGAAATCAATGAGCATCTCCGGTATTGTCATCCGCATAGCAATGAACATCGCTGAACTGCAACATGTCAGTGATGTGCAAGAGAGAGTCGGAGAGATATCACAGATCCCTGCGGAACACCAGTGGACAATAAGCAACAGTTATGCAATACTGACCGCCGCTCTCGCATGCTCCTCCTTAGCTTGGTTGAGCTGTTCGTGCAGTTCGTGTGCAGCTTGCTTGGTTTCCTCGAGCTGGAGGCGGCTGCTGGCAGTAGCTTGCTCCAGCTCCTGCACTTCGAGCCGCAACGTCTCCAGCTCCTGCTCCCGTTGCTTCCACGACTTGCCGTGCAGCTCCGCATCTTTCTTCGCCTTCTTCAACGCCTCTTCAGCCTTTTTGTACTCTCTGGATAAAACAGTAAATTTTACCTATTAGTTTATTGTTTGATAGAATTGTAAAGAAACATTTTTTTTTTCTCCCTTTATTTGGACACCATTTAAAAATGTATACTAATAACTTACAAATTCCTTAGGAAAAAGCAGTTATTGCTTGGAACGATATCTTCCGAAGAACCTAAAAAATACATGTAGATAGGCTAGCCTTCAGCCGTGGAATACCGTGCCAGAACTCGCACTCTCACTCTCCTGTCGTGGGAGTCGTAAGAGCCGAAGGGAAAAATTGCTGCTCATAAGAACCATAGACCATACTACAATTCACGACAATGTGAGCGTGGTGATGCGGAATCGGTCGGCATAAATGGCGTCACAAGTCAGACGCCAACAAATCAAAAGCCAAAAATTTTCTATTCTGTATTTTGACAGCGAAAACTATTTTTATTGAGTTTTGTTATTGCTGTTTTTAAGATATATATAATTTACCAATCCAACATAAGTGGCATCAACTTAAGAAGATTATGAGGCTAGTATCGACAACTATCTCGCCTATTGAGAAGTGATGGTGGTGATGATGTCATAAATGACAAAACACACAAACACAACACAAGTGCTTTGCGATACATTTTGTACTTGTTATTTAACTAGCCTGGCTAACAATCGCACAAAGCTCTACCGTTAAAATCTGAAGCTTAAGATAGGATTGAAACTAGCAATGCCAACCAACCACTGAAACCTTGCCACGGAGACATTACTGACTCAAAAAATGTAAAGCTGATAAGCTAGGCTTTGGCTACAATCTCACCTGATGATGCGTTTGAAGATTTTGTTCAAACTAATCTAAAATGACTACCTCTCAAGGACAGCTTGTTGCCAAACCGTTAGGGGCTTGGAGATAGATTTTCTAATTGGTTAGGCGGCATCGCAATGCCCTACCACCATGCTATAACGACTGCTATAGCTTAACACCAACCGGGACCGACGGCTTAACGTGCCCTCCGAAGCACGTGCACGCTCAATGGTAATGCTACTAACGGTCACCCGTCAAAGTAATGACCAACGGACATTGCTTAATATAGTACATCAGAACGACTAAGCAAGCTTCGAATCATAACGTAAACACCGACTCTCCCGAAAGTTCACACATATACATTGTATATATTCTCTACAATAAATAGGAATAAAATAGTACCTTTCTCTATGGTTCCGAATGTCTTTGACCTTTGCCTCAAGATCCTTTGCTTTGGCGGCGGCCTCTTTCTGGATGATTTTGTCCCGTTCTATGGCTTCCGTCAATTCTGCTATCTACAATAGTTTAAAGTACAGTTCAATAATAAATCATATTATAGGGTTAAACACGATCAATTTAAGGCGAACCCTGAAAATTATGGCGTGTGTTCTTTTGTTTTAGTTTTGTTCCTTGGCTGTACAATTATTGCATTCGACCATATAACACAAAGTTTAGAGAAAAAAATATTTACGATGTCTAATATATATATTTTTTTTATATTACATTCAGGCTTTACTTTGCGGAAATCCATATTTAATAAGAACAAATATTTTAAAATGTTTCAAGAAAACACTTCAAAAACATCTACTGAATATTATGTTATATTATGCGCTCGAAGATAAGAGAATATTAGGCGGAATTGTCACTAAATATATATTTTTTTTTATGTTATACGCGTTTTTAAGTGTTTTATTAAAATATTAATTTATGCATTTTATAACAAGTTCCGAATTGCATTGCGCCCGTCACCTTGAGACATAGTTGTCAAGTCTCATGTGCCTGTAATTTCACTGGCTCTCAAGGACTGCTGCCGGACCACACCGTTAGGTGCTTGGCGAAAGATTTTCTACTTGAGGGTGGTAGTTAGCCAGGCGGGCATTCGCAAAATGCCCTTCCACCATGCGGTGAAGCTCAAGCCCGCGGCGGGATTCGATCCATGGACCTGCTGCGCGGCAGTCCATAGCCAATACCACTGTGCCATCACTGCTTCAAAAATTAAAAAAAATACATTTGTTACGGCACAGGTTACGGGTAAAATTATTGATTTATATTTTGGATAATGGATATCACGTGCATTGGAGTTGAATAACTTTGCAAAACGATAGTAGATTATGATACAAATGAGCTAAGTTGCTCATGAGTTTCGTACGCACTTTTTCAACACCCTTGCGAGAAAAAAAATATATATTGCACAAATGCGATACAAACAACATACGAAAATTATGGAAAGTAGCGCGCAAGTTTTTTTTTTTTCGCGCGGCAAATATATTTTGATTGATTACATATAAACCTCTTTGATGTTACAAATCTGTATTACCCGGTTAAATTGAAAATGCTCTGTTTACTCGCATATAATTTGCAGTTCGGTACTAACTTAACTTTGTAGGGATAATTCTATTACGCACTAGTGTATAATATTATTATGCACGAGGGTGTTATAGTTCGGTTTATGGCCCTGAGAACGATATAATAAAGCTCACTTTACGAGCAAGGGTGTTGATAAGAATATTATGCAAGACAAGCAATATTATTAGAAGGTCGCGAATGCCATGATCATATAGAATGGTTACCAAATCTAGGTACAAAACTATGTAGAGAATCTTGAGTCCCCGCAGCACACGTCAGACAGATTCCAGTAACATTACATGGTGGCAGTAGTGCCAGTACCCGCCGGCTGCCAGTGCTGGCATGCCAGCGCCACTGGCGGAGCGGGAGGGATGTACAAGAGAATGAATAGGAGAGCAGTAAAGTGACCGACCTGCCGCTGCAGCGCCTCTATGTCCTTGTGCAGCTGTGCATGCGAAGTGGTCGCCACGCGGGACTTCACCACCTCCAGCTCGTGGGACATCATCTCGTATCTACGGAACACTCGCTCTTAACTAAACAATCACACTACTCTACACTACTCAACACTACACACTACACTACACCTGTTCACTCACGACTCAACGCGCGCCCCTCCACACTTCATTATTTATGCGCGTTTGTACCCTACGTCTTAGTGTATGTGTAAATGCTAAAGATACATCCAATAAAAAAAGTATATGTAAAATATGATCGCTTGGGTAGGCAGTAGTAGCAGCTACGATCAAAATATTAGGTCCTTACATATGAAATTGGCGTTTTGTATGGGAGGAACAAAAAGTCGAATATTTTTTAATATAATATATTTAATTAATCAAAGTATGAACCATTATTTTCTATGCACTTTTGCCATCTCATAGGTAGTTCATTGATCCCTTTACTAAAAAAACCAGTCGGACGGGAATCAATAAAATCTTTGAAGGCGATTTGGACTGCCCCATCGGAGTTGAATTTTTTCCCTTGCAAGAAGTTATCCAAATTTCGAAAAAAATGGTAATCTGTTGGAGCAAGGTCCGGGGAGTACGGAGGATGTCTTAGACTTTCCAATTGAAGCTCTTCTAATTTAGTAGCCGTCTGTAGCGCAGTGTGTGGTCTAGCGTTGTCGTGAAGCAGCAGTGGCGTGGAGCGATTGACCAGCCTAGGTTGTTTAGCCGCTAGCTTTTCCATCATGGTTTGCAATTCCTGACAATAGACATCAGCCGTAATAGTCTGGCCAGATTTGAAAAAACTGTAATGAACAATACCGGCACTAGTCCACCAAACGCTTACAAGTAACTTTTTTGGGGTTAATTTTCGCTTGGGGCAGGATTTGGCTGGCTGGCCAGGATCTAACCATTGCGCTGAGCGCTTCCGATTATCGTAAAGAACCCATTTTTCATCACAGGTAATGATTCGGTTTAAAATACCTTCATTATTGTGCCGGTTTAGTAATGTAACGCAGCAGTCGACGCGCGTTTGCCGGTTTGTTTCAGTCAATTCGTGAGGTACCCACCTTTCAAGCTTTTTAATCTTCCCAATTTGCTTCAAGTGAATTAAAACAGTTTTATCACTAACATCGCAGCCTGCAGCTAACTCGGACGTGGTTTGCGATGGATCCGCTTCCACAATAGCCTTCAACTCTTCATTATCAACTTGAGTCTCAGGCCGTCCACGGGGCTTGTTCTGCAGGTCGAAATTTCCAGAACTAAAACGTTGGAACCAAAAACGAACTGTGTTTTCTTTTGCAACACGACCGCCATACACATCATTCACCCTTCGAGTTGTTTCCGCAGCACTAGTGCCACGGCGGAACTCGTACTCGTAAATAATGCGATATTTAAGGTTTTCCATTTTCTAAAATGAGTGACGCAAACAGAAAAAAACAGAAGAAAAAAAACAAATGAATGACGATCATCGAAGCACAAATACATGAGTCTTAAATTGTCTTAATTGTATAGCTGTACAAAATTGAATTTGGAATTCCTTACCAAAGAGGAGAAATTCGTGATTAAAGTGGCCAGTACGAAAAACGCCAATTTCATATGTAAGGACCTAATATATAAAGATGGACGCCTTAGTAACTGAAAAAGTCCGTATATAAATAATAGAAAAAGAAGAAAGTTTTGAGGCAGTGATGGCTCAGTTGCATCGGCTATGGACTACCGCGCAGCAGGTCCATGGTTCGAATCCCGCCACGGGCTTGAGCTTCACCGCATGGTGGAAGGGCATTTTGCAATTGCCCGCCTGGCTAGCGACCACCTTCAAGTAGAAAATCTGTCGCCAAGTACCTAACGGTGTGTTCCGGCAGCTGTCCTTGTGAGCCAGTGAAATTTCAGGCACATGAGACATATGTTATAGGCAGAGGATACCGCTTAACATCAGGTGGGCCACGCGCTTGTTCCTTCACAAGAAAAAAAAAAAGAGATATATTGTATATAAGTATAAGGGCGAGAAATGACACGCGTACACCATAAATACTGGTTCTGGAGCGTTACGTTGAGCATACATATCAATTAGCTTTTCATGTTGGTAAGTGATGATGCTAAAAAAGAAATAGCAGGCCGAACCTTCACTAACAACAGGTACTCAAGGACAGCAGCAGGAACAGCAGCAGTGTGTTTGATATTTCACATATACTAATGGCATAAACTAACAAAGATATCAATTTTGTATATTAAATAAACTATGGAGTCAATATAGTATTGAAGAAGATATTTTGTCCGCCATCTTGGATAAAAACGGATGTTATTTTCGTAATCAGCACCTCAAGAAACCTCGAAAGTTACAACTACATAAAATAATTTAAAAAAATATGTCCGCTATTTTGAATTTCAATACAGGTGTAATTTTTTTATCAAGCCCAAAAAACCTTAATAATGAATCTTATATTATTCTATTAAAAAAATGCCATCTTGGAATTCAACACTAATGTCAATTTTGTAATCAACGCCCCAAAAACCTCGCAAAAGAAAGCCACATTATTTAATTTAAAAAAGTGACTGCCGCCTTGATTTTCAACACGAATGTCATTTTTGTAATCAGCCAGCGCCCCAAAAACCTCGAAAATAAAACCCACACTATTTTATTTAAAAATATGTCTGCCATCGTGGCTTTAAAAATGCATGCTATTTTCGAGATCAGCACACTAAGAAAACCTTTATAATAAATTTCACCAGTTTGGAAGCCTTTTTTTAGCCTGGTTAGCCTGAACAACATCTTTGACCACATCATCACTTAAGTACCATCAGAGAGTACTCAAAGCCTATCAGCTATACATAAAAATATTATAATAATATTTTCGATTCTGTGCGTGGAAACTAGTACAATCGAAGTTATTTTGTTGTGCCAAACGATAACTTGTAGTCCCGTACGGCACACGTCGTATTTATGTAATGTACCTTTATTTGTTATCGAAATAAATACGCGTCAGCCCTGAAAGGAGTGTCCCCGACTACAAACTAAGTACGGCGGCCGTGGCGTATGAAGATGGGGTATCTTGACCCTAACACCCATAAGCCAATGAAGGTATAAAGGGGTAGGGTTACATTGGAAAGTTTGACTTTGTAAAATTGGATGCGATTGCAAATATTACCAAACAATAGGTATGCAATTTAATGGAATAACTACACTTTTCTCTTAAATAACTCAATAATGTTTGTTACCATATTTACTCTTATTCTTACTTACTAATACATTTAAAAATGCTATAAACCGTTTCCTAGTAGTAAACACTAGTCGCAGCGCAGTGTAGAGTAGAGAGATAGAAGGTGGAAGGTAAATAATCCCGTTACCTTTGCTGCAGCGCGTGGTATTTGTCGAAGATCTGCTGCGAAGCCTGCAGTTCCGCGCTGCTGTCCGCCAGCTGCCGCTCGGCCACCTCCACCTGCTGCTCGACACGCTGCAGCTCCTGCAGCTGTACCAACACTGACCCTCCCTGTAACGTGCAGCGACGATCATCGACGCTAATCTCTCATCTCTTGCGACCGCTCATGTCACATCAAATAATTAAAATATCATCGTCAACAATACTCTCACTAGATTTAAGCTCGTTTCAGCAATTTTTGTTTGAGTAATGTAAAGGAATACCAACGTCCACGGTTCCCGATAACTACATTTTCTTTACATGAATCTATAGTATATTATATAAGTCCTATGTTTAGAGTGGACAGGTAGTTTCTAAATGCTCCATCTTTGAATGCATCTTCACTTTCCATTAGGTCTAATCGTAGTCTAATACGTGTTTCCCCCGGTGATATTGTGTTGGCGCACCTGTGGCGCTGCACCCCCGGAGAGCGTCCCGGCGGGATCGACGACGTCCCCGTCGAGCGTGACGGCGCGGCGCCGCACGCGCGGGTGGAACGTGACGCGCTTGGCGGTCTCCAGGTCGCGACACACGAGCGTGCCGCCGAACACCCACGCCAGCGCCGGCTTCACAGCCCCCGGGAACGTTATCAGGTCCAGCGCCAGCTGCACGTTCTCCGCCCCGCCGCCCTGGTACATTACACATTATATCATGCATAATCAAACTTAATCATAATATTATCTCATTTCATAATAGATACGAAACGATGTGTTGTTACAAGAATTGCTACAGGGCATCCCGGTCACTGCACCAAATTGAATTACACCAACAGATAATGTTATCTTAGGTTAACGCAATTATTACACATAGTAGTAACACATTTTTTAAATATACGCGAATATATAATTTCTTAATAACTCAAGTGACATAAAAGCCTATAAGTCACCCCGTGATCACGAGCAGTGTTTAAAACTTCGGGACAAAATAATGGCAAATACACGCAATTTAAACCGTTTCGAGTTATTTAATTACAATAAACCAAAACATCCGTGAGTAAAATTACATCGTGCATATAAAAGTTAGCACATGACTCACGATTGACTGCGCCAGCCTCACAGTATTCCTATCGATGACTTGGGAGGAGATCTTGTTGAGTGGAATGATGGTGGTGCGCGTCTGCAGGTTGCCCTTCTGCAGCAGCAGCTTGCTCGTCGTCTCCGTGTCCACCACGACGTTGTACAGCTGAAAAACGACACAATATAGCATTGATTAAAGCCATTATGCTCTTCTTGGGAACTACCACCTAATTTAATCATAGTAATAACGAATTTTTATGTTATTGTGACGGAACAAGCTCGAGGCCCACCTGATGTTAAGTGGACTAACCTCTGCCTATAACAGTTGCAATTCATGACAACTCACGAATCGCACTGCGCCCGTCACATTGAGACATAGTTCTTAATTCTCATTGTGCCTGTAATTTCACTGGCTCTCAAGGACTACTGCCGGAACACACCTTTCGGTGCTTGGCGACAGACTTTCTACTTGAGGGTGGTCGCTAGCCAGGCGGGCATTCGCAAAATGCCCTTCCACCATGCGGTGAAGCTCAAGCTCTGGGCGGGATTCGAACCATGGACCTGCTGCGCGGCAGTCCATAGCCAATGCTACTGAGCCATCACTGCTTCAATCTTACGGCATAATAATACTCTTACGGCATAGCACTGTTAAAAGCACAAACGTCGAGTAGGAATGGTTTTGGTTACTGACCTCGATCGTACCATTCCCTTATTTTCATAAAAAAAAACCATGCTCTTGCCATCGCATTCTAATGCCACAGTTATAATAGCAAGTTTAATTGCAGTGAGTGAATAGAATGCTGTACCTTTCCTCCAGCGGTGATCTCCAAGGCGGTGCAGTACATAGGGTCGCTCACTTCTAAGAGACGGCACACGGTACCTGCAAAAAGACATACATATTGCAAAATCGGCAGCAATCCTTGAGAGCCAGTAAATTACAGGCACGTGAGATTTAACAATAGTATGTCTCATGGTGACGGGCCACAGGGCAGTTCGTCACTTGTGACAAAATGCAGATCACTGTGTTCAAATGTCACAGTCAGTCTCAGAATCAGAGTCACAATTTATATTAGGAATAAGATAATATGGTGACCTAAGACCCGTTTCTTGTCGAACCCTGGCGGCGGAGTGTACTTGAAGTTGCATCTCTGCAGGCGCGCCGACAGATTGTCGACTGTGTCTCGCTGAGTGCGGAGGCCTGTTTGCAGACTGCGGATCGACTCTTTCAGCTCGCGGTTGCGGGCCTCGTCGAAGTTCATGGTTGCTAGTTCAGCCTGGAAGAAACGTACATTTTTGTAAGCCAATACCAACCTTGAACAGACCCAATATTAGTTTCATAAAAGCATAAAATAATCCACCCACTCGAAAACTAAAGAAAACGTGAACTACATTGCTAGTTTATATTAGGCCACAGAGTACCTTCTAACAGATACACCTATATCCTTTTATAGCGAAATAACTATGCATATGAACAGTACACGCAAAAACGTGTCTAATGCGCTTGACTTAGCGCTACTTTTACTTTGTACAGCCCGCGATATACTAGCGACATACCATCATAGGACTGATGCGGTGTGTTAGGGTTGTGTAAATATAAAATAAAATATTCATACAAATTTTATAATTTGCAACTGCAAGTTCAGCGTACAAGTATTAATAGAGGTCATTAAACTGAATTTTGAAGCGCCCGTAGCCAAGTTTGCTTAGGTGTTCTCAACCGATCAGCAAAGTTAAGCAACGTCGCCCGCGGTTAAGAGTTGGATGGGTGACCGCTAGTGACACTACTACTGAGCGCTTCCGGGCTTCGGAGGGCACGTTAAGCCGTCGGTGTCGGTTGTTGTCTCGGTTAGGATGGCAGTCATTATAGCATGGTGGTAGGTCATTTTGCGAATGCCCGCCTGGCTAGCTACCACCCTCAACTAGAAAATCTGTAGACAAGCACCTAACGGTGTGTTCCGGCAGCTGTCCTTGAGAGCCAGTACTTCTAGGTTAGCCTGAACAACATCTTCGAACACATCATCACTTACCATCAGGTAAGATAGTAGTCAAAGGCTAACCAATCAGGGATTTAAAAAAAACAACACTACAAATTTGACTTGTATTCAATTACAATCAACCAAATCAAAGTACATAACCGTGCCGCTGGTCTGCTCAAATCTAAGAGTAGATACATTTCTGTAGCAGTAATAGTTGTGAAGGCACAAACCTGTATCTTATCGATCTGCGCCTGATGTCCGGCGATGGTGGCCTGGTCCCGCTGGTACTGCGCTGAGTGAGAGTTGAACTCTTGCTGCAGTTCGCGTACTCTCGTCTCTGCGTGCTTCTTTTCCATCGTGCTCTTCGATATGCGCGTCGAAGCTTCGGATACCTCTTGCTTCGCCGCTAACAAACAAGAATTTACCTTACATAACATTACATTACCCCTGATAAACATATTATCTAAAATTAAAAAAATAATTAAATATTTTTACATAAAATTAAGTAATTGAGATGTTAGACATATTTGTGAAATTTACAGTTAAATTTTGCTAGCAAAATTTACGGACAGCCATCGACCAAATAGGAATTTATGACTTTCACCCTTGTTAAACACTCTACTTTTCACTACGAATATGAGTAATATAAAAATTGATTTTCTATAATATTTATTGATAACAAAAACATGAGTAGAAACTATTTAAAATTAATTCAGTTATAGTCCAAATAGGAGTTGATAACTTACATCCATGCTAAACACTCTACTTTTCAATAAAAATATGGGAAAAGTAAAAAAAATTAGTTTTTCTAAAATTCCATAAAAAATCTAAAATATTTACTGAAAACCATAACATGAGTAGAAGAAACATATATAAAATTAATTGAGGGATTAGAAAAATTTGTAAAATTTAAGTACATTATTTGTTAGATTTTATAATTCCCATATAATTTTACTTACTATCCTGCCAATTTATATATCTAGTCTTTTTTAAATTATAAACATGGAACACAACGCTGGAGTCGCGTTGTATTCGGGTCGGGAGCCATCTCACTTCAAAAGATTTTTTTTTTAATTCACGCTTATAAACATAGTGACTAAAATGTTGATATAAGATACACTAACTTGAGAGAGTCACATTAATTCTGTTATAAACTATTTCTTTTAGCCTTTATATAAACACAAATGTAGTCGTAATTAGGTTTTATAATACAGCAAAGTATTTTAGAACGAAAAATATAGACGTCTAATTTTATTTACAACCATGGTTACCTTGGTTACAGTTACAGTAGAGTACTTATGACCGAAAAAACAGAAACATGTGATCTTGTTAACAACAATGGTTACCATGGTTACAAGTCATTCCGGCCCAAGACAGGGGAGCATTTACTAGGAGTTTTTCTCACCCTTAGGTGGGAAGCGGCGTCTTCCACCCGCTACTCAGATCAAATAAACACTACTTTCCGAGTATGAGAAATGAAATAGTACATAACAGTACACACCCATGAGCTGATCCTGCAGCGTCTCCGAGGAGGTTTCCTGTCCCGTGCTGACTGCGAGGAACTTCTGCTGCGCCTCCGCTAGCGCTGTCTCACTCGTCTCGCTAGCCACGCGCAGGTTCTCGAATGTTGACGATACCTGTAATGTTGCCGTTCTAACATCACCCACCATCGAAAACTTAAACCAGGGATACTATTGGAAACGAACTGTTGAATAAAACCGATCAAGGGCAAATCGGGCCTCGCTCTTTTAAGGTTTAGCATTGCAACAGCCCGTAAAATCAAAATGTTTGTTGTTTTATACTTAACCCTTGATAGGTGAGATTAGACCTTATTAGTGTATTCCTTCCATTGTGCCAATCTCCTTTAATGCATCGATATAGTACCTGTTCGAGTTCGGTTTTCTTATTGTTGAGTAGAGTGACGTCGTCGTTAAGGGCCCGTTCCAAGAGACGCGACCGTTTCTCGTGCGAGGTGACGGCCTCCTTGCTCGCCTTCAGCGCAGAGTTGGTCGACGCTTCAGTCTTCTCCAGTGCGTGCAGTTCTGTTTCCAATTCCTTGAGGACGCTGCCGCTTTCCTGGTGAGGATGCGTTTTATACAGAGTTACACTATCAATGTAAATATATCACAAACAAATAATATACGCGAATACCGTTGTAACGGACATGTAGAATATTATTTGACATCTACACCATGTCACATTATATTCAAACAGTCATATTATAAAAAGTTTAGTCCATAATAAATGTTTACAGTATGTCGTAGGTCTTTTCAAGTTCTTATCTGGGCATAAAATCATGACAATGCGTCACCGAGCAGTAAGTATAGCGCCAAATTGTCGCGAAACACCGCACGCGGCTGCTAGTCAGCTGGGACATCACCCACACACACTTGAAAATAACTTGTCTGACTAGTAGACAAACGTAGGCGTGCACAAAAAAAATCCGCACCTTAGAGCTAGTAACTTTATTGGCGTGAGTGTAGAGTTATAATTGCGGGAAGAGCGACATGTCTATGTATGTGAATCGCGTGCTTGATAAAAGATGTCTTAAAATTATATAAGGTATATGTTAATTTTTAATTTAACCATGTTCTTGCCTCTCAAAATGCTGGCACCTATTTGGCTCAACGTATAAACATTGTAATCCAATGGGGCAATGTTGCCACCATGCTGGGCACGCTTTCAACTGGTAGCGGGCTGGAGCATTTATACGACCTGTGAGTCTGCCATGGCTTGTAGGTCGTCTAAATGCTATCAATGTAGTAGCTGTAGTGTTGTATACAGTTCGTAGTATTATGTTAATAATGGCATACCATACCGCCAAAAACCAACAAAATAATGTTTATGATTTTGTTTGGTATTTGTACCAAAATTATGACATATACGAGTATGATTTGTTTACTATATATCTTTCACGAATTATTCTTCTATAAAAGTCTAAATTTCTATCAGAGTCACTGCCGCGATATTTGGCGAAAGAGACTCTGTGCTAAAGCGATCTTTTGCGGAGGAGTGATTCTGCGAAAGAGAGTGTACGCTGCAAGCATTGTACATACAGCGCTTGCAGCGCGTTACGCATTCCCGCCACAACGCGGCGCCACTGCACATCGGACACAGTACCTGCATCGTCTACTCACCGACCATACCATTTAGTATATTAGTCTTAGTTTGGAATATTAAAGAACACTTTATTCCCTCACTTTGCGTATCATTTACTTATGGGAAAGATACTGTTAAGATTCCAGATTGCCCAGGCAGGGATTGTTCAGCAGAGGCACCTTCCACCTGGATAAACTATTTGAATGCTTAACAACCGGCGATTCACCGGGCTGAAATAAAACACGAAGTAAAAGTATGGTACAAATACACAATAAGGTTACCTATAGAATGATGCAGAGTTTTCTCCGCTCTGTCGTTGATCCCTCTAGCCTATCGTGCCCTAGGAATACCTAACTGGCCAGCTAGTTTCTACTATTGTTACTCACGATTACCATCCAGTCCTTTGAGATTCCAACTTCAGGACACGGCACCGTCGCACAATTACACCACACAGTATTGACAAAGTAACAAATTATTAAATCAAAGGATAAAACCAACTAGTTATTTCAACAAAAAAACAGCGACCAAGTACCACTCAAAATGTTCAAGAGAATGATTAGCAAAAAGTTTCAAGTTATTTTCACGTACATAAATCCATAGATCAAAATGGACGACTACCAAAGGGGTCCGTTCCAATTGCCCGATAAGTTGATCGGTCCGAACAGATACATTTTAGGACAAGGAGACATTTTGCTGAGTAGATGTTCTGCTCCTAGCTATTGGGCTAGAATAAAAACTATTCTTACTTTGCGTAGTACAATACGCACAACAAACCAAAAAACTAGGTATGGCAATAATTTTGGTTTTATGTTTTGAAATAATAACACTAGTGGCTCTCCAAGCTGTAGACCTCGCGAGTCTGCCCTTGCATAGCTTACAATTGAATAAAGGTTCACTGCGCACGCTAATGGGAGAATGGTTCAAGAAATCCAAAGATCTAGGTATGTAATGTAATTAATAAATGATTTTCTTGGACTAATGTCCAAGAAAATTATTGACTCGCGGGCCCCAGCGAAGGATAGTTGTATTGGAAATAGGTAGGTAAGTAGTAAACACAATAATTTTACATACTTGGTCATGTATATATCTCGAATTAATATACTGGCTACAAAAACATGGAAAATAAATAATTGATGATACGAGAGATAGAGCATATATCTTTTAGTCAACTGACGTGCGTATCAGATCATTGCCATTAAATTAAGCGCAGGCGTCCATACTTTCAACACCTTATCATGTATATCTCCGTCATTTTGATAAATTACCAAAAACTGAATCAACCTGTAAATGAGAACAACCGGACATACGAAAGCATTTTTGTCTAAGTTGAAGCAGAGACGCTTCGTTCAGATATTCTGCCCCGAAGCAATAGTGTGCAACTACTACTATGTTCAGGTATGAACGGCACTATACCATGTGAGATTACTAGGACTAAGATATATAAGAACTAACGTCTCACAGTGACGAGCGCAGTGCAGTGGCAATCAGAATAAGAACGCGACACTGCACCTGTCATGGATAGGATTGAGTGCTTATCATCATCAAAATTATAGTAGCAAAACTCTGCGCGAGTTTGTCCAGGGAAGTACTGCCACCATATCTATTTCTACCGCCAAGCGGAAATGTTCACATTACTGTGTTCCGGTTAGAACGGTGTGAGTGCCGGTGAAATAACAGGCACATGTGACTTAACGACTTTACATCGCAAGGTGACGGGCGCATTAAAGTACGTCACTCGTGACAAACTGTTACCACTTCACACCAAGTGGGCCTCATGCTTGTTCCATCACGATAGCATAAAAAACCTGTGGACTTGCCCGTCACGTCATTTCAAAACAGATAAAATAGGCTTACTAGTTTCGAACTATTCTAAACTATCATACCTCATCCAATTTCTTATTGATTTCAGCAACAACTTTGTCGACATTTTTCATCTCAGCTTCATTGCCCTTTATATTGTCTTTCTTGCTTTGTATCTCATCCCGTACATCTTGTACTTTGCTCTCTGCTTCCATGGTCTGCTGATCTGCTGATACGTACCTGGAGGATTCAGTGAATGTAACGTGTCAAAACAACCTAATAACCAGATATGTACATTTGCTCAGGAAGACAAGCTTCTTATCTTTTTTTTATTGCTGATACGTAAGCACCACAATCTCACCTGATGATAAGTGATGAAGTGATCTAAGGCTTAACCTAGAATTAAATAAAAAGTACTAATGAGAAATTTTAACTTGGTATATAGTGAGTGGACCTGACGACGTGAACGCAATTCATGCCAGCGCGCAAGTTTACAATTTTTTTAATAATATTTACTTAACATTTACGAGATGGCAAGGTACAACAACAAAAACATACATAGGTAGATATTTATTTAGTACTGAACTGTTTCTACTGACTTACTTAAATGCAACATAAAGTTTGGTGAGATTCTCCAACTCCCGGTTCACTTTTTGATACTCTTGGAACTGTGACCTTTCGTCGTGCAGTTTCTGTAGCTTTGGGGCTATGTCTTCTCTTATTATCTGAAATATTAAGATATACCACGTGTTTAGGAATTGCGGGTCCTTTCACTGCTATGTCACAGTTTAGTAAGTTATATGGTCGATGTTGATCACTTTAATCCTAGAATGGGACCTGGCTCTCTATTACAACTGCTGGAAGACCCTGTAACTTGCTTAGCGACAGATTTTTGTATTAAGAACCCCCCGCGAAGCAGTTCACTAGGCTATCACTGCTTCAATGGTACTAAACAAATTAATGAATGCTCTAGTTTTTCAATGTTCGTTTAGTAATAGCAAAAGGCGATCCTCCAAACTATAATAATTGGTAGATAAATTTAACTTAATATCATACGAATTTCATTCAAGTCATATAGCACCCGTACCTATTCGTTTATTCCACTAATATAAATTTAAAAACATATTATACTTATACTTTGGAGGACTATACTTTGGATACAATAATTATACTATGGCGGATCGCTTTTCTTTTCTTATTACGGTGTCCTAAAATCACTTCCCATCCCATATCAAACTTCCCATTTAGATCAGTATCAACACAGTTCTCGTAATTTGTTTGTTTTTAACATATTAAACATCATAATTGATATGTCAGGCGAGAACCAGACAGTCTAGAAAGGCTTATGTTTACTGGTTGTGTTGAGGCAGCAGTGGACGCTCGCCAATAAGATGGACACATGCGCCTCTGGGTGCACTTCAGGCCGCCAGATGGCGCAAGGCCGGAGAGCTTGGGGAGCAGTGGTGGCGCCACCACGTGGTTCAAACAGAGACGTCCCTCACCCATACGACTAAGAAGATAATTGATAAGGGTTATAAAAAAAATATTAAAATTTTAGTACCGACGTAGCTTAGTCAGGTTATATATGGTGAAGTGGTTGACCATCTCTCAGCTATCAGTTAGCTATTCTTGATAAGAATAATTCTAGGTAAGCCTGAACAATATCTTCGACCGCATCATCACTTACAATAAGTTGAGATAGAGGTCAAAGGCAAGCCTGTTATCTACAAAATTCATAATTATAGAATATCAATAATTATTGTAATACTAGTGTAGTAGTATAACTTTGTCCCATAGACTGGAATGAAGGCAGCAAGAATAGCTTTACGTCAGAGACACAGCGAAACCTCAATGTGAAGGTTAAATATCTTCGAAACTGACGAAATAAAATAATTAATTTATACCTGGCGTGTCTGAGACTTCAACACGGACATTAGACTGATTTATAACTATTTTTTTTTAATGTTTGTTTAAGAAAAACAGCGGCGTGTCTTAACATGACTTGATTAGTAACTCGCAATGTTTACCATAAACAGGCGAAACATAGAATTACTGGCTCTCAAAGTTAGCTGCAGAAACACACCATTACATCAGTTCATAGTCCGCTGAACTATCATAGCTTTGTAGTCATAATACTTACTTCATTAAGCTCTCTGAGTTTGGCATCCTTCTTTTCAATAGTCTTTTGGGCAGCCTGTTTCTTAGCCTCGTACATCCTGGTTCCAGCTGCTTCTTCCACCATAGACAATATCTGAAGTATTTAGATACAGCCATATATAAATGACATCGAGTAATATGCAGAATTTTCAATAAAAGGTGTCCTGATATAATGCATATACATACATAAAATATACATAGGAGTATAGGTATAGTCGCGGTAGGAAAAGGTTCGCCAGTTTTCAAATTGATTCGTTTAACGTCCCGCAAGAAAATGTTACCCTTTCAACCTAAGTCACAGCACAGACTGTTCCACAGATAATAATGTTTAATTATATAACAAAAAATTACTTAGATCCTAGTTGTATATTTTTAGATCTTAACTAGGACGATTATTTAGAGATACCTTTTTATTGGCTTTAATATGTATGATAAGCGGAGTGATTAAACCATCTTTGCGTCTGATGATTACAATTATTGTCATAATGTAAATTTTCTATTTTCACTTTTCTATGGTAGCTAAAAATATGCACTTTTCTTTATTTAATAATGCCGAGACCTTCAAATGTTGAAAGAGAAGCACCAATTACTGCGAACATGAAGCTGGCAATGATAGCAGTGCGGTATTGCATCATATTAATGTAACGAGGGATACTGTAAGATTTTGGATCAGGAGATAGGCCCAATAAGATCAACACTTAAATTACCGTCACCACAATTTTTGGTCGCTTTCCTATCCTGAATGCTGCACAAAAAACCGACTCATGAGACGGCAAAATGAAATAAATCCATTTATGAAGTTTGTCTTAAAGGAATAAGAAACGCATTACATTCAACGAGATTATGGACGATAGTCAAAAAAAGTTGCTCTGACACCGACTCATAATAATGCATGCTTATGATTTGCAAACTTATTTGAATATCGATTGGTGTATCACTATATTTACCGAAAAAAAATCTCTGTCAAGCCATCATGAGAGAGTTCAATTTGTGGAGATATAACGGTACGAGATATACAGAAGTCCATGTAGATTCTAACTACGAATGTCTACCAATATATGGGGTTGGACGGAGTGGGCGAGCTCGTTCTTCTCCCTTCAAGGGCAAATGAAACACAATATCTGTCGTTTCTGGAAGACAGTATACTGCCAAGTGTATGTACCGTATATCCAGCTGATGATTTACCTAAGATCACCTACGCTCAGGACAATGAAGACAAGTGAAGAAGTGATGGCTCAGTGGCAGTGGATATGGACTGCCGCGCAGCAGAACCATGGTTCGAATCCCACCGCGGTCTCGAACTTCACCGCATGGGGAAGGGCATTTTGTGAACGCCCGCCTGGCTAGTGACTACCCTCAAGTAGAAAATCTGTCGCCAAGCACGTAAAGGTGTGTTCTGGCAGCTCTCCTTGAGAGCCAGTAATTCTAAGTTAAGCCTGTTATCTCATTCATCCACATCATCACTTACTATCAGGTGAGATTGTGATCAAAGGCTTAACTATCGGCAATGAAAAAAATATAAAAAAATTGGTCGCACGCACACTGCTCGTATTGTGAACGAATGGTTTAATCGGCACAGTGACTTAGCTGAACAACAGTTGGCCAGCAAGATCTTCAGATTTAAACCGATAAAGAACTTATGGAGTTTAATGATGCAGCGATGGGAAAATAGAAACGACGGTCCTTTACCACGAAGGCTTTAGAAGACCACTGCCAAATAATTTGTGAAGAAACAAGACGGACTGCCTATGCTCTCGCCTTGTGGGTTCCATGAGAAATATGTTACAATGTGTGATTGATGCTAATGGTGGTTATACTCGTTATTAAACGAAATATTGTTAATCATATTATTTATTAGTATTAGGGCGCACGTTACGTCAGGCGGGACGACAACACGTAGTCGCGCGCGCAAAGTAAATTGAGCAAAACACAAGAGCACCACTAGGTAGCGCGCGGCGTACAACAACCACGCGCCGCATAGCCGTCAAGCGAGGTACACGCGGCGTATTGAATTTGTACAGTCCGGTACGAACATCTGAATGATACTGAACGCGTACGCACGCTCAATCCAAACAGTACTAGCGTCGCTGCGTGCGCCGAACTCGCCGCGCGACGCGTATTGGCTGCGCAGCGTCCACGTGGCACGGTCATGCCGCGTAGTCGCGCGTCGTGGTCGCGCCTCGCGCACCTTACGTCCTTATTGTTATTTTATATTCAAGAATGAGGTTCCTCCTATCAAAAAAGCGTTAGATCCCAATAATATGTATATCAATACAACTTCCTAAACCGTTATGTCAAAAAATGACCAAGTCTGTAGTAAACGTCCCACAACTTAACGAGAAACGTTTAGTAAAATGTTGGCAGTATAGTTTTTTTCGTGCAAGCAAAAGTCGCCTTTGAGGTGACGCACCTTTTCAGACTGCGACTGTACATGTAAAGAAATAAAATAAAAATACTGGACAAGTGCTAGTCGGTCACGCCCTGTAAGGATTCCAAATTGCAAAACTTGTAGACGTACATTTTTTTTACGTCTACAAGTTTTGCAAATGTTGTAATATTGTTGTTTGCAATAACGCCTGCTCTGCGAATGACATTACAAATTTACGAGAAAATTAGCTTTAGTTAGCTCAGTCGGTCAGAGCATACCCCGGCTATAGATGTTTTGATCACAGCTTCAAAACATCTATAAATATATAGTCCGGGTGTAGAATAAAAAGAATATATAGTCCGGGTGGCTGGACGCGGGTTCGAATCTCAAACATGACTATATTTTTTTTCACTCGTAAATTTGTAATTTTGTGTAATAATATATATTTTTTATTTGTTTTGATCACAGCTTCAAAACATCATAAATTAGCATGTTCAGAATTTGTTGGTTAAAATAAGATGTAACACATAATATACAGACGGCAGGTTCCTGGTTCGATCCTCACCACCGGCTTGAGCTTCGTCGCATGGTGGAAGGGCATTTTGCGATGGCTCGCCTGGCTAGCTACCACCCTCAAGTAGAAAATCTATCGCCATGAACCTAACGGTGTGTTCCGGTAGTAGTCCTTGAGAGCCAGTGAAATTACAAGCACACGAGACTTAACAATTATGTGTGTTTGTGTCTCAAGGTGACGGGCGCTGTGCAATTCGTCACTTGTCATCACAAGTGCATCTGTTCTAGGCAGATGTTAGTCCGCTCAACATCAGGTGGGCCTCGAGCTTGTTTCGCCACAATAACATTAAAAAAAACCTACCGAAATTATAACTCTTTTTTTTTTTTTTTATTACCGTCGCCCACGAACATCCGCAACACCAGAGGTCTCGAGGATGCGTTGCCGGCCTTTGAGGAAGGAATATGCTCTCTTCTTGAAGGCCCCTAAGTCATATCAGACATCGACATGATATTGATGAAACATCATGCTTTGTCGGGACGACCGATGGCGAAATTGAGCTGCAGGTAGTAAATCGAACAGTTCCTCGGAACACTCCCCGTGATACATACTGTAAAAGATGCTTTTCATTCCGAAATGGACTACAGCATTTTACTGTCTGAAAAAATGCTCTACCAGATGGCAGCGTGCTAGCATGATCGCAGCATTGACCAATTGGATTGCACTGCTTATACATTGAGCCAAATAAAGCCAGCATTATAATCATGCGTCGCATCGCTAGTTAAATTGTGTTACTTAATATTATAAGAGCGTCGTAGACACCAAAATAGAATACATGATTTTGACATAGACTTGACGTCTAGTTCGAAATGGTCACAAATTGACTAAAGAGTAATGTGATAATGTGACCGTAGTCGCGGCGGGACGGGTCGCGCCGCTCCGGTTGCATTGGAGAATGGTCACGAGCCGCTCGCAGCGCGAAGTGCTCGCTCGCACGTCGGTATGAGGCTTTATTTTTAAAGGCTTTATTAAGTATTGTGTAAAAATAACCACTTCCAGTTATGACTCATAATCACAGTGGCTTGATCAGCATAACATGTCCCGGCACCAGGACGTATGGTCACGGGGTTTGAATCAGCTCATGGTTCTAACTTTTTGATTTTTCGTAATTTGTTCCATTAAAATGTTGACGCTGCTCTGGTATAAAAGACAGTATGATAAGATTATAACTCCAGCAGCACTAGAACTTCAGATATGTTGACCTAAAATGTGTATTTTAATATAGTAATCGTAGTTACCTCAGGAGGTTTCATGTTCAGAACTTTGGTGATCCTTCCCTGCATGATGAGGAAGTGAGGGTTATTCACATTGAGCTGGACGGAGCAAAACAGGTCGCTGACTCGTTTATTCTGCACGTTGATGCCATTTATTAAGTACTTGTTCTTGCCTCCCATAACCACCTGGAAAATCACGATTCATTGTAATTTATGTCATCAAAAGATATGGTCAACATAGGTAGGTTGTATCCTTGATTTTGATAAATTATGGAACTGCTTATTCATTTAATTGAGAAATGTGTCTATTAACTGCCACAGATGTGACTTTCTACATTAATTGGTATATATACTGACAGAAGTTTTCATGATTGTATTAAACAAATTAATTGTAGCATAAAAATAAATGTTATTTAGATGTTTATATATTCGAACATTTAGGGACAATTACAATGAGGCGGTCTCAAGTTTTTGGGCGAGAATAGATCTTTGAGCAAACATGTAATGGCCCAACCATTACATGTTTGCTCAAAGATCTATTCTCGTAATCCTACATTTTCAAGAACTATATTATGATACTATTGATACAAACATTTCAATGTTATAACTAGATGTATTAGAAATGATATATGTGAAGCGCTCGTAGAGAAGTTTAAACTAATTTATTCAAATAAATTAGTTTTTATTACGTTGATGTTTAAGTTATTTGTATCTAACCATTTTATGATATCAGTGAGTGCCATATTCACTTTAATTTCATAATGCTCTGGCATATTGTCACAATTCTGCCAATGTCCGTATTTGCTAGTGTCATAAATCAAGTGGAGAGTGTTTAATGTTAAGAGAACGGTTGGTGTTTACAAGGGAGAATCCACAAGATGTTTTCCAACCATGATGATTATTTTATCTAAAACAAAAGAGACATCACAACTAAGACAAATACAATGTTAGTAGAACAATCAAAATTACGATAGACATACTTATATATGTATAATGTGTTAATAATAGGTATATATTTACAATTTAATCTTATTTCTTTTAATAAATTTACATAATATAGGTATAATTTGTTTAGAAAAAGTTAAGGGTAATAAACATTTAAGGGAAGTGGGACGGGGGATATAAGGTGGGAGGATATCATACAGGGAACAAAGCAGTTTAGGGCAATTAAAAAATATGTGGTCCACATTTCCCTCGTCCAGGCCACACTCACACATTGAGTGATCCCTGATCCGTAATTTGGCTAAATGAACAGGAGTACATGAATGACCCAACCGAAGACGACAAATTGTGGAGGTGACAGTTTTATTTGCATTGCGGAATTTAAAAAACCAGGGACATCTAGGAATTTGGGGTTGTATGTCTCCATAATGCTTGCCTTTTAGTTTTTTGGATTCTTCCCAATATTTTGACCAGGAATCTTGCAGGTGTATTTTAGGGAGGAGACAAAGGTCATGAGAATATATTTTAAAATGCTCAAGTGAACCAATTTGAGAAGCTGCTTTTGCGCATGAGTCAGCTGTTTCATTGCCAGGAATTCCCGAATGTCCTGGAATCCAGGCCAGAACAGCATTTAAATTAAGTTTATGGCATTCAAATAGGATGTTTTTAATTTGGAAAATTACAGGGAAACGCGAGGAAGAACGGAAAGGATTGGAAAGTATACTTTCTAGACAGCTTTTAGAGTCAGTAAAAATTAAGGTATTGTTAAGGTTATGGGACTTAACAAAAGAGATGGCTTCCAGTATAGCCAGGGCTTCACCAGTAAATACCGAGGAGTAGGAAGGGCATTTAAAAGGTAGACAAATTTTATCCGAGGGGATCCACACCGCTGCACCAACAGCACTATCTGATGACAGCTTTGATGCATCAGTAAATAAATAGTGCCAACCGATGAATTGGGAACTAATGCATTCACTGAACTGGGATGATGCATTAGGTGAATTTTTATTAATACCAAAATGTAAAAGGACTTGAGGTTCAAAGGTAAGTGCTTCATAGGGAGTTGAGTACAGTGGATTGATTGACAATTGAATGAGAGGATCAGGAAGGGTTGTGAATTTAATGAAGCTGCAAAGAAGGCAAGGGATATTATTTGTATTCCGCAAATCATACAGGTCAGAAAGAAGACTCAATTTTGGAAGTAAGGGGTGGCTAGAGTTTTGAATTAATTTGGAGATAAATCTGTCTGAAAGGAATTGCCTGCGAATATGAAGAGGGGGTTCTGTGCACTCAAGCTGCATGGCATTAATAGGTGAGGACTTCATGGCTCCAAGGATAATTCGCAGGCATTTGGACTGAATTTTGCATATCTTCTCTTGCCCTATTTTAATGCACATATTTAAAAGAAATGAACCATAATCAAAATGGCTTCGGATTATGGCATTGTAAAGCAGTTTTTGGGAATATGGGTGGGAACCCCACCAAACACCTGAAAGAGACCTGAGATTATTTACGTTTTTTTCTGCCTTTTGTGATATAGTATTAAAATGGGGGACACCAGACATTCTCGAATCCAGCTTAATGCCCAAAAATGTAGTACTGTTTAGCTGCGGAATAGATTCCTGACCTATAAGTATTTTGATCGGAGGGATAATTCTCTTTTTAGTAAACACTACCACTGAGCTTTTTGAAGCAGATAGCGATAGACCATGGTGAAATAGCCAGTCCCCGAGATACGAGAGATCCATATTCAGTCTGTGGGTTACCCCCTCTATGGACTGCACTTGTACATACAGCGCCAGATCGTCGGCATATTGTAGTACTTCACAGAATGAGTCCACAGATCTGTCTAAATCATAGGTGTAAAGGCTGTAAAGTAATGGACTTAACACTGATCCTTGGGGTAAGCCTCTCCAAACTGTTCTAGGAGGGAGTGTATGTTGGTCATGTTTAATGACTACTGTATGTTCCATTAGCATGTTGCAAATGAATTGTACAAGCCTCGCAGGAATACTCAGCTGAATAAGTTTATGATGAGTGGCATTGGATGGTGGGGTACTGGTAGAGCTCAACCGGCAGAGATGTGTAATATGAGTAAACTCTAGATGGAAGAACCTGTCCAAGGAAAGTAACAACCACTGTTTGGGTGGGGACCCAAGTTGGATTTCCGTCTACTATAGTCTTCGTGTTGAGACGACGCGCTTTCAAGACTTTACCGCATCCTACAGGGAGTTCGAGTGAGGTAACAAAATCTGTCATGGACATATCAGTCGGAACTCCACGTATGAGCCCCATGCGAGTTATGTTGTATGTGGGAATTGTAGCAGTGTATTTACACATGGCTAATATAGGGAAGCTAATAAATTTGTTGGCGTCTTCAGCGGAAGTGAACTCTACTGATATTTTATTCCTGCCAACTCTTTTAACTCCCTCAATACAAACATTGGACACCTTGTGTGTTTTCAGAAATTGCCCAAACTTGATAGGTCTAATGGTAGTTCCTGCAGATAGATCGGGTTCTACTCGGGAAACATGGACCACATAGGGGCCCTTGTCCAGAGATGTGTAAGCGAGTCCGCCAACTACTAGTGACGAGTCCGTGTACACAGTCTCAATAGAGACCGTTGCCAGCTCAGGTGATGTTATAACCTTCTTGGCCGGGGGTTGTTCTTCTATCTCAATCCGCCTCTTAGTTGCGGTTGAAGTAGAATTAGAGTCCGGAGGATCCGGAGGGATCGGGTGGATCGTAATCCATGATGGGTGTTTGAGGTTAGGTGAACCTCAAACACCGAATTAGACAACTAAACACAAAAACTACTACTAATTATATCTTACCGACACCTAAATAGGACAACATAACACTTATAATAATCAATATGGTGGAATTAACCACACTATACTGAATAAAAACGCAAAATCACTCCCACAAGTTTACTCGCTATCACTTCCGAACGCAGAATCGTCACATTGTATAACTAAAGAGGTATCATCTGCGAATAAAATGCACTTGTTTGAGGTAGCTTCAGGAAGATCATTTATATAAACAAGAAATAGCAAAGGACCGAGAAATACTCCCTCCCACAAGGGATGTATTATTTAAAAGTGTTTTAGATTTACGTTTCACTTTAGATATCTTATTCTGAGAATTTTTCAATGTTCCTGTCAGTTCCGTCTATTGTAATCTATCTTTTAGGTAACAAGATAGACACACATATGCTTTACCTCTTATTCCAAATTTATGCAATAGTTTTTTTGTGATTTACGTAGTCAAAAGCCTTTGTCATATCCAAGAATATGGTTAGTATAGGTGCACCACTATTGAAACTTTCCGAAATCATCCTAACTAAATTAAAACAAGCTGGTGTGGTTGATTTTCCTTTAATGAACCCATACTGTTGGTTTTGCAGTATATTATGCTTATTCAAAAAGATAACAAGCCTAGTTAGGCTAGTTAGCATTGCTTTTTCTAAAACCTTGGATATTATAGGTGTTATAGTTATAGCTTGGTAATTATTAGGGTCCGACCTATCGCCTTTCTTGAATAGAGGTTTGATTATTGCTTTTTTTAACTTATTTGGGAAGTAATCCTCTGTAAATAATAAGTTTATAATATGTGCAAGAGGGTGGCATATCCATGTGGCGCAAATTTTGAGAACTTTTGTAATAATATCATCAAAACCACTGGTTTCACTGTTTGTCAAGGACATGATGATATTATAAATTTCACTTGAATCTACAGGTTTTAGGAAAATAGTGTTAGGATTCCTTTTTTTGCCATTTCAATAGTTTACGTCTTTTATGTCAATAGGTTGATTTGATGTCAATTTGATAATATATTTATTGAATAAGTTACAATTGTCAATTGTATTATTATTTAATTTAATCATTTTAATGTAATTTTTATCTAAATTATTTCCGGATGTTGTCGATGATATGGCATTCCAAATTGCTTTAATTACTTTTGTTTTTACTGTTATGTATCTTTCTCGAATTCATATTTTTGTGCGCGAGTTTTATACATTTTTTAAATGTGTTAATATATTTACGAAATTTCATTTTATTTACATTCTTGTTGAGTCCTGTATTTTTGTATCGTAGATATAATTTGCGTTTGGTTAAACTGGATCTTTTTATACCCTTCGTTAACCAATTTATAGAGAAAGGTTTATTGTTTATTTTTGCCATAATCGTAGGAAAGCACAAATTGTAAAATAGGAAGGTTCATAACAGGTCCCGGTTGCCATCTTAGGATGGCAGTCATTATAGCATGGTGGTAGGACATTTTGCGAATGCCCGCCTGGCTAGCTACACCACCCTTAAGTAGAAAATCTGTCGCCAAGCATCTAACGGTGTGTTCCGGCAGCTTTCCTTGAGAGCCAGTACTTCTAGCTTAGCCTGAACAACATCTTTGACCACATCATCACTTACCATCAGGTGAGATAGTGGTCAAAGGCTTACCTATCAGGCAAAAATAAAAATATGTAGACAAGCAATTAGAGTTAAGAAGTTGAACCACTTACTTGTCTGGTAACAGTGATTTCATTGCTATCATATCCTATAGGCTGCTGAGCTCTGTTTGTGTTGTCAAATGTGATGCTGACAGTGGCCTTTGTGATCCCAGCTTGTCCATGCTTGTAAATAAGCTCCTGCAGACTGCCGGCTCTTACCTACAATTAATATATTTGAGCTTATATGAAAACAGTGACAAGCATTGAACAAAATGAACGACTAACATTCTTAAATATACATGTTACATTATGTTAACGGCGGAAGAAATTAAGATACAGATTTTCCTTCTTTTTTCAGACTTTAAAAAAGGAGGAGGTTCTCAATTTGACTATACAAAGAAAGTAACAGTAAATAAATAGAGACGAAACAAATTACTTAGCATTCCATGGATTTAGCATGGTGGTGCCAGGTCTATCGCTTTGCAGAGGAAGAGGTCCAAGTCACAAGTGCCTAAGATTTTCAACCCATGGAGTAAGGTTAAGGGTCCCCTTTATGATATATTCAACACTCCTCTACACTGCTAGAGACTTTTCACATGCCTAACCAAATATGGTAAGATCCCACCATAGGCATCTAGGATTAGTATGTTATATATAAAGGGACTTCGCTGTTATATCCCTTGCTCTGAATTTACAGCATATAAATTATCTAATAAATAATAACCTAACCGCTTTTGGTTATTTAATTAGTTAGGTCGTAATATTTGTTTGTTTTTATTTTGTGGTATGTAGGTATGTCTGTTTCTAATTTTTATTATTGTTATTGTGATGGAACAAGTCCGAGGTCCACCAGATTTTAAGTGGACTAACCTCTGCCTAGAACAGATGCATTTCGTCAACGATGAATATATTATCAATATTGATATTCGGTATGTCTGAGTATTTGAATATTTAATTGATTTCTATATATTATTTTAGATTGTTAGAAATGAATATCCAAATAAATATCTAACATTCCATGAATTAAAAAAAATATATATATTTGTCATTTATTCAACTAGTTTAACTGTGGGAATTCCCTCCACATTATGTATTGCAAGTGGTATATTATATGGGTACCTAAAGTGTCACATCACCAATTGAGACATTCAGAGGTAGATTTCTGTATGATAAGATGATGACTTTGTTCTCAATGTAACTACTTGTATATGTTTTTAATAAAGTTTAAAATAAGTGTGCTGTGTAAATTTTCCATAATTTGTTAACTGATTTAGAGATGAAGCAAAGATACTTATAAATTTTGATCTCATAGTATATTCAACCCCGTGGGGTGCCGGGCTAGAATGTCACCCCCCCATCTCTTCCCGTGGGTGTCGTAAAAGGCGACTAAGGGAAAAATACCGGAAGGTGGGCAGCAGCGCCTTCTGAGAAATGCACACCAATAACTGCGATCCCCAAGACGCCTGCCAAGCTTGGGGATTATGGCAAACCCCCTCTTATGAATAGTACAAAAATAACTCGGCCCCCAGTCCCCGGCAGCTCTATTATTCCTGGCCCTGGTAGCAGGCCAGGAAACGGTGGAGCAGGGGGTGCGAAGAATCCCCGGCAGATGCACGGCTACCAACCTCAAAAACGACGACCCTTGGCTCTGGCAACACACAACATACGTACGCTCAGAGAGGACCACAAGATTGTCGAGCTGGAGGAAGAATTGAACAAGTTACGCTGGGATGTCATGGGGTTATCGGAAGTCCGAAGACAGGGACAGGACACCGTTATCCTTGACTCCGGTAACTTGTTCTTCTACCGGGAAGGTCACCAAAAGTCTCAGGGTGGTGTTGGGTTTCTCGTCCGGAGGTCCCTTGTTAACAATGTTGTAAAAGTCGAAAGTGTGTCGAGCAGGGTAGCGTACCTTATACTCAGAATCACCTAACGGTATTCGCTGAAGGTCATACAGGTTTACGCACCGACCTCGACACGCTCAGATGATGAAGTAGAGGCTATGTATGAGGAGATATCTGAAGCCATACATTCCTCCGAAACATACTTCACCGTTGTGATGGGGACCCTCAACGCTAAGTTGGGCACACGGAATGGCGATGAGTTGAGAGTGGGGCCATTTGGCAAAATGAACGACTTACTTCTGGTTCCGCTGCCCATATGGGCAGCGGAACCAGAGGGGCCAGCGGCTGGTCGACTTCATGGAGAAGGAGAGACTCTTTGCGATGAACTCCTTCTTCGAGAAGCGACCATCCCGGAAGTGGACGTGGATAAGCCCCGATGGTTCAACAAAAAATGAGATCGAGTTTATCATGACGACCAGGAAGCAAATATTCAATGATGTCTCTGTGATCCATAAGGTGAAAACCGGTAGTGATCACCGTATCGTTAGAGGCACATTGAATATCAATGTAAAGCTTGAGAGGTCGCGTCTGATAAACTCCACGCCTAGCGTTGCCCAAATCCAAAACACCGAGAGCTTTCAACTCGAACTACATAACCGCTTCCAGTGCCTAGCTGAATGCGGAACAGTGGACGAGATAAACAACGGGTTGGTGGAAGCTGTCCAAGCGGTGGGGTCTCAGTTCTTTAAGACCCCCCGCCGAAATAAACCAAAGAAACTCTCAGAAGTAACCATCAAGCTGATGGAAGATCGGAATGAGATGAGACTGCAATCTTCAGCTGAAATGTCGATCTACGGCAAGCTCAATAGACGAATTTCGAAGGCACTGCGACACGACTTGCGCGCCTTCAATACAAAGCGTATAAAGGCCGCAATCGAGCGTAATCAAGGCTCCAAAGTGTTCGCTAAAAATTCGTCTATAGGGCAAAGCCAAATGACTAAGCTGAAGATCGACGATGGCAGAATCATCTCATCAAAACCGGAGATTCTGAGAGAAATTGAGAGGTTTTATGGACAGCTATACACCTCGACACGAGAACCCGTTGTCAGTACAGCTTAGGACACGAGAGCTAAACTGACCCGACACTACACCGAAGACATCCCGGACATCAGCCTATACGAGATTAGAATGGCTCTCAAACAGCTTAAGAACAACAAGGCGCCAGGTGATGACGGAATCACGACAGAACTTCTGAGAGCGGGTGGAAAACCGGTACTCTCAGTCCTCCAGAAGTTATTTAATTCCGTCATCCTTGAAGGTAAAACGCCTGAAGCGTGGAGCAGAGGTGTAGTGGTACTGTTCTTCAAAAAAGGTGACAAGACCTTGTTGAAGAACTACAGGCCCATTTCACTTCTGAGCCATGTTTATAAGTTGTTCTCGAGAGTCATTACGAATCGTCTTGCTCGTAGGTTTGATGACTTCCAGCCTCCCGAACAAGCCGGGTTCCGAAAAGGCTTTAGCACCATAGACCACATTCATACGCTCCGCCAGATTATACAGAAGACTGAGGAGTATAATCGGCCATTATGTTTAGCGTTTGTGGACTATGAAAAAGCCTTCGATTCAATCGAAACCTGGGCCGTACTGCAGTCTTTTCAGCGATGCCAAATTGACTATAGGTACATCGAAGCGCTGAAGTGTTTGTATAGAAACGCCACCATGTCGATTCGACTACAGGACAAGAGCACAGAACCAATCCAACTGCAACGAGGCGTGAGACAGGGAGACGTTATTTCTCCGAAACTGTTCACAAATGCGTTGGAGGACGTTTTTAAACTCTTGAACTGGAAAGAATTCGGCATCAACATCGATGGCGAATACATCACTCACCTTCGTTTCGCCGATGACATAGTCATAATGGCAGAGTCGCTTGAGGAACTCAGTATAATGCTCAGCGACCTTAGTAGAGTTTCCCAGCAGGTGGATCTTAAAATGAACATGGACAAGACGAAAATTATGTCTAATGTCCATGTTGCACCCGCACCAGTAGTTGTTGGGAACGATACGCTCGAAGTTGTTGACCATTACATATACCTGGGACAGACTGTCCAGTTAGGTAGGTCCAACTTTGACAAAGAGGCCGCCCGAAGAATCCAAGTCGGATGGGCAGCGTTTGGGAAGTTACGCGACATCTTCTCGTCGAAGATCCCGCAGAGCCTGAAGACCAAAGTCTTCAACCAGTGTGTGTTGCCAGTGATGACTTATGGCACTGAGACGTGGTCCCTAACTGTGGCCCTTATGGACAAGCTCAAAGTCACTCAACGAGCTATGGAGAGAGCTATGCTCGGAGTTTCTTTGCGCGATAAAATCCAGAACGTGGATATTCGGCAAAGAACCAAAGTCACCGACATAGCTCTCAGAATTTGCAAGTTGAAGTGGCAATGAGCGGGCCACATTGCTCGACGAACTGATAACCGATGGGGAAGAAAGGTTCTTGAGTGGTTACCACACTACACCGGAAGACGTAGAGTTGGTAGGCCCCCCACTAGGTGGACTGACGACATCGTGAAAGTCGCGGGTAGCCAATGGTTACAAGCGGCTAATAGCCGTTCTTTGTGGCGCTCTATGGGGGAGGCCTTTGTTCAACAGTGGACGTCTTCCGGCTGATGATGATGATGATGGAGTATATTCAACAAGCTCCTGATGCATAATTTTAATCAAATCCAGTTCTATTGTTTTTAAACCACCTAAGTATGATATCTGAATAAGTCTATTTGGCTGATGCCGGCAGATCTACATAGTATAGGAATACAGACTTCCGTTTGCCAAGTTAAATGCACCCAAAAATAATTATAAAATGTTATTCATATTAATGGAGCAGGAGAGTGGAAATGGATCAGGTTGACCCCAAAATCACTTTCCTGCTACAACCGTTCTAGACAGCGATGTGCCCGCTAGTACTAGTTATGTAACTAGTAATGGGTATGTTAACAACAATTTAGGAAGCTTATATGTATACTTGAGGATAGACACTAAAACTAAAAAAATATGAACATTTAAATACACTCTGGGGTCGATCTGACCACACGCGAGTAATTAAGGGTTAATAGTACTTATTGATTGTTGGTTTACCATACTAGGCCTTTTAGAAAGCTATGGACAACTGCATCAAGAGATGGTGTTGCTGCTACATCAATAGATGTAAATGATCATGTTGCAATTTATATAGATACTAACAGCCCAACCCGGCTTCGTACGTATATAAAAAAAACATATAAATATTTTTTTTGTTCTTGTTTTTTTTTATCGCGCAAAATCATTAACTTCTTTTTGCCCAGTTGGATAAAAATAACCTATGGCCTTCTATGGCCTAGGGCAATTAGCTTCAAGTGTGAAGGGTTAACGGAGTACAAGCTCATAGGCAAAATTTAATGATTAATATTGTTTAACTAGTTAATGAGCCTATTTGCAACCACAGAAGCCACCCAAAAAAGAAGTTGAAGTTGAGCCTATTTTCAAAATATGGCTCAATACTAACTAATTTTACCATTAAAACACTAAGTCTTAATCTAAAATCTTGACAGTAGCAATATACATTGTTCCAGGACCATCAAGCTAATTTAGTTCAAGCAATATTTGCCCATAGTATTACTGGAGTAACAGGTGAGGAATGGCATTCACAGAATGGTGCTTTGAAATGTTATATGAGGCCTGTTTGAGAGATGTTAAATAAGATTTAATGTTGCTGACAACTACATAGGTACACATTTGCACCAGCCCGGCATTAGGTATCATGTTATGTGAAATGTTGTACATCACAGACATGAATATGTAATCAAAACTGGCAGGACAATGAAACAAATCCTGTGATACTTACATTTGAAAGATTAGTGATTCCAAGCACAAAGCATATTGAATCAAGAATGTTAGACTTCCCAGTGCCATTTAACCCAGTGATAGCATTGAAAGCCGGATCAAATCCTGTTATTTCCACTCGGTTACCATATGACTTGAAACCGTCCAACACGATTGACTTTATATACATTTTTGAAATAAAACAACGGATATTATCACAGGAGAACCATTCATGGGTACCATCAGGTGATAAAAAACAGAAAAATCACATAAAACTATAATGTATGTACGTTTTCAAGTTTGTTTTGTTGACTTTTGAGACGGCGGGAAGCCGGGAACGGTTGGTTTAGAAAATCGTTTCGAATCGAAATAAACAAAACCTTAGCCGCTTAAAGAGATTATCATACAAAGTTACTTTGGAGATTATATTAGCTGACCACATTATCTGCCAACCAGAATTTTACCGGCCCGATAATTGGAAACCAAATATTTCATGTCCACGTACACGAGTTATCACCCCGGTACATATTGGGATGTCAGGTCAAAATCAAATTCTTGACCGGATTAAATCTTACAGACCTAGCCAATAGTCACCGACCCGTGATTTACACACCCCAATAATTGGCGACCCAATAACTGGCGTCCAGTATTGTACATGGATTATCAGGCTTCGAGATATCTTGCCAGTACGATATCTACCGACCACAGATCTACCAGTACCGGCCTGATAATTGAAAGCCACTAATAAGGTCTAGTCCACCATAATTCGCACATGCTTCAAGGTCAGAATCGTATACAAACGTTAAGGAACTAATAAATGACGCGTTCAAGTTATATTCGTTTAATTAAACTATAAACAATACGATATGCGTGTTTTCGTTCAGATGGGTTAATTTTTTTTTCTCTACTATTAGGTACTAAAAGTATATATTCTATCTGAGCTATAGTACTAAATAGACTTGCGTTTGTTTGCAATCTCAAATACAGATACAAATCATTAATTGGAAAAAGTGAACCGCTTTGTACCGATGGTACGTGCTGGCGCAATATCAAATCTATATCGAAGCGCTCGTAGCGAAGTTTACTTAGCTATTCTCAACCGATCAGTAAAGTTAAGCACCGTCACCCGCGATCATGAGTTGGATCGGTGACCGCTAGTGACATTACTACTGAGCGTTTCCATGTTTCGGAGGGCACGTTAAGCCATCGGTCCCGTTTGTTGTCTTAGGATGGCAGTCGTTATAGCATGGTGGTAGGGCATTTTGCGAACCACATATTTGCATACCATTCTTACGTTATTTACATTAGGTACACCAGTAGGTACTTTTATTTTATTTCAACGTGTGAAAAGTGCATTTACGCATTCCCGTCCACCCTAGGGAAGGTGACTGGTATATGTCGGGCTTGACACCAACTACTCCCACAGTAGCAAGTGCCCGGGGACCATCCCGTAAATGGGTGTCAGACGACCCCACTTCCGACACCCAAGGTCCCTGCGATGGGTCAGATGAGTAGCCACGTCGCCTGCTACGGCCGCAGAGGATAGGGAGAGCGGTGCCTCGCTACACCAGTAGGTAGGACAAAAATGCCTGGACAATTCCGCCTCTGCCAAGCTATTGCCTGTTACCTACATAATTTAAACAAATATTGTAATAACTCTATTATTACAATATTAGCAGCGGAAGTAATAAATATCATAATTGATCTGCCCTCGAAGCTTGGGCTCCTAAATCAATCACCATGTATATCACTGACCTGTAGGTCATCAGGAGGCCAACTCTCACCTCTTATAGTAATAATAACTTAATCTTACTGCTACATTTTATACCTCTACGTCAATTAAGCAAGCTTACAATCGGTAATGGCGTCGCTCAGCGTTTTGATGACGTCAAAATAAATTGATCACTCTATTCGCGAACTCTGACGTTACGTTTAATACGAGGTATTTCTTTCCAACGAAAAATACGTCATGTTTATCCATATTAAAAAAGTTACTTTCTAGCAAGGGATTTAAATTTGATTTTGACTATTTAACGGTAAAAATGCATTTATTTACTGAGTAACTTACTTACAATTTTTTTATTGCTATTATACTTTCAAAATAAATGCAGCAAAATCATTTGATGAGTGAAACTATAAAAATCTACAGACAGTTGTTGTGCAGCAGACTGTAAAATGTCGTACATATGGTAAAATCGTTCCATAACATCGTAGTCCAGAACAGTGCGAGCAAGATAACGCTATATTACAAACGTCTTATATCTCGCTTGCACATCCGTGATACATATTTCATTCGTTCTGTAAGTAGGATCAAACCAATATTGCTTGACGCGATTGTAGGTTGGCGATAGTTCGTGATTGCGAATGATTATTTTAAGCATGAAACAAAACGCTTCTTTTTTTTATGATGGTTTCGTAATATGTGGGAGTGGGCCCCCCTGTCCGCAATTTTTGGTATATCCTACTGACCTATAGGTCAGTGATATACACTCAACAGCTATTCGTACTTAGACAAATAATTTCTGTGTCAGAATATGAGCATGGATCTAAGAACTACAGAACCCTCAATGAGAACAAGCGAACAAAATAGTCTAGGGGGCCAACTCCCACCTTTTACGAAACTATCATAAAAAATGAGCGTTTTGTTTCATGCTTAAAATAAGCATTTTCATACACGAACTATCACCGACCCACTATCGCGTTAAGCAATATTGGTTTGATCCTATTTAAAGACCGAATGATATATTATGAATACAAGATGTTTATAATAATATAGCGATATCCCGCTCGCATTGTTCAGAACTACGATGTTACGACATTAAATTGTATGCTGCACAACAGCTCTCTGTAACTTTTTATAATTTCACTCATAAAATAATTTTGATGCATTTATTTTAAAAAAATCTTAACAAACACTTCACTTAACCAAATTACAAACAATCATAATCATTATTTAGTTTAAAAGGGGATTCCCCGTACCATAGATTGCAATATGGCCTATCTTGCAATCTATGGTACGAGCATCTCCTCTGCATCACAGATATTATAATTATATAAACCTGGCACTTTAAATGCCATCTATACACAGAACAAAGAATTATTATAATATGAAATGAATGTCACAAACTGTGGCATGTTCGAAAATGTTAACCGATTGCTACATTTTTTTATCTCAAACTATGAACTAACAATTTAATAATAATAATTTATTTTAGTTTTTGGTATTTTTAAGGTACTAGCTACGGCCGTGGTTAGATAGTGCGTAATGTTACAGTAGAATTTATTCAGTTTCTTTCAATGAGTCCCCTTGGCATCCGCGAGGACGATATCGTCAATTTAGGAATGAAATTCTATTGACAACATAGAATTTTGTTTATGTATGATGCGCAGTAATTATATTACGTTTGTTTCTTTCACATCAAACACTACATCAATTCATCGCCGGCGCCATTATTTATTTGGTTTGTCAGATGGTCAGCATTGCGATTTTGTATTATTTTGTAAGCCTTAAAGTGGTGCTACACAGTCGGAAACGAGCCTCTCACTATGGTTGACAACCATGGTTTACGACTGTGGAGATGGTGGTTTGCGACCAAATTATGTTTGACCTTCCAACGCCCTCGGTGAGCGAGCATGCGTTAGCAACCGTGGTGAGCAACCAATATTTCCGACTGTGTGGACGCCGGTTGCACACCACACGAGGGCAGTATGTCGCTGCAGCCGGCGATAGCGCACGCATTCTCTCCACATGTCCAAACCATCTTAACATACCTTTCTCTCCTCATTCACACTACATCGTTCCCTTATCACACTATTCCTTATCCTGTCACTCCGTTTCACTCCAATAATGCTCCTCAATGCTCTCATCTCCATACTTTCATGCTTTTTCTGCCACACCCAACTTTAACTACCATACATCAGTGTCGGAATCAACACTCCCCCATGAACAGCCAGACAAGCCTTTTTAGACACCTTCTGACTGTTCATAAAAGCGTGCAATGCTCCGTTTACCATGTTTCCAGCGTTTACTCTTCTTTCTATATCACTTTCACACTCACCATCTTTTGTAAACACGGATCCCAAGTATACAAACTGTTTCACCTGTTCCACTTTTTCACCCCCAATCACAATATTGCAATCGGTCACTCTATCATCTCGTTCAAACACCATCACTTTCATCTTACTTACATGTATTTTCATTCCCTTTCTTTCTAAAGCCTCATGCATAACTTTTACCATCTCCTGCAACTCTTTTTCCGACAACGCAAGTATCACTTGGTCATCAGCGTAGAGAAGACATTTGATGAGTAACTCGTTCATTCTTAATCCACATTCACTGTCTTTCAGGTTTGTCAAACAATTATCCATGAATAAGTTGAACAGCCACGGTGACGCTACACATCCTTGTCTAATACCTTTTTCGATGTTAAACCAATCAGTGTATGTCCCATTTATCCTAACGCAAGCACTGGAATCCTTATAGAGGGATTTTAGCGCTTGGATCAGGTTACCATTCAGCCCATGCATAGACAACGCTGACCACAGTTCATGCCTACTCACCCTATCATAAGCATTTTCTAAATCTACGAAAGCGCAATAGATCTTTTGGCTTTTCGCCAAGCATTTTTCGGCTATGCATCGTGAAGAAAAGACCTGATCCGTACATCCCATTCGTTTCTGAACCCTGCTTTTTTTTCTGCTGCACACTTTCTCATCTGTCTCTTTTATCACCCGTTCAATCAATACTTTCGCATATAGTTTACCGACGACGCTCAGGAGGCTGATTCCGCGATAATTCTTGCAGTCTTGTTGCGACCCTTTTCCTTTATAAAGCGGCACAACCACAGCCTTGCACCAGTCACATGGTACACGGCCGGTCCTCCAACTCATATTAAAAAGGCGGTGCAACAGACTAGCTACTATGCCTCGCCCAGCTCTCAGCATCTCGACTGACACTCTATCATATCCTGCAGCCTTTCCTAATTTCATACTTCAAAATTTCATCCATACCTTTTCATTTTCATCATCATTCATATAGGTTTCAGGAACCTGGTCCAGTGTTCCCTCTCTTTCAAATAAACTTTCAAAATATTATTTCCATCTTTTCAACACACATTCTTCTCCTTTTATAATGCTTCCATCATGACCTCTGATTTGATTATGCTCTGAGGTTGTGTTTTTGCCTCGAGCTGTTTTTATGGATTTCCAGAAAAATTTAACATTTGACTGGAAATCATCAGAAAGCCTTTTGTCAAACATATCCTTTCGTTCATCTTTCTTTCTGGACACAACTTCTTTAACTATCTTTTTCAGTCTCTTATAATCCTTTCTTACAGCCTTTTGAACTTCTTGACCCATCCACACGTTCCTTTGCATTTTTCCTTTTCGTCATTTAGAAATTCCACACACATTGATGGCAACGTCTACCACTCCTTCCTTAAATTTCATCCACAATTCTTCAATTTCACTCATCTCTTCCAAACCATCAAGCCTTTCTTGCAGCTTAATAACATACTGATTTTTAACATCCTTCTCTTGCAAGTTTTCAACTTTCACTCGTTCCACACAATTCACACTTGTTGGTGCACGCATTCGGTGTCGCCATCGATTGAAAAGGCCATTTACACGTGTTACCACCAAGAAGTGGTCTGAATCGATGCCGACTCCACGGTACGCCCGAGTGTCTAATATTTTCTTCCTCAGCCTTTCATCCACAATCACAAAGTCAATCATACTTCTTAAATCACCTTCTTCCCTTGTATACAAATGGATCTTTTTGTGGTCAAACATTGTGTTTGTCACGCAGAGATTCCATTCCAGACACTAATCTAGCAAACAAAAAACTCCTCTCTTTCTTTTTGGGCTTTTGGGGACCCCCTCTAACCCATGTCCGTCGGTGCATAGACACCGACCACAAAAAGTCGAGTAAGTCCAACTTTTAGCCTCACCCAGAGAAGTCTTGGGCTCACGCATTCATACTCGATCATACATTCATTCATTTGTGCTGAAAGGACCACACCAACGCCCTGACAGGCTCTGTTGGTCACCGGTATTCCCGACCACAGTGCTGTATAGGAACTATGTTTGGTGGTGTTACATCCTTTCCGTTTCGTCTCATTAACACACAAAACATCTATATGTCTTTTAAGCATCATCTGGCATACTTAATCCACTTTACTATTCATTCCACCTCTTACATTCATCGTAGCAAAGCGGCTCTCCGTGGGCCGCTTTCCGCCCCCGCGAGGAACGAGACGTGATGGGTGGCGAACCTCATCGCCGCCATTTGGGATTTTGTTGTGAAAATAGAAATCCATGCGGTTCCCACGAGCAGCAAGGGAAAAAAAAGGTCCATCCTGACAGAGACCCGCATGCCAGGATAAGGCTAGCCGATTTCTGGGTTCGCCAGGTCCCAGGGCAATTTGGCACGCTTGAGACTAGGCACGCCACTAGCCACGCCACTAGCCACGCATCCATAGGCATGGCAGACCCCGGATTGGCGGAAAGGGAAGAAAAAGGGGAAATGGAAAGGATTAGTGACGAGGAAATGATGTCTATGAGTTTCGGTAGGAAATAGGTATGTAGGATACTACTACCTTGGAAGGGTATTGGTAGAGGTAGTAGCAGCTAGGACGCCGGGGTCGCATACCCGCATACCATCACAATCACCGGACAGGCAACTGTGGATAGGTCGTTGTTATAATAATAATAATAATAATAATAATAATAATAATTGTTTATTTCTTGAAAAAGGCAATTTTACAAAATAAGTTTAATAGAAACTCCTGATTCGTTGTTTGCCTTAGCAGTATTCATACAATTTATATAGTACATTTATAAGTAATAATTATAGAAAATACAAAAAACATTTTAGATTACAATTTCACAATACTTTACTGTGTGTGTGTGTGTTAGTGTGTGAGTGTGTGTGTGTGTGTGTGTGTGTGTGTGTGCGCGTGCGTGCGTGTGTGTGTGTGTTTCAATTCAAAGCACTGGTGTGATCAACTGTTCGGTTTGTTCATAATTCATTTTGATTAGTTTGTAAAACAAAAGTTTTTTGACTTCATACTCTGATTTTGAATATATTTTATCACTTTTGTGTGTCTCGTTATATAGGTAAGGTCCCAGAAAGGTAATAGATTTCTTAGCGAATGTAGTGCTCACTATTGGTACTGTAACAACGTTGTGGGAAGCACGTTTTATTGCAATTTTTTTGTTGAATTTGCTTGACCTGTGTTGACGTAGTACAGCTTGTTGCACAAATAGTTGCCGTACAGTAAGCACTTTACATTCTCTATGAAGGTCTGCAGTGGGATATCTATATGGCCGTTTCGTGCTACATTTCAGAAGTCCTCTTTGAGCTCGTTCAAGTGGCAGGAGGTGAGTCTTATAAGTTCCTCCCCATGACACTATACAATAAGTTATGATAGATTGGCAAAATGAGAAATAAAGAAGCTTTATTATATCCCAATCCGCACTATCACGAATTGATTTGAAAACGGCTGTTAACTTTCTAACTCTAGTTTTGATTTCAGTTATGTGAGGTACATAAGACAGTCTATGATCGATGATGACCCCGAGATATTTAATAGAAGTAACTCTTTCTAGATTAGGACATTGACATTTAGGTGGATAGATGTTAGCACAAGTGGCTGTTTTGTGGCCAATAAGTGACAAATTTTCGTCAGGAGTGCCTTTAAGTGAAAAATTTATGTACTTATTTCGTTTTTTCAACATTTAATGATAATAAATTATTTCTAAGCCAAATCGATATTTCATTAAATGCTATTTGAGCAATTTTGTTAACATCCTTCCAACTCTCTCCCTGAAATATAATAGCTGTATCATCAGCATAAGTTATAATACTGCCTTGCTTTATTGTGAGTTCACAGAGATCGTTAATATAAATCAGGAAGAGAGTCGGTCCGAGAATGCTTCCTTGTGGAACTCCATTTTCAATTAAGGTTGGTCTACTAACATATTCACCTAGTTTGACACTCTGTGTCCGATCCTGCAAATAATCTTTTAAAAGTTGAAGTTGCTTTCCTCTTATACCTATCTTTTCAAGCTTACTAAGTAGCAGGGGTACGGACACACAATCAAAAGCCTTTGCCATATCAAGGAATATTGCCAGGCATTTCTTTTGTGAATCTAATTTCTTAACAATGTAATCAGTTAGTTTGAAAACAGCATCATCAGTTGATTTGTTTTTACGAAAGCCGTATTGGTTATTAGATAATAGTTTGTTTTTTTCTAAATAATCTACTACTCTCTTATTTATTACTTTTTCAAAAATTTTGGATAGCGATGGTATAATAATAATAATAATAATAATTTATTTCCAAAGACATTGTTTCATAATAATTAATCTATATCAATAGGCTTCCCACTAGGATTCCCTGTTTTGGGAAGTCTATTTACTTCCTAATATACAAATTTATATAATTGATATTGCATCTATACAAGACAAAAATTAAAATAAGATCATTATAAATCATTGAAAACTATTAATTACATTCATTTTACATTACAAATTACAATTTTATAATAATTATTAAATATTTTAGTAATTTAAATTTCACAATAATAATAATATAAAAAATAATGGAATTATGTTCTATACAAGACAAAAATTTATATAAAATCATATTAAATCATTCAAAACTATTAATTACATACAATTTACTTTATAAATTTCAATTTTATAATAATAAATAATTATAATAATATATAAAATTAAATGGAGTTATTTTTATTAAAGTTAATATTGTTGCATTATATGTGTGTGATGTGTTGTGAGAGCGTGTGTATGTGTGTGGTGTCGGGAGGGGGTGTTCGAGGCATGTTTGTAAGCGTTTGTGTTTTTAGCATTTATATAATACGTCGCATTAATTTTTCCGTTTCTGAGTAGTTAAAGTTTCGTAACCAATTGCTCAGTTTCAATCTACATACATATCTACTGGAATTGAGTATGTCCAGCTTTTTATTGATCCGACTATATAAGTGAGGTCCCAAGTATAAATAAAACCGCTGTGCAAACGCTGTGCGCTTCAGTTTTGTGTGCCACCCTGGTCTACGCGATCCTAAACCTCTAACAGATTGGTTTGATGTTTTGTGGAATTTTATAATAATTGCTACAATGAATAATTGTCTCACTCGCAGAAACTGGCTATCAGTATAAAGGGCATCAGTTGAAAAACGGAAAGGCTTTTTGTATGCCACCTTCAGAATAGCTCTTTGAGCGCGTTCTATTTTGAGGAAATATGTTTTAAGTGCAGCGCCCCATGCTGTTATTCCATAATTCAATATACTCTGGCATAAGGCAGTATAGACTAGCTTGAGAATCTCTTCATTTGCTACGTTTCGAAGTCTTTTAAATATGTGCATTAATTTTCTTACTCTGGCACTTAGGTGTTCAATGTGAGAAACCCAAGAAAGACTCTCATCAATCAGAATGCCAAGATACTTTAAATCATGCACATTTTCCAAAGTAGGACATAAACAGCAATGATCATTATGACAAGTATGTAATTTCAGGGTTATGGGTGTACTAGGTGCGGAGTTGTGTGAGATCCTAAAACAAATTACTTTTGACTTTTTGGTGTTAAGAGTCAAGAGATTGTGCTGAAGCCAATTTGACACCGCTTTCAGACCTTTTTGAGTAGTATTTCGGGTTTTTTCCCACGTCTTTTCGTAAAATATTAAGGCAGTGTCATCTGCGTATGCAAAAAGTTTTGTACATTGCAGGTTTAGAGTACAGAGATCATTGATGTAAGCCAAAAAGAGTGTAGGGCCAAGAACGCTTCCTTGAGGAATGCCGTATTTAACACTTTTAAGGTCACTAAAATGGTCTGCTACTTTAATCCTCTGCTCACGGTTTGTTAGGTATGATCGGAACCAGTCAAGAGCAACACCTCGAATTCCTATACATTCTAGCTTTTTTAGTAGAATAGGTCTGGACACGGTGTCAAATGCCTTCGCAAGATCGAGAAAGATGCCGATACACCTGTAGCCATCGTCCATTTTTTGAGCTACGAAGTCTGTTAAATTAGTGACAGCATCCTCTGTTGATTTCCCGTTGCGAAAACCATACTGATTGTCTGATAAAAGCTTTTCGGTCTCGAGGTAATTTAGTAGTCTCTCATTAACAACTCTTTCTAGTATTTTAGATAACGTACTCAATAGTGATATGGGTCGGTAATTTTCTGCAGTTTTAGTGTCATTTCCTTTATGTATTGGACAAACGTTTGCGACTTTCAAACAATCTGGTACAACACCAGAACTTAAGCTTAGGTTGCACAGATATGCAATAGGAAAAGCTAGTTCTGATTTTGCTATTTTCAAGACGTCATTAGAAATATTGTCAGGGCCGGGAGCGGACCGTGATTTTAAATTACTTATTATACCCATTATTTCTGTTTCATTTGTAGGTGTCATAAAAAATGAAGAGGGTGACTTTTTTGACGTTACGTTAACCAGTCCTACTAATTCATTTTCAGTTAGGTTTAATTCATTTAATATAGAGGTAGCGTAAGTCTCACCAATTCCAGCAAAATATTCATTAACTTTATTAAGTGATTTAGTTGTGTCCGATTCAATATTCAATAATTCATTGTTTGTAGAGTGCTGCTTCTTTAAATCACATACTGTTTTTACTGCATCCCATGTCAGTTTACTGCTTCCTTTGGCATCTGTTATTAGTTTGCGGTCATAATTATCTTTGACATTTTGGAGCACGTTGTTACAGTAGTTTCTGTACTTTTTGTAGCTTTTTTGCGTTTTATCGCATTTAGGATTTTTCCTGGCCTCAATGTGCATTTTATCCCGCTTAATGATGCATTTTACAAGTCCCGGTGTAATCCAAGGCTTAATTGGAGTTAGGCGACTGCGTTTTTTCTTGTGTTCTTGTGTATGGTTGGTAATAGTTTTACTAAGGGTGTCTATAATTTTATTAGCAACTAAATTTACATCATCAAGCTCGGTTAAAAAGCTCCAGTCCAGGTCCGCCAGTGCCGGTATTAGGCTATTAAAATTTATTTTGCGATGAGTTGCATTCGTCTCTGAGGCTAACACTTGTTGTTTTATGTCTGACTGAAAACAAGCAATAACAGTGTCATGATCTGTTACTCCAGACGGAGAAATAACCACCTAAACCTGATGTTTGCTCCTAATCATACAATGATCCAAACAACTAGCACCTCTAGTTGGTGCAGTAAAACTAGGAACAAAACCATGATGAGCAATAAGGTTTAGGTATTTATCCCTCTTACTATCCAATCCACCACTTTCAGATATATTTATATTTATGTCACCCGCTATGACAATATTATAACTTTTACAGGTATTGATTACGTTATCCAAAGAGTTGAAAAAATTGTCAAAATTTTCCTTCTTTTTAAAAACTGGTGGTCTATAGATAGCAATTATAGTATAATTGTAACTTTCTATTTCAGCAATCAAGCAATTTGCGTCCTTGAAAGATGGTTCAGTAAAACTACATTTGAGGTCGTTTTTGGCGAATATTACGATACCATCATTTTGGTTATAATTTTTTTTAGAAAAGATACATGTGTAGCCTTGTAGAATAGTTCCACAGTAACTCGAGTCAGTCCAGCACTCGGAAAGAATAATTAAATCTGGCAAGAATCTTAACCTGTGCAAGAATAGTATGAAGTTGTCAAAATTCTTTCTTATACTCCTTATGTTTTGAGATACCAAAGTTAGCTTATTATTTGTATCCCCAAAATATTTTATACACAAATTAGGATCCTCCAAACTAGTGAATTCAATAAATCGAGTACTATCTAGCTCATCAATTATGGTATTTAGTGTGTTAGCCATCTTTAATGTTTAACGGAACAGATAATATACAGAAACAAAAATAAAACAATAAATAAACAAATAGACTACGCAGAGACTTATGAGTATAATAAATCCATTTTAGGCTCATTTGAACTTCGGTGCAGGGTATATTATTGTTCGTACTTAATAGGACGTTTACCAAGTTATAAAATATATATAAACAGCTTAATTGCTCTAAGTTGCCGTAGTCAATTAGTTCACGCAAAATAAAACAGTAAAATACTAGCGTTGCAACATAACAAATATCAGTATTTATATTACGTACTAGTACTATGTATGTACTGGAAATAAATAAATAGCACAGTATGCTGTTGCAGTATAGCAAAAATATTATGTCATAATAATATACGAGTGCAGCAATGCATTCCTTCAATCTGTTCATTAAATCATAGGCGCAGAGTGTCTTTGCTTTTGGAAACCGGTAGTCAGTTTGAACGCGATCGTCGTCCGCGCGCGCGCTCCCGTTCACTATTATAATAATATGCACAAAGGTTGTGTTGCATGAATTATCGCTTATAGACTGTTTTTTGCGTTTGCAGTGGCCTACAGCTATGCTATATGTGTAATTAATGCTAGTAACACACATGTGTATGTTTAGTGTAAAAACGTAATACGGGTTTGAGTACTTAAGTGTTGATTGTGAGTGAATGCGAAAATAACAACTGTTTTGTTTATTGAAGATTGCTTTGGTGAGTACTAAATAATATTGTTGGGACGGTAGGCCATAGAAATACATTACATGGTACAAAAATATACAAATATTAAAAACATTAACTTGGTTTTGATAGCTTATTAGTCATTTGAGTTCCTTCAGCTGGTTTTCATTTCTTATGGCTATGAATGGTGCCCCTTGGATCTTTCTTAAATATACTGTACCATTGCTTACCCAACAAAAGTCATAGCGCTCTGACTTAGCAAATTCTTTAGTCAGATAAAGCAGTCTCTTGGTTTTTGATGTCAGGTGTTCGGATAAGAAAATAGTCTTACTGTTTTCTTTTATTCCAAGATGGGTTGAGTTCAGTGGGTCGTGAGTATGCGACTTGTTAAACGACTTTGTTGCACCTAGTAGCTGCATTTTCTTATGAGTATTTGTTAGCTCAACAATGATGCTGGAGCAGCTATTATCTCCTCTCATTGGAAGGCGGTATACATCTCGTATGCTTTCAAAGTCAAGTGGAACGTCCAGTTTTTTAGCTAGACAAATCAAAGACTCATAGAGGTCTTCTTTCTTTTCGTTTTTCCGTTTCGGGACGTTTCGTATTTCAAGGCTCGTTTTCCGAGCATGTTTCTCGAAGTTTTCGCACCTATCATTAATTCCATTGATTTGTGCCACCATTTCTTGACGCTCTCTATCCAGGCCTACAATTTTCTCATTTAGTGAGCTAACCTGTTCTGAGAGAAACCCGATGGACCTCTCAATATCGACGTTTTTGGACTGTATATCAGTGGAGATTCCCTTGATTTCTGACATATGTTGTTCTATGCTGTTTAATCGTTTATCTGTCTTTTCTGATTGCATCTGCATTGCTTCATATATCTCGCGGATTTCCGTACGCAAAGCTGCCATATTACTTTGATTTTCACCTGAGAGACGTCGTCGTTTCTCTCCTCTAGATGTATTTTTTGTTATACCTGAGGATGCTGGATTTTTTGAGATTTCTGAGTCTGATCTCGGACTATTTATTAACATGTTTTGTGATGACGGCGGTGAGCGCATTGTTTTAGGCATATTTTTTATGAATTTAAGGATTACCTAAATGTAGTTACTCACGGTTTTTGCGGCACTATGTTAGTAATTATCCTTCTTAAAGTATATTTGCTTTTTTATTATCCTTGAGATTTGGTTTAACTTGGATACCGTTTTAAAATCACAGTTACGTTCTCACAGCGCGTCTGCACAGCTTGGCATGCGGGGGGGAAGTGGTATAGGCCGGTAGAATGGATATAGGCCGGTAGTTTCCGGGAATTTTTTTATCTCCATTTTTATGTATGGGAACAATAATAGCATGTTTTAAAGCTCTAGGAAAAGATGCAGTATGAAGGCCAAGGTTAACTAAATGTGCTATGATTGGAGACAAACAATCCACATTTTGTCGAAGTATTTTTGATGATATACCGTCCCACCCTGCTGCCGAGTCTTGTTTAAGTGAGTAAGTTATATTTTTTATTTCATTTTCGTCAGTATCCAACATCACTAGAGATGATCCTGGGGATATTATAGAATTATTGGCAGAAAAATCGGAGTCAGGAGTAATATTTTGGGATATTAATTTACTGACGTTAGCAAAATAGTGGTTTATTTTATCCACAGCATTTTGTGGTGACATGTCAAATTTCAAAAGATCTTGCGATAACTTCGGCGTTGTTTTATAGTTAGTAATATTGTTTTATAAATGTCCCTGACGACTTGAATCGACGACTTGAAATATAGTATATCAACAATATTTGTATTGGTTAGTGTAGATAGGATATATATATATCCTATAGGTATATAGGACATTCATTCCATATTATGCCCTAATATCTAGCGTTAATTATGTACGCCCGCAACTTGGCTCGCGTGGAGTTAAGATATACTTATCACATATAATACCTACTTTAGAAATATCCTAATGTAGGTATATCAGTAGATATATATAAATACATAAATTAAATATATGTATAAAATTATCCAAACAAGAATTTTATTTGAAATATCACAAATTGTTCTATCTTCTCAATTAATTTTAAATAGGGAGGGCTGCTCACGTAACTAATATGAATAAATATTTTAGAAAAACTACTATTTATACTTTCCCTATATTCAGAATGAAAAGTAGAGGCAAAACACGGGTTTAAATCAATAATTCCTACTCTGACTATTGAAGCAGGTGCTACTCACGATATCATCAATATTTAAAAAAAAACTTTCCTTATATTCGAAATGTAAATTAGAGTGTTTAACACCGGTGAAAGTCGTCAATTCCTAATCGGACTATATACTAAATGTTTCTTTATCATTCTTGTTATTAAAGACATATTTTTATTCCAAATTTCATACCAAGTAGTAATTTTAAAACGTAAGAAGCGATATCGTGTGTAGTTTGGCTTTCGTACGATCCATGTTGTCGGCGTGGGAGTCTGAAACACACTGTGGTGAGTGACTGTGTAGTAGCAAATTCCGACGGTGGTGAGCAACAAGCGGCCCGTCAAGGCCAATTGGCTGTACCCATGGTTGCAAACTGTGTAGATCAGCTTTTATTATAAGTACAGCCTTATAATTTTGACCATACTGTCAAAGGTATTCTACCAATAGCATCGATTCGGAAATGAATACTGACCAATAGGCATAAAACCTTCAGCCGTTAGGTGGTGATGGGTTATCAGGCTGGTATTTCATGGGCTGGGCAATCCGCCTTGGAGAACAAGCGACCCCAGAATTGCCGACCTGATAAAGAGAGTACTCTATTTATGATGTATACGAATTATTAGCCAGGTACTATTGTGCCGGTCAGTATTAGCCGTATTATATCCCCATCAGGGTGGAACTCTCAGCTCAATATTGCGCAGCCTGTGAAATACCGCCACAATAATTCAAGTACACATGTATGAAGTACTTGGTCGTGCATTATTGGGTCACCAATTATCGAGCCGGTAATTCCTTGGCCGGTGATTATATATACTCCTAGTACTCCTAGTAGTTTTTTTTTTTTTTTTTTTTATGTAATTGTGAAGGAACAAGCGCGAGGCCCACCTGATGTTAAGCGGTATCCTCTGCCTATAACAGATGCATTTCATCACAAGTGACGAACTGCACTGCGCCCATCACCTTGAGACATACCTGTTAAGTCTCATTTTGCCTGTTATTTCACTGGCTCTCAAGGACTGCTGCCGGAACACACCGTTAGGTGCTTGGCGACAGATTTTCTACTTGAGGGTGGTCGCTAGCCAGGCGGGCATTCGCAAAATGCCCTACCACCATGCGGAGAAGCTCAAGCTCTGGGCGGGATTCGAACCATGGACCTGCTGCGCGGCAGTCCATAGCCAATGCCACTGAGCCATCACTGCTTCTTAGCGTAGTGTTGCCAGACATGCGATAATTATCCTAGATCCACGATATATTTGAGTATCATGCGATAAAATATAATTGACGTATCGCACGATTTTTCATAAAATATTTACGATATTTTTATCATTTACACGGTAATTTTAATACGAATTCTAATCCGTGTAATCGAACGTAATTTTTGTAATATTTTTATATTATCTATGGCAGTCCAAACGAATGCGAAATTCCGTAAAAACAAAAAACTGAAACGGTTCATTATTTACATAATTGTCGTAATTGTTATGTATTTGTAGATGTTTTTATGTCATGTATTTTTATTTCTCTGTCAAATAAATATTTTTTCATTTCATTTTCATTTCATTTCATTATAAAACAACTACTGTTAATTGCATAGTATAAGCTGATCAAGCTGTAAGAAGATGTGGCAATAGAAGCGCAAAGACCTGATTTATTGATTTTATACCAAACCGAGCAATGTACATTCCTGCGCTGTTAGTATATTCAAATATACTAACAGCGCAGGAATGTACATTGTACGGTCCTGAGAAAACCTGAGCGCGTCAAAGTTTAAATGCCCATCTCTCTATGAATTATGCTTTAATGCTTATATCCCAAATTATGAATATTATACATTATCGTCAGATATTAAATACAGTTTTTAGTTTCCTCTTCTAGTTATAAATGGAAAGCAAGTTTTTTTTTTATTTATTACTTATATATATCTTTAATAAAAATATTTATTACTTCTTAATTACCCTAACCAGAATTATTTTTTAAAGACAAAACAACATTCCTGACATTTCCAAATAAATAGGTGGGTGCCTAACACTAAAATAACCTATATAATAGGATTCACTTAAAAATATTGCCGTTATCTGTTAGGGTTTCACAGCCTACATTTTAGTTGTGTAATCTAGTATATTCTATTGTCTTTTTAGTGTCGGTAATGTATAAAGTTTTGAACTTTCGATATAAACAAGAAAATTTTGCAGTAATTATCTGATAATTTTTAACTCATGGATCTGGCAACACAGACTCCTAGTAATACTAATCTGTGTAAAAAAAAGCGCCATAGAGAAGAGTATGAAAAGATTGAAAAGCGCCTAGAAAACGGATTTTTATTTTGATTTCATTTTTCCATTCAGCAATGGATTTCAACAATACTGGTGCTATGCGAAGTCCGTTTTCGCCACGAGTAAGGCAAGCTATAACTGGTCGAAGGCCTATTGGCGTGTCTTCAACGAAAAAGAATCAAAGGTACCCTAACCTAATATCGATTCATTAATATTTTTATGTTTTATGTTGCTCTGTAATACTACTCGCTAATCCGAAATATTTGATTAGAAAGTCGTCCATAAACTGTATAAAATCCGTTGGTTGCAGCAAGTTTACGCAGGCTGGAGGTGATCAGGCTGGAGAAGTTATTTACAAGACTCCTACGATCACCGTCGAGACTTATGGCTTGCCCTTGCCCGTCATGGTTACTGAGGCCCTCACTTTTGGTATGTTGTTTAATCCCTCAAAGTATTTATTTTCCCAGTTGTTATATAAAGTAAATAAACATTGGAACTTAGTAGGTACGTGTTGGGGAGATGGTGGATGAAAAGACTCATGCAACTTGAAAGTAGGTATATAATTTAATAATGTTTACAATGCAAAAGGACAAAGAATAGAATAACTAATAGTGCATTTGATTTGAGACAATAGCGTTTGTAGAAGTTTCAAAATTGTCATTTCTATCTAATCATTCAGAAAGCAACCTTTGGATAATTTTGTTGTAAATAAAGTTTGTAATACTCACTAACAATAAGCCCCAAATTGAATGACAGATAATACTTCTTACCAACAGCTGTCATTCTCAGAGGATAATATGGGCAGGTTATTTTATTTAATATGTTAAAACATTAGAATGCAGTTTTGCATGCAAAGAATGTAAATATAAGTGTATTAACCCCTATTTTGTATCCATCGGTCTGCCGGATATGCGGTTATTTGTCCTCTCCGGCCAGCCGGAGGGCGGTCAATAGTCGTGTTTACATATTCACCATAAAATCTGCGTAAGTTCGATTTTCATAATTCAAACGGTTTTCGTGAGGATGGATCCTTGGCTATATGAGAAAAAATCCATAATTTTCTGATATATCAGAAAGTATTTTTAAAATTTGTATGATATCTGAATCCAGCTCAAATTACATTTTGGTGCTAAAATATTACGTCATTTAAAAATAATCTCGTAACTACTTCTACAGTAATTAACCTAGAAAGCTGCAATTTTGCATTTGTATAGGCAACAAGTCAATAACGATGTTAAAAGAAATTAAAAGGATAAGGATTGATAACTTTTTTTTACATATTTTTTTATTTGACTCCCGTTTTTGTCCCGACCGGAATTCCGGGCGTCTAAAAAAAAGTTTTAGTGTGAAGCTTGTATTTATCCGATCGTTATTATTCAAACGTTGTTAGTAAGCTACTATCATTGGCTATACAACAAAAAAAACCGCATTACTCTATGGTAACGAGAAGTTACTCAAATCATGAAATGAAATAAAAAAACTTTCACTCGATGCATTTTGCCGCGCAAACACTCACCGATCGAAACCTACGTAATAAATAATCTCGTAACTACTTTTAAACCTATAAACCTAAAAATCTTAAACAATTCAGGTGTATAGATTACATGTAAATAATCATATCAAAAGAAAAACCAAATTCGTAGGTGGTATAGTTTTTGAGAAAAAAAAATGCGCTTATGTACAGTTTTCCCGCCAAAATTCTTAAAAAAAAAACGCGTTGTTTAATCTCGTTACTACTTTTAAAATATCCTTACAATCTGGTATAATTCATGGGTAAAGAACCATAATAAATACACACATTAAAAAAAAACAAAGCTGTAGGTGGAATAGTTTCGGAAAAAAAAATAAAAAAATATATATAAAAAATGCTGTTTCCCGTCATTTTCGTCGTCTGTTCAAACCCCTTTTCCTGTAAAATTTTCCATGAAAAGATCTATTTTCATTTATTTTCCCGTAAAGCGAATATGATGAGGATTGCATTGGTACCAAGAAGTTTATATGTTGATTGGAGACTGCCACAAATAAACTTGATTAAAAAACAAAAAACCTCAAAATCTGGAAAAATATATTTTTATTCGCTGTTTGATCCATTCAAACTTAATGGATGAAAATGTTATTTTTGTATGGTATAGGTAATATGTTAGGGTATGGGGATGTTAGGGTGACATGTTAAGGTAATGGAAAACTACTTAGTACTACAAAAAAACGTTACGGGGCATTGCGGGATAAAAAAAGTGGACATTTCAGGACAACTCGGTCGTACCCCATGGACGGATTCTACTTATGAGGGGTTAATGTTACATAGGTTTACAATACATTTTACTGCGACAAACTTATATTTGGTAACAAAATTCTTTCATTATTACAAAGTTCAACTGTCAAACTCAGAGTTGTCAAAAAGCTATGACTAAAAACCTATCAGCGGACATGGGTCAAGAATAGCATATTGCTATGTCATTTGTAGCTTTACAAAATCACAAATCATTTGTAGCTGTTCACAAAGCTTTCTAAAAGGCGTAAGAAACCATTCAAAACACAATTTTTGCATAGAACCTCCCAAAACGAATGCCAATGCTATTGTTTTTACCATTTTTGGGTGTTATTTTTGTCTTCGGTAGGCTATACTAACACCCTAATAATTGATTGACATCATTATATGTCACAAAAATATTTTTAATTCTTTCTCCTTGCTTGTGGTTTACAGACGTCCTTAGAGTTGTGCTATACTCAGACCCCTCACAAGTCAGAATTCAATATTCCAATCAAATTCCGCAGTTGTGAAAGTCATGGAACATTCAAAGATTTTTTTACTTTAGTTAGTAGGTATCTAACATCAATAACTTCATCAACTTTCAACTTCTTTTTTGAGTGGCTTCTGTGGTGCTGCCACAATTTCGCCAATGACGAGTCGCACAGATAAAGTGGAAACAAACTAAAGAGACTGATCGGTATTAATAAAAAGTGATTGGTTGCTTGATTTTTCAGGATACTTGTAATATAAAATAGGACAACATATGACATACCATCAAACATATATATATATAATACAACTTCATCTGTAATACTGTCTTTTATAAAATTTTGACGTCTATACACTTAAATCTTGATGAGGCAATTGGAATTTGGTATAGTTTGAGCATTAACTGATTATCATGCCATATAATGATTTTGATGACCCAAATAGTTAAAATGACCTTTTAGGTGAATTTTTTTATAGGGTTCAGTATCTCAAAAGGAAAAAAACTTAATCTTATTTTGCTTTTTATCACCATGATATTTTGGATTTGTAGTTTGAGCTTCAAGACGTCTTCCTCTAGATGTATGTTTTATTTGTTAAATTATCCATTTCTGTCTTGAGGATGTGTAGATATAACTGTGGGTTGAAGATTTTCAAATGTTTTAATTTTATATTTCTTTAGTAAAATTTTTAATTCTTTTAATTTTTTTAATTTCGGGTTTCTTTTCCCTATATTTATAGAAGGAGAATGTGTTTCCACAATTGCTGAATCTGTGCCATTTAAATTTCTTGGTAGGAATATAGATTACAAAGGACGGACACCATCTCTAGACGCAGTTGTCGATAGCTTTCTAAAAGATCTTACTATGGTAGACCAACAACCAATAAGCAACGTTTAAAAATCTTGGATATACAACAACTACTTATCATCACTTCTGACTTGGCCTTTTCTAGTATACGACATTACTAAATCCATTTTAACAAAGCTGGATGTAAATGTCATTAGGACAAAGAGTCATGGTTGGGGCTCGCACTTTCGGCAGACCCATCTACTTTATTTAAGGATCAAAATAATTTTGGTGCAAGAGCTGAAGCCGCATGACCATCCGATGTGATTTAAGTTCGCCCAATAGGCCGGAGAACGCTTGATGGAAGATGAGCATTCTTATCGAAATAAGAATAAGAAATCATCTTTTCAGATAAAACTCATTTCCACCTCGGTGGATATATTTTTTTTTTTTTTATGTTATTGTGACGGAACAAGCCCGAGCCCCACCTGATGTTAAGTGGACTAACCTCTGCCCATAACAGACGCATTTCGTCAACGACGAATTGCACTGTGCCCGTCACACTGAGACGTCCAGTTGTTAGGTCTCATTAGCCTGTAATTTTTCTGGCTCTCAAGGACTGCTGCCGGAACACACCGTTAGGTGCTTGGCGACAGATTTTCTACTTGAGGGTGGTCGCTAGCCAGGCGGGCATTCGCAAAATGCCCTTCCACCATGCGGTGAAGCTCAAGCTCTGGGCGGGATTCGAACCATAGACCTGCTGCGCGGCAGTCCATAGCCAATGCCACTGAGCCATCACTGCTTCAAAAATGATATGTCAATAAGCAAAACTGCCGCATTTGGGGCTCAGAAAATCCACACATAATCATGGAAAAGCCAATGCACCCACAACGAGTGACTGTTTGGTGCGGTATGTGGTCCGGCGGCATCATTGGTCCGTTTTTCTTCGAAAACGAAGCAGGAGCGGAGTAACCGTCAATGGTAAACGCTATAGCGCCATGTCGGAAGATTTTTTGTTTCCCCGAATGGAAGATATTGGCGACATTTGGTTCCAGCAGGACGGCGCCACGTGGCAAACAGCCAACGTTACAGTCGAACTTTTGCGCGGCACGTTCGAAAATAGCATAATTATCCGAAACGGCGATATCTACCATACCTGCATACCTGCATAAGTTAAAAATAAACATTTACCTGCTATTTAAATCATGTTGGTGAACACAAGTTTCTGATTATCAAAATAACTGATTGTATTTGGGTATTAGTAGTAGTAGTTGTGATGTATAGTTATTTGTCAATAACTGCATTTTGGCTTGTATGTCCAAATTTTTTACATTTAATATTCATACAGGCAATGGTGAATTCAAATAGCCATGTGAAATGCCAGCAATCGCCTATATTTGTTCATGTATGAAATCTTGCACTACAAATTGCAGCCAACAGATCAAGATGGCGCTCACTGATCAAGGAGCGAATACTTGATGGAGGAGGTCACGACCCTCAGTAATGAGGATAACGAATAGCGGAGGGATGAAATCTTGGTAGAATGTTAATGCACTGTTGAAAGTCACATTTTAATTTGGTATTCTATCTTCACTGATATGTTTTGTTGATTGCAGGTAGTGGTGATGTCAGTGTTGGAATGTCCTCATGTGGTTGGTGCTGGGCAGTAACAGGGCGACGCATTCTGGCCTGGCCATACTCCATCAACTCTGATGAGAACAGTGGGCCCATGCCTGCAGGTGGCCTTGCTGCGAGAGAACTCATTCTGCCTCAGACTGATTTAGCACACAAAGCAGACCTAGTAATGGTGTTTTATAATAACGGTGCACAAGTAAGTCAGTTTTAAAAGGCCTGCCCAAAAAAATCTTGGCCTTACATGTGTAAAGCAAGAGACAGTGTGCAAATTAACCACCTAACTCTTCCTTTGCTATTGCAAGATTAATGTCTTTCTAAATGACAGATTTTAGGTTTTTTTTGCCATTATTTTGGTCTATAGAGAATTGTATTATTATTGCTTGCATTTGCAACTTTGACATTAATTTAAATTATGATTATTAATTTGGAATTATAAGCATTGTTTATATTTTTATTTTATTTGTATTGTTTTCATAAGATTGTAACAAGCATAGTGCCACTCACTACATTTGTACGCCTTATAGGCAGAACATGATTAAAGCGAGTTTACTATTTTACATCTTTTGTGCATGTGTTGTTTTTTGATGTGTATGAAATTTCTTGTGTTCTATGCAAATAAATGATCTTTATCTTTTCTGTTCACGCAAATTCTGACACTAACTTGTTACAAGATGGGGGTTTGGTGTCATCACTTTTTCACCAAAACTCGCACTTAGCTGGCTTTTATGTGGTGTACATGCAAAGTTTGACGCCTGTTTAAGTAACCTATTTTACAGTAAAATAAAAGTCGCTGTAAAAATGTTAAGTAGTATCTAGTGTATGTGCCCCCCCCCCCTTAATTTATATAATCACTAGCTGCACCCGTGGTTACACCCGCGTGGTGATGGATGGTGATGATAAAAAGTATCATATTATGTATTAATCCAGCGTCTCTTCTACCTCCATATCAAATTTTATCAAAATTGGTCCAGCCGTTTGAGCGTGGAGAAGTGATAAACATACAACTCACAAATGTTCGCTTTTATAGTATTAGTTTGATAAGAATCAATTTGTTACTACCAAATGCATTAGTTAACAAAAATTGGATCAAGTGTCGGCATAAAGAAATTTATTATTATTAGAATTAAAATATATTTTAAAAGTATTTATGGTTCACTATTTTGGCGATAATAGCTTACACCTAAAAGATAGATATGTGCTGTCGTGGGCTTTTTTTTAGAACAATTTATGTTATACATTTCCGTTTTATATTATGTATGTGTGATACTAAAGGTTTTTGCAGCGCAAGCCAGAATAGGTCGGATATGGCAATCATTTTTCCTACTTGACAGTTATCGTTATATTTTGGACTATTCACATAATTTCTTTATAACTTATAAACTATGTGTTATTCTGATGTGTAAACTTTATTATTGTAAAGGTTTATTAAAATCCATTCAGTAGTATTTGCGTGAAAGAGTAACAAATATCCATACATACACGCATACTTACAAACTTTCGCGTTTATAATACTAGTAAGGATTACTTATTAGAAACATCACCATAATAATACCAATACCTATTTAACAAAAACTTTCACTTGACACGTTGACTTGATTCAAAAGATACAAGACTATAAAGGTCAAACGGGCGGACAGCGAAGGCTCACACCCACTATATGATTAGGAACCTTAAAAAGTTCACTAAATAATTGAAAACCGGATGTAACAAAAATGTAGCAATAGCAATAGAGGTTTAGTAATAGGATCCCGTGTTCTAGTAGGAAAGTATAAAAACGTGTGTTGATTGTGCAATGCTTTGTTCCCGCAGATGCCGTCGTGTATAGGCGTGTCCCCCGAGGGCGTGGTGCGGCTATGGCCGTCGGTGGGGCAGGAGGGCGCCTACACGGACGTGACGTGCGAGCTGGCGGGGCAGGAGTGCGACCGCCTCGTGCGGGCTCAGGGCGCGCTGCTGCTCGCCACCACCACCTGCACCATAGTCATACTCACGCCCACCACTCACGGTCAGTACTGCATTTATCTACACTCACTACACTTGTAGGTACTTCTGATCATTATATAACTACATTTTATAGATAAGTACTTGACATGAACTTCGTTTGGACATTAAACTATTTAAAATACTTTATTATTTCTTAGTACATTCCAGTTTTATAAACGTCACCAAAGCACAAAATGGCACAATAAATAGGTATGTGTTCCCATGTGATTTTCATTGTCCAATTTCACTTCCTATTAAAAGCCAGAAATTAATAATTAACCATAGGGGTTAAAGTAAGAAATTGCCGTTTTATTGTAATAGGTACTTCGAATTGATATAGAACTTTCATGGCTTCATATTTTTGAGTAATACCTTTTTCTAATGGCACCTATGAGGTTCTTCTTTTTAAAAATGTGCATCATTCGATTATCGACTTTCAGTTGTTTTTTTTATTCAGCTTAGACAAAAAAGATGGATACTTCGAAAATTCGAGTGATTTTTTGAATACGTGTTCTGACGCGGAACTAACACGGCAGAAACAGCTCGCAATATCCATGTTGCGTTTTGAGAGGGGACTGCTAATGAACGCACCGTGCTATTTTGGTTTAAACGCATTCGTGATGGAAACTTTGATTTGAAGAACGAATCACGTGGAACACAGGTTAATAACAATTAATTGAAAGAGATGGTGGAAGCCGATCCGAGCCAAACTGCCCAGGAATTAGCGGCATGGTTTAACGTTACCTTACCAACAATATTGACTCATTTGCGTCAAATCAATAAAATAAAAACATATAAAAAATGTGTGCTTCATGATTTGACTGATCTGCAGAAAGGAACGCGTGTTGCCTTGTTAAATTGATAGTTGATACAGAAATACAGAATTGGATCGAATTTTGACATGTGATGAAAAGTGGATTCTTTACGATAACCGTAAGCGAATAATGCAATGGCTAATCCCAGGTCAAACGCTTGCGTCATTACTTCTTCTCGGGAATAGCCATGACAACAAGGGATGTGACATTGATACGATACCGGGGTGATAAGTCGGCGATTACCTTAAAATGAGTCTTTTGAAACCAGAAAACTAAAAACGCAAAGTCAATAAGGTTATTTTGTGTTGTTTGTGCAGATGGGCGACAGACAGTGTCTTGTCGCACACTACGGCCGCCGAGTGGATGGCTGGGCGGCATCGGCCGTCGAGTCTCACATTTGTTCTTCGGTTCCATGCCTGCACATGCTGAAACTGTAAGTTCTTTCATCTTTTTTCGCTCATTCTTAGCGGTTATTGGAAGTTTTACTACTTTGTACTCTGTTGGTATTGCATCTTCGTCTTTTTCTGATTTATTTGATAAATTACACTACTTCTTTTTACCAAATAAAATACATTATATATAAACGTAAACAATGGATAAAACTTGCAGGTGTGAGATTTGTCAAGATAGAGAGCATTTATTTAAGCTATAATATAGCCTTAGTAGCTTATAAGATTTATATCAGGGGGTGATGCCATAATCTAGTCCAAGCTTAATGTAAAGTAAATAAGTACTATTAGTTCAGTAATTAACTATCTACCTTACTAGATTTTCTACGAAAAGGAAATCATAAGGAAAACTCAAAAGATACAATATTTATATACATATTGAACATTTTAATAAAAATGATACAGTATTAGGGTCACATAGTCATCACAACATTAATTCAAAGGTAATATTATATAGTCACATTCCACAACAATATGTTAAAAAGGGCAAACCATTATGGAAGCCAACGAACCTAGACCCACACACAACACGTGAATAGCAGTTATGTTACATTAAATATAACAATAGTACAGTACTTAACTCAATAGGTCTCGATGCGGCACTCAATTGTGAAGAAATAGAAAGTTTTACTAAGGTGAGACACAACCAATCAGGGGAATAAACGTTCCCGCCACAACGTATCAGCCAATCCGAAATTAGACAGGATGGTTGGTCATTGGCTAGTACAGAATGAATACAGATAAGACTTAAGACATGATTTCAGTATGGCAGTTATTAAAAATGTCAAATATTAACAAGTTTTAGGATTATTTAGAATTACTTAATGAATTAGTTTTAGAATAATTAGTTTACAGTTCTCGTAACTTATTTACTTTTTTTATGCTTGCTAGGTTAGCCTTTGACCACTATCTCACCTCATGGTAAGTGATGACGTGGTCGAAGATGTTGTTTAGGCAAACCTAGAATTACCTAAGATAATCTAAGCTTAACAAAGATATGTTTCTAACCCAGGTAATAGATTGATGCACTAAACATTTTGAGCGGAAGGAGAGAGAACAATAATAAATGTAAATAAATTGTGAAATGAAAAAAACTGAACAGTGACTACAAATCATAATATGCTGTCTCTTATTCAAATTGCATGAGTTGTGCTGGGTGAGACTTTATGGGTTAAATAAATTCAATGTTAGTGTTTATAAAAACAGATCATTCACACCTCAACAGAGACTAAATATTAGAACCACAAGTGGCAATCAGTTTCTCGGACGAATCGTGCTCTGTAGCTATGCTAATCTGAGCTACCAGGTCGTTTACACAACAGTGCATACAAAACAACGTGCTTGTGTAATCACACGTCACGAGTCGATGTGACGTCACATCCTTTATGCATTGCGCTATGAGTTATAATATTGAGCGCTAGCCGCGCTGTTGCTTTGAAGCGCCGTGAGCATTCTCAACACCTCTTTTGCGCTGAACAACAACACAAGACAAGATGATACTCTAATAATTTCTGCTAATTGCTCCTTCTTGAAAGGAGAATTATCAAGAAAAAGGATTTTACTTTTTGCACTCAACTTTTTTGTCTAAACCTTTTCACATTGCATAGCCCCCAAAAAGGATAACGGCTGGTATCCTTGTAATGACTACCGGCCCATAAGTCATATTAAAATTTTTGTGCTGTCTGGTCTGTCTATAAAGTCTTCTCTGTAACTGATCTCGTTTAAGCCTACAAAACAAAAGCCTCCCTCTTTCCTTCGAAAGGCTTTTGTTAAACCTTGGACGTCCTCGAAGTAGTCATGACTGCCTATAACGATATCCTGAATTTTGGGTCGGATATCCCTAAAAACGTGAACACAAAACCATTTGGACTCTACGAATTTTCCTTCATGAATTTTGGTTTGCGTGATGCAAACTAAAAGTTTTTTAAAAGATGCAGATATTCGGGTCAATTCTATGGAGGGACGACATTGCTTACCAAGGTCGCCACTCAGTCGTATAGGGCTATGCTAGCCAGTGGAGAATCCTCGACTACGTAGAAGGCCCGACGGACCAGTGATCCTACAAAATAGAATGGAGGAGGCGGGCGAATTGCCGCCTCCTCGCCCCCGTACATCTGTGCCAGAGCGGGGCAGCTCGCATATCGTCCTCCCTTTTCCTCTCAGCGGCCTCCTTTTGCGCCATCACCGCTGCGCAGAAAAAAACCACCGCCTGATACGGTCGCTCCCCACCGAGGATGGCATTTATCACGCTGCAGAGACAGATCCGCTTTATGGGGGCTGAAAGTGTGTGTCGCTACGGGCCCCATTCGGGCACACCTACAGCGCATGGAGCGCCATATCCTCCGATGCCACACCTTCGTGGTAGGCCGGTGTCACCCTCCGTCGTCTCTTATAATCTTAAAAAACCCCTGAGAGCGTAATTGTAACATAGTTATATTGAATGCGTTGACGGCGAGTAAAGGAACAATGTAACCATTGTACCACAGAAGCTAGTGGGCGTGGTGGGCGTCGGCGGGGACGCGCAGGAGCCGCACGTGGCGCTGGTGGCGGGCGGCGCGGCGCTGCAACTGTGGCGCGGCGCTGCGCTGCACGAGCACAGCGTGCGCCGCGCACTCACCGCGCACCACCACCTCGTGCAAGGTATACCTACACTACACTACCCTACCCTACACTACACTACACTACACTACACTACACTACACTACACTACACGTGGCGGGCGGCGCTGCGCTATATTTTGCAAATCCGAGGACACGTCGGAACACCTGAAGACCCTGAGGGCTAATTACACTACCTTTGTTTGTCAGCGGGCTTTGTTAGATCTTGGTAGTGAATAGACATCTTGCTCTGTATTTGGGCATTGTTCGATAGCAATGTTGCAAAAGTTAATTGAGTTATTACAAAATTACAGATGTACGAGAGGTAAAATTATAGTCATGTACGGGATTCGAACTCGCGCCATCCACCCCCATAGCCAGGGCATGCTCTGACCATTTAAGCTAACGTAATATGTGTTATTGTAAAAATAAAAATATTAAAATTGAATTACTAAATTTAAATATTTTTATATTTTGAAGCGCTCGTAGCGCAGTTTACTTAGCTGTTCTCAACCGATCAGCAGAGTTAAGCAACGTCGCGCGCGGTCATGAGTTGGATGGGTGACCGCTAGTGACATTACTACTGAGCGCTTCCATGCTTCGGAGGGCGCGTTAAGCCGTCGGTCCCGGTTGTCGTCTTAGGATGACAGTCGTTATAGGCGTAAGGGCATTTTGCGAATGTCCGCCTGGCTAGTTACCACCCTCAAGTAGAAAATCTGCCGCCAAGCACTTAACGGTGTGTTCCGGCAGCTGTCCTTGAGAGCCAGTAATACTAGGTTAGCCTGAACAACATCTTCGACCACATCATCACTTACCATCAGGTGAGATAGTGGTCAAAGGCTAACCTATGACGCATAAATAAGAAAAAAAAAAGTTTTTGCTTTATTTCAAGTTTGATTAGAAAAATGTAAATCCAATATAAAGATGGTTATAGTATTGAAAACATTAAAAAAATATTAAAAATATATTTTTTTTCAAAATTACATACTCGTATTTCCCAAGTGTTAAATTATTCGAATAGTTGATTCTCTTAGACATCATAATGGAAGTGAGTAGACAAAGTCACGCCTCGTCTGTTATCGATTCACCTAGCAATGTTAAAATTGTTAAACCAGCAATGTTTACATCACTTTGTTTTTATTTAAATGTAAGGAGCGGAAGAGAACATAAATCGCCCGCTGGACACTAAGCGCCTCTCCTGTCCATTACAATTGAGGCCATGAGTACCCTATCTTTTGTAGACACAATTGATTTCCATTGTGTCTCAAAAAGATAGGCCACTCTGGTACTCATGGCCTCAATTATTGTAGTCACAATCCTCGTTCTGTATGACCTTGCACTATACGCTCGTCAGAACATGACTTTAGTTCTTATGTCTCGTTCGCCTAGTAATTTCACATACAGTGCCCCTCTTGTCTTAACACAGTTTTGTTTGCACTTTACTGCTTCGGATATATGACACAGTGATAGTATCCACCAAGACGGACTCTTGCTGAAGAGACCTTGCACCTGGTAGAAGAATACACTTGAAGAACGACGGTCAGGAAAAAGCAAGCACCTGTGCTTTACTATCATATACTACGTTGGCGAGCGCTGTCGCCGCCACCGAATCATAATGTGTTCTTTTCGGTCTATACCTACTTATGAAAGACCAGTGCGAAAGTGTGACTCCAGGCCAATGTTCCCGTTTCATTGGCTCTTTCATTAGGATACTGTATTGTTGTGCAGGTGACGCTAACAACGTGGAGATAGTTGCGCTGGACGTGCGCGCGTGCGGCAGCGGGGAGCTGCTGCTGCTGGTCGCTGCTGTCAATGTGGCGCGCCCGCCTGATGTTAGATACGCTATAGGTGAGTGGTGCTTGTGAGATACGCTCTAGCACAAAGCCAAAGTACATTACTTGCAATGCAGCGGACGTTCAATCTATTACGGATCTTTTTCTCTATATCATTTGTTAAGATTCCAGATTGCCCAGGCAGGGATTGTTCAGCAGAGGCGCCTTCCACCTGGACAATCTGTTTTGAATGCTTAACTCCGGCTATACACCGGGAAGGCTGAAAAGAAAGGCTAAAAAGGACAAGTTAAAAAATCAAATTTACAAAATAAAACTTACTGCAGCTTATTATAGGTCGCGGCGGCGATCCCTCTAGAGTTACCTAACTATAAAGTTGGCCAAATTTATAATATAGGCAAATAACTCACGTGTGGACGAGAAGCACCGATGGCGGGATTCATCCTCTAGTCCTCCTCCGAGGTTCCAACGTTAGGAACCAGCACCGTCACAATCACAAATTATAAAACAATTCCGCGTATATCAAAGGATGATTAACAATCCTTGCAAATAAAACAAAACACAATTAGAATCAAAAGTAAAAAAATCAACTAACAATGAGCAAGCAAAAAACTGAAGTTATTTTCACATACAAAATTCCATAGATCACAAATAGACGACTACCAAAGCGGCGTGTTCCAATTGCCCGAAAAGTTGATCGGCCCGAACATCATTCATGCAACTTGTTTACTGTATAATATGATCGTGTAACGATCATATATAGATCTTTACATAAGACGAGTGTTATTATTGTACCAACTAAAATATTAAGAAGAAAACAAAGTTTAGTGAGCTAGTTGTGTTAGCGCATATTACATGCGTCGAACCGTGTGATCGCTTATTGTCGATTTAGCTCTCTGAGAATTAATACCTTCTGTCGACGCCTACCCTAGAGATTATAAATGCGTCGAATATTTTACCGACTGGGTATCCCGGTGTTTCTGAAGTCACATGGGTGTTCTGAAGTTGGAATTTTGTGTAGGATTATCAAATTTTTTTGTCAGTTATTGTAATTATTTTAACTTTTAGTGGAATTTAGTTAATATATTTTGGGCAATTTCTGTGCAGTACAGCGCCTGGTAACACTAGAAATACTAGAAGTAGCCACGTGCCGGGCGTGGTAACAGCAGCCCGTTCCTAATGTACCTACTGTTGGAGACTAATTGTATTTAGACGGATTGTATCCCTACTGCAAAACCACAGCTAGTGTGTAGATTTTGCGCAGTCGACATAGCTGCATCTCTGTCAACTGCATTCAAACTCCAATCGAGCAGCTGGCGTGCAATAAAAATGTAGAGCGTGTGTAGGGTAAGTAGAAGTCGTAAGGTCCATGACTTGTGTTTTCGTTGTTGGCAGCGCACATGAGCGTGTCGGACCCCGCCAACCCTGTAGTGGTGTCCGTGTGTGGCGTGCGTGGGTGGGCAGGCGTCATCGACGCCGAGGAGCCGCCGCGGCTGCTGCCCATCGACAACCAGCTGCTGCTCTACTCTGCCAACTGCCTCATGCGGACCAACTGTCAGTATGCACACTGAGCCCACTGCCCACTGCACACTGCCCACTGCCCACTGCCCACCCCTCAACGCGCGCACACTATCGAACATACGCATATAACATATTACACAACCTTGCTTTCCTAAAGCTAAACTCCGACACTTTACACTTAAGCCAGATTTATATTGTGAAACTATTATCAAGCACGTTGAAATTAACTGAATGTCACCAAAATTTATAAATTGCATAGTGCTTCAAGAAAGCTTTTTATATCACAGCGACAAAACTTATCTCTGTTAAACTCGTGATGTATAAAATAAATAACGATACTTATCACACAACACAATTTTAGAAATTACAGTTCATCAGTTTTCCATACCTTAGTATTGAACTCTTGTATCTTCAATATTAAATTATTTATTATAGACATTACGAAGCGTACGTATTTAGCAAACTAAATCTTTCACAGTTCCCATCTCCATGGCTTCCATTATTGCCTTGCATGCTGATTCTCTTATATCTCTATTTTATATGTAGGTTGGATCCCAGAGATATTGATGTTGATGATATTTAAAAAAAGGGTCTGTCCTTCAGCATAAATTAATATTTATTAGATCACATATTTAGCATTTCTTGTTCTGAGTTGCATTTGAACGTTGAGTGCAGCGGTGTGTGTGTGACGTTGTGTTGTTGTGTGTGGCAGCACTGTCGCCCGGCGAGAAGGTGGAGTGCATCAACGTAGCGGCGGAGGGAGATCGCATCTTAACGTTGGCGCACGGGGGTGGGGGCGGGGGAGGGGCCGCTGGAGTGGGAGGGGGAGGGGGCACGCTGCTATTCACCAGGAAGCATGGCGTACTGCTGCTGTCGCTGCGGCCAGACACTGCGCTGCATGCGTAAGTACTGCAGTACTCACTTCACAGATTAGCATTTATTTATATTCTAGGAAGGCGCCTTATGGCCTTCTTAACTTTGAACACAACAAAACTGCGTTGGGCAAAAGGCAAGAAGCTCCTCAAATAATGTGCTCACATTCAGAATAAGTTTTTTCAGTGTGATACATAATATACAATGGTAGATTTTTATGATTACTTGAGTGACATTTGGCAACTTTGGTAGTACTGGAACCCCGTTTGATGAATCCATAAGATGCTAAGTAATTTTTCTCTTTTAGAAAACTAATGAGAAATCATAGTGTTGTTTTTTTTACTTATTTGTTCAGTGTTTTAGCAATGTTAACGAACACGCATGTAGTTACTGAGTCTTTCGGTGACTGAAAAATAGATGTACAATAAGTAATATTTTTTTCCATCAAACGATGAAACTATTTACATTTTAAAAATATATAACTTGCCAATGTTAAGTCATTAAAAGTTTATGTAAAAGATATAAATGATCCTATCGACTGCGCCAATAATTGTTAATATGGTTGGTGACATTTCTGTAACGTCCTGGAGCTCGATTCTCTTAGCTATTGAACGGCGTTAACGCAACTTAAGTGCATGACGAGACGAATTTACTTAGCATTCCATGGATTCACCGTGCGGGTGCCGGGTCCATAGTGTTGCAGAGGAAGAGGCTCCAGTCAAGGTGCCTGGGACTTGCAACCCAGTGAGTAAGGTTAAGGGGCCCCTTTATGATGCATCAATGCTCCCTTTCACCGCTCGAGCCTCCTCCCCTGCCTAACCAAATTTGGTAAGATCCTATTAATGCCGCCTTGGAAACACGTTCTAGGATGGAAGTTACGGTTGTTCTTGACAGGCCAAGGTCTTTTAGTAGGTTGTATAGGGATTTTGCTGGTATACCCCTTGCACCGACTTCTACAGCATATAAATTAACCACATAACCGTTTTTGATTAATTCATTTGTTAGGTCATAATATTTGTTAGTTTTTATTGTGTGGTCTTTAGGTATGTTTGTTTCCCACGGCACAGTAAGTTCTATAAGTACTATGCGTTTTAGATTCTTTGAGTATAGAAATATAATATCTGGTCTGGATGACGAAACCCCAACATCCTCAGGGATTTTGTAATGTTTTTCATACGTGTCCATCAAAAGAGTCCAATCGGGAGCTGCGCCTAAGATGGATTAAGGCTTGGATTTAGTTTTTGTAGATGACCCTTCTTTTACAAAAGCAACGTGTCGTTTGTTCGTAGTCAAACCTTTTTTTGCTCTAGCTACCGAGAGACTCGCCGCTTCACGTATGATTTCGAGGACTCTATCGTGGCGACGGGAATAATGACCCCTATCAAGGAGCACCTTGCAACCTACCAATAAGTGCCGTGCTGTACCTATTGCCTTCCGACAAATACCGCAAGACTTTTCGGTGGCTTTCCCCCATCTTACTAAATTACTTTGGTCTGGGAGGGTAATCTGAAAGGCGTTAAGATAGAATTTCAATAAGGCAGTTGACCAATCGTATATCAAGGTGCGCCACTTTAATGCCAGAGGGATACAAAATTCACCCATGGTTAGTCACTCACTTTGCATTTCCAAGCTCATTGCATGCACTTTATAGCTATCATTTTCGTCTTGTTGTAGAAAAGATTTTACAACGTCTTTATCCTCAACTTTCTTACTCGACCCAAAACCCGCTTTGCTGGACTGTGCACCTATCATAAATCGTTTATGGAATTGAAGCCTTGAATCAAGATCGGAAGCACTTTTGTCTTTTGGGAGAGATGCGACTATATCGTCTTGAGATTTTAGTAAGACGTGCGTTTTGGTAACTCTGAGGTGTTTATAGAGCTCCGATGGTTTCTTAAATTTCATCCCAAAATTATTTTGATCCCTAAATAAAGTAGATGGATCTGCCGAAATAGCGAGCCCCAACCCTGACTTCAGTGTCCTGATGACGTTTGCATCCAGTTTTGTTAAAAGAGCTTTAGTAATGTCGTATACTAGAAAAGGCCAAGTCAGACGTGATGTTAAGTAGTTGTCGTATATCCAAGCTTTTTTAATGTTGCTTATTGGTTGTTGGTCTACCATACTAAGATCTTTAAGAAAGCTATCAACAACAGTATCTAGAGATGGTGTTGTAGTTTTTGACAGTATCCGTAGTCTGCCCGCTATTTAGGTACGATCGCAAGTCAGTTGGCTTGCTATCAATAGTTTTTTGAAATATTTGGTATGCTGTAAGCTATTTTGTTGCGATTGCGTTGCTACAGTGGCATAAAATATTTTGGAGGATTTTAGGTAGAAACATAGCTAAATGATTTAAATATATTTATTTAATGTATTCTTTGCTTAAAAAACCACTGGATTGATGTTTTGACTGATGCTTGATTGATAGATGTTTTCATTAATATATCAGTGGCAACATTTGCAAGCCATATCACAGCCATACGATAGCGACGCGATTGCTATACAACTGCGATTATGAGCTAGAATTAGCAGACTACCGAATTTGACATTAATAGCAGTTTGATCGCAGAAACATCGCAGTAGTGTGGCGTTTGGTCAATATCTAAGAGAATTGGGGCCCAGATTACCAGGTGCTCTGACAAACCATATCTGTAGTTTTCTTCCGAATAACTACCAATTCACTATATGCGTATCTAGATAAACTAGCTACCTGCTACCATTTTAGTCAAAGTAACGTATAACAAGTGAGACAGTGGTCAAAGAGTAGCGTATCAGGTATATATAATGTAAAAGTAAGTGTTTTTTCCGTCTGTACAGATCTGTGTGCGACAGCCCCATGGGGTCCCCGTGTCCCTCCGATATGTACGACGGGAATCTGTCGCTCTTCGAGATCGATCCGCACGAGGTCAGTAAGAAAACCCTTTAACTTAACACAACACGCAACATATCTACATGCCTTATTCACATATTTTACCTAACTGATGCCGTGGAATGATTTCAAAATGTGTTTTATTTTGATTCATAGATAAATTAAGGGTATAAAAATTTATTTAAATGTTATATTTTAAAGTATTGCATGTCAAAAACAGAAGCCCAGTAGGTGTTACATTGCATTGTTATTTTACATGTAAGTACGTACGTTAGATTTTTATAAGAACTAACTTTTTTTTTTTTTTTTTATGCCTGATAGGTTAGCCTTTGACCACCATCTCACCTGATGGTAAGTGATGATGTGGTCGAAGATATTGTTCAGGCTAACCTAACAGTACATGCTCTCAAGGACAGCTGCCGAAACACACCGTTAGGTGCTTGGCGACAGATTTTCTACATGAGGGTGGTAGCTAGCCATGCGGGCATTCGCAAAATGCCCTACCACCATGCTATTACGACTGCCATTCTTAGACAACAACCGGGACCGACGGTTTAACGTGCTCTCCGAAGCACGGAAGCGTTCAGTAGTAATGTCACTAGCGGTCACCCATCCAAGTCATGACCGCGGGCGACGTTCCTTAACTTTGCTTTGATCGGTTAAGAACAGCTAAGTAAACTTCGCTACGAGTGCTTCAAACAGCTAGCTGGTATATTTAGTAAATAATTACATACGTTGGATTAAAGTATTCACTGGAGCCATTAAACATTAACTATATGCTCTTACAACACCTTGAATTGACACTCAGTGGCTTACACTGTTATTAACGTCACAAGGGTGTGGTTTTATTTTTAAAGAACATACAAAGTTATAATATATCTTTACCTTTTAAAAGTTAAAATCAACATTATCTGATTTGATTACTGTACTGTATCGGCCCGATCGTCCACTGCAAGAGGGGGTTGTAGCAGTTCCTCAGAGGGCGCTGTTGCCTACTGCCCTTCCGGTATTTTACCCTTAGTCGCCTCTTTAGACGCCCACGGGAAAAACATTCTAGCCCGGCACCGCACGGGCTTCATTATCTGATTGTTTAGTGTAAAATCTGCCAGTTTTACACATTCCTAACACGTTCTCACACGTGTTATGATACCCGTTTTATTAGATAAGCGCAATGACGACGGACGCGTGCGGAAAGTTGAAGACGGCATTCTTGTTTCACTTGCGGCGTGATACTGCAGCCTGCCGCGAGCTGCTCATGCAGCTGTTCCCCCTCCCCCCCGCTGCCGGGGTTCCCCCCGGGCAGGGGCAGGGGGGTGGGGTTGAGGGGGGCGAGCTCGATGTGGACAGTGTGCTCGACAGGACAGTTATGAAGATCGCTACAGAGATGTTAGACGATATACCCGCAGGGGACCCCAGGTGAGTAGTCTAGCCAAACTGTTAACACCTTAACTGTAGGTTGTTGAACAAGTGAAGTTATCGAATACAACCCATATTTTAAAACGTAGTAGAGTAAAGTGGGCGTGGCCGCTTATACCTTGAAGGTGTTATTTTTACCCCACAATTGACTTTTAATTGAATAATCCACAGCGGTTACATCCTTTTTCGTATTCCGGTATTTTTTTGTTTGGAGAATGACAACATCATACAACACGATTTGCAAGGTTTTGTGGTGCTTATGTTGAATGTTTATCAAATGTGAGCGAAGATTCATAACGAACTATGTAACATCGTGATGACTGCAGTAATCAGACTCACTTTCAGAGTTTGAATGTTCAGAAGAATTAGTCATTACATCTTCTAGCTATTGACAATGCTACAGTCTTCCTGGGAATCAAAATGGATTCAACTTTACAGTGGCATCCACATATACATGATCTCTCCGGAAGACTTAGCTCTGCTGTATATGCAGTTCGTAAGATAAGACAGTTAACAGACGTAGCTACTGCTCGCCTAGTTTATTTCGCGTACTTCCACAGTATTATGTCGTATGGTGTATTGCTGTGGGGAACTGCTGCTGAGATAGAGACAATCTTTTATTCGATCCATATATAAAATGGATCATAGGGAATCTCTGAGGGATCTTTTTAAAGAAATTCATATTTTAACTTTACCAAGTCTGTATTTTCAATTATATATATATTTGAAAATATTATGTACGTTCGTAAAAAATTGAGTAAATTTTAATTAAACAGTGACAATCACGATTATACAATACCAGGAATAAAGATAAAATAGCGGTGCCAGATTTCAGATTAGCAAAGACAAATAAACGACAAAAATGCTTGGACAATTCCGCCTCTGCCAAGCTATCGCCTGTCAACTACATAATTTTAAAAATATTGTAATACTTTTATTATATAGTAAGTATGTAACACATTGTTAAAAGACGTTTAAAAGAATGACCCCGGGTTTCTAGCCCGTTCTTCTCGCAGTGGCTCTATACAATTATTTTGCTGAACGTGGCAGTACAATGTAGAATATTTCAGTACTAAAATTTGTAATTGACTTTCATAAGAGCGTCGTAGGCGTCTACGACGTCTACTTGTACTACGACGTCTACTTGTACACCAGCAAAATAATTGTATAGAGCCACTGCACTAAATTGAATAAATGATTTTGACTTTGACTTGGCATAAATCTAATAAATATCTCATTCATTACAAAGAAATCTGAAAGAAACAATAGAAAATAATAATGAAAACAACATACAGACGAATAATGACCTCCTCCTTTTCTGGAAGTTGGTTAAAAATCATAAAAAATACGTTTTTTTATAAACCAAACACCAACTATGTGGCCAGGGAAAACTTGGTCAGCTAAATTAGTTTGACGCACATTTAACTCCCACGCCAGCGCACGCAGCATAGAGATCACTCCCACTTTCTTCCCGCATACTGGATAAGCTCCAGCGATTGGGTGATTCAAATTTTAGTGAAATAACATCAACAAATAACTGGGTATAAATCATCCGGCCACATTCTCGCTGGGTTAAAAATGTGAACTTTTTTGCTGTTCTAAACGAATATTCCACTACATTTTATTCTTGTCATGGCTCTTTGGCTAGAAACCTTTGTGTGCCCATATCCTGACCATAATAGATCCTGGTCCTGCACCAGGACCAGGATCTATTATGGTCAGGAAGAATTAAGATTAAGATTCAAAGTCAAAGCATGGGGTACGAAAAATGACTGGCGATCATGTGTAAAACCTTCGGGTCGCTCAACAAACACCGAGTCAGTAGCGAGGCGAGGCGATGTAGTGAGAGTGTGAGTGTGAGGCACAGTGGTGTAGGTAGTAGTGCGCACACAGATGGAAGCAGCGCAGCGGCGGGCCGGCCACCAACATCCCGCTGGGCAGCAGTGCAGCGCTGCAGATATCGGGCCAGCTGCAGGACAAGCGGCGCGCCTTCACGCTCTTTGCGGACTTCCTGAGGGCCACCGGCCTCTGGCAGCGCCTTGGGAAACTCTCCAAGGGTATGTTCTGTCCCTGACCTTATATACCGGCCATACCTATCGCATATATGGTACAGCTTCCAACTTAGCTTCATTTGTTGGGGCTTTAGGAATAATAGAGCAGGGTCACAGCAAAATTCGTGTCAAAAAGAACAAGTAGGTTTTAAATTTAATTATTTATATATCTATTATAAAGAGGAAAGATTTGTATTTTTGTATGTAACGAATAAACATATAAACTACTAGACCGATTTGAAAAAATCTTTCACCGTTAGAATCCCACACTATCCTTGATGAACATAGAATATTTTATAGAATATTATCAAAAAATATGTTTATTTTTTAGAAATATTTGTAAATACCCGTGCGAAGCCGGGGCGGGACGCTAGTTGAATTATAATTTTGTTGCACATTCTGGCACTTCGTCTGTCGAAATCGGGATATCGGTTAGACTACCTGTCTATCGCCACCGGGATTCCGACCGACTATATAAGTTTTTTGTCCGTGTATATATATAGTATTGATTAAACGGCTAGAGAAGTTAATTTTGCTCTATATAAATTGACTTTGTGGCGAACGATAACGTCCTAGACAAAAACGTTAAATTATTTTATGTAATATAATTTCGCAATATTATTTATTTTCATGGATAAAGATTTTCTTTTACATTTACCACATACATATGTACATATATTTAAGTCGATGACACAAGAGCTTCTGTATGAAAATCAAGCGTGTAATTTTTTTCATGTGACCGGAAAAAAATTGTATATTCGATGCAAATTCGATTGAAAGGCGCGCCGCCAAACTGATTCAAAGGTAACTAGATTAGGTTACCTAAATAGATCCATTTCAGTGCCTCCCTAATCTGTTTGAGAATTGAGAATGGTGTAGGTTAACATTCGTAGAGGTAACAATATAAATTGATATTAACTAGTCTTAGGCCCACTTGCACGTTCCAGAGTTAACCTTATTAACTCGGAGTTAACTGCTAACACAGGGTTAAATAAATAATTTATCTTGCGCCATCAAAAGTTAAGAGTAAAACTAGGGTTAAAACCTTAAAAAATTAACCCACCCATGTGGGAGAGTTAAGTCGCTAACACTGGGTTAGTGAAGATTTTGACAAAATAAATTAAGGTTATGTTCAGCTGTACTTATTCTATTATGTAGTGCGTTTTTTTTAATATATTAAATTGATCAATTATAGTGTATTACCTGATGATGACAAAGAAATAATGAATATATTAGTTCAAGCTTCTATGACAGAAGGGTCGGAGAGCGGTCAGATTATTAAAATTCCCAGAGAGACAAATACTTTCGTAGTAGATTTCGACTTGAAAAAGAAAGCGTATTCTAGAACAACTAGTAGTACTTGAATTGTCCATTTGACAACCTCAAGCCAAGTTGCATGTTTTTGTTGGAGGTTAGCTCCGTCAGTTTTTTTATTCTCAATTATGTGTTTGAATTTCGCTAATATCAAATAGAAGCAAAGCTAGTGATCACTAGCTGTGAAAGTAGGGGCACGTAAACGCATTTTTTATCCATATTTCTTCAAAACAAGTTATTTCCACAAATTTATAACCATACCAAACCAAAACAAAAGGATCACAAAACCACAGACAGAAGGAAATAAATGACACGAGACAGTATACGGATAATATAAAACTACGTCAACTGTCAAACAATGAAGGACTCGCAAGAAAACCTTTAGACATTGTACTGTTGTGTAAAAGAGATAGACGTATAAGTTTCATTGTTTTCTGTTCTTTCATCTTCGGCGGGGTAACAATAGAAGCGCATAGAAATGTCAATGTTCCCAGCTAAAAAAAAGAAATGTCAGATTAACTAACCCGGTGTTATTTTTTAGCGGTGCAAGGCACAATGAGAGTTAAAATTTTAAGTAACTAACTTGGAGTTAACTAACTCTTTATTTATTTATTTAACCCTACTATGCGTGCAAGTGGGCCTTAAAGTATTACAAAATTACAAATATACGATAGGAAAAATTTAAGTCATGTGCGGGATTCGAACCCGTGTCCATCCACCCCTTTAGCCGGGGTATGCTCTAACCAATTAATACAGATAATTGGTTGTATTTAGTAGGCTGGATTTAGTATGTATGTCAATAATATTTTTTTATTCTCTGAATTTTTAGTTGGAACCTTTACAAAACTGAATTTTATGTAAAAGCGTATAATCTCATTATCTATGCTTTAATAATTCATTCAATATAATAATCGAATAGGAAAACAAAACATTACTATTCTCTGAACAAGACAGAAAAATTATATGGCCACCACTCTCAAGCAGTGAACCTGTTGCAAAACTCCTAATAGTGTGTTTGGGCAGATTTTTGGAGGGTTAGTTCCCTTTCTAGGTTAAGTTTACTTATCTCCTTTGACCGCATCATCAGTTATCATCACGTGAAATTGTTGTCAAAGGCTAACCTATCGACAATATAAAAGCTGTAGGGCCGCTGAGCAGTTGGTCTAGTGTGTGAGTGTTGATGGAAGGTTGGGTGTACTGTACTCAGAGGGCGGCGGGTACACCCACACCGAGCAGGCACTGTGCGCACTGGGCGAGCAGCTCGCAGTGGCACTGGCACTGCGCAAGCTGCAGCAGGCGGGGGATGCGCAGGCGCATCTCATCGACGCTGCCATATATCAGGTATACTATACCCTACCCTACTACTGTCTGCTCCTTGGAATACATTATTTTTAACCGGCTTTTTTTCGGAGGATTCTCAATAATTCGACTGTATTTTTTTATGTTTGTACCTCATTATTAAGTTTGATTGATCCGACGAATAGTATTTGAGTTATCCCTAATAAAATAATGCTTATTTAATTGGCTTCGACTACATTGATGATGATCTCATTATTATATACGATGGTTTTGTTTATTTAATTTTTAGTGCATTTTCTGGTGTTTGAATATTTTGTTTGAAGAACAAGCGGGTTGGTTATCTTCTAAAAGATAGGAACTACGTTTATGAAAAAAAAAACTTAATGGTAGAATAATGAATAGAAATAATAACAAATATTTTAAAAGTATTTTAAGTAAACATTTAATTAATTATTTAATAAAACACTTAAAAAATCTTCATAAAAATGATATATATCTAGTGACAATTCCGCCTAATTTCCTATTAAGCCGACGTGACGTCACAAACGCCACGCAGCCAAACCCGAAGAGTATTCAATGGTAGAAATTTTACACTATTAATGGTAGAAAATTTTACACTGCTTAAATAAACGTCATAATAGTAGATTATGATACAAGTGAGCTAAGTTGCTCATTATACACGAGGCTGTGTGTTGCAGCCCGAGCCGCAGGCGAGGGCGTAAATCATCCGAGTGTATAATGAGCAAATTTCTCACGAGTTTCATACGCACTTTTTCAACACCCTTGCGAGGAAAAAAAAATATATTGAACAAATGCGATACAAACGACATACAAAAATTATGGAAAATAGCGCGCAGGTTTTTTTTTCTTGCGCTAAGCAAATGTATGGTGGTTGATTACATATAAACCTTAACTTTGTAGGGATACTTCTATTACGCACTAGTGTATAATATTATTATGCACGAGGGTGTTATAGTTCGGTTTATGGCCCTAAGAAAGATATAATAAAGCTCACTTTACGAGCATGGGTGTTGAAAAAGTTTATTTTGAATGAAAGAAGATTTAGAAAAATGCCAAACGTTTAACTAATTTTTTTTTAAATGTGCTACAGTATCAAATATACAATTTACATACTTGAATCTTTGTAAATTTGTGTTGCCACCGCGAGCTGTTATGTGATTGAGCATATTTTGACCTGACAGAGCTGATGAAGACTGAAGACCAAATTCTTCAACCAGTGTGTGTTTCCAGTAGTGACTTATGGCATTTCAATTAATATGTTCTCTCCTTAACTCAACCTTGAATTTCATAGTCTTCTTTCGAGTTTTGGTTACACATGAAATTTTATTTTATATGACAGAATAAAATAAATAGTTTGAAATTTGTCGTTCGAATTATAAAATCGTTTTTATTTTTCAATAGTCTCCAAAAAGAAATTAGGAGGTAAATTCTTCTAATATTTGTAATTATATATATATATATATTCATTTTAGTTTGAATTTCAAAAGGATAGCTTGAAAAGTTTAAAATGTATTGCATTTTATAGAGAGCACAAAAGTAACCGTTTATCTTTAGCGTGCAAGCAATGAATGTAAGAGTGTAAGTGTTGCGTCGCAGGTAGTGTGCGGCGGCGAGGAGGGGGCGGGGGAGATGGAGGAGATGGAGGAGGAGGAGGAGGTGGAGGCGGGCATGGCGTCGGGCGCGCTGTCCCCCTCCGACGTGTGTTACCGGCGCGTGTCCCGCATCGCGCGGGTGCTGCGCGCCATCGCCGCCGGCGGCGCCCGCGCGAGGCACACCGACCCCGCCGCCGCCGCCGCCCACGCGCTGCCGCCGTTGCTCGTGCTCACGGTCAGTCTACTCACTCTTATACAAGTACTGCCTTCTTGCTAAACGCATGCCTCATTATACTCGGAGGATATCATCCTGATATTAACCAAAAGTCATTTTAATAAACCTGGCATACAGAAGGAACACTCTAAGCTGAGGTATCATCATGGAATTAATTTTACTCCTACGATGGAGTAACTATAGGTTGGGATTAAAATGACATATAGCCTCAGAACACAAAAGTTTTATAAGATGAATTATCTACTTCTCCACGGATACGACTATAAAATTCACAAATTAGTGTTATGGTGGTACTTGAAAAAAAATAAAGCATAGCTACTCCGCTTTCAAGCTACTTCATTCGTTCCGTTTTTAAAACTACGTTAGCGTTAGTCTCCGATTTATTGCGAGCGTGAGAAAGGATTCATAAAGGGTACAGCTTTTTTATTACTAAAACTTCTTGTCCGTAATATTAGGGCTAGAATTGCATTGAAATAGTAGCTATGGAGGAAGAGATATCTGAAGTCATACATTCCTCCGAAACATAGTTCACCGTTGTTATGGGGGTCTTTTACGCAAAGGTAGGCACAAGAAATGGCGATGAGTTTAGAGTGGGGCCATTTGGATATGGGCAGGGGAACCAGAGGGGCCATAGGCTTGTCTCGTGACTTCATGGAAAAATTTTCATTGAATACCAATGTTAAGCTTGGGCTGTCGCGTCTGGTAAACTACGCTCCGTCTTAGCGTTGCCAAAATCTAAAATCACGAAAGCCTTCAACTAAAACTAAACAATAGCTTTACTAACGCAAAAGGCAGAGTTTCAACAATTTCTGTGCTATGTAAGTTTATCAATAAAGATATTATTATATTAAGATATTATTATTATTATTGTCTAGTGGAATGCGAAACAGTGGACGAGATAAACAACGAATTGGTGGAAATTGTTCAAGCGGTGGAGTCTTCGTTTTTTAAGACCTCCTGCCGAAATCAAGTTGATGGAAGACCTGTATGAGATGAGAGTGCAATCTTCAGCTGACATAGGGACTACGGACAATAGACGAAGTTGTTGAAAAGATGTTGTTGTAATGTCGACAGAGCGTGATGTCGGAGGTGCACAAGTGCCGGTCGCAGTGGCAGCTGCGGGCCGCGCCGCCCGCGCTCGGCCCGCGGGCCCTGCTGCCGGCTATACTGCAGTTGATCAAGCGGGCCCTCACGTATGTTGCTTTTCATATACTTTTTTTCTAAGTTGTAGGGTGAAAATTTTGGTAAATGTTGTATTCAGTAAATTATGTTATTTTATGGTGAGTTATTTAACCCGTAACGCAATTATAGACAGTGGCAACAGTACATTGACAATATATAATAATAAAAACAAATTATATATCAGTATATGGTTACTACTAAACATACTCTAGCTAGGTGAGTGTGAGGTTCCGATATAAACCGTAATAGATCTGTGGTAAATAACGTTGGCGCGGCGTATCGAGGGCCTAAATGTTTTTTTATTATTATCATCTTTGTTATTGAGGGCATTCGGTCTATGCCTTTTGCACGAAAGTAAATTTTCGATGACATGTGTTTTTTGGGAAGAATTGTTGAGATAACTTTTGTGTTTGGGCACAGCCTGGACACTCGACACATTCTCTATACAAAAGCCGCGTTATAACTACCTATTATCCAGATACTACACAAATGTTGTTTTTGTACACGCGTAAATGTGTGCGTGAACTCTAAAGATGTCATCGTATGAATAATTATTGATGTACTTACCTACCTAACAATCTTTTCATGCTGTTATTATGACTTATTAGATTTCGTAAGTTACCGTACCGACCTTCAGAAACATTTATAAGCACAACAATCCAACTCCATGTACGACGTAGGAATATGGTAGACACACACAACACACACAACCGAGAAGGTAACATTACTTCACAATTTACTCGCATTACTTATACAATAATAAATACCTACAGACCTACACTATACAAAAAGCTTCATCCAAGTTCACATTTTATACAAGTAATGATAATAATTACAATCACAATAATAATGTATGTTCTTCTCGTATAATAAACAATCATGAAGTGTGCCGCGTGTCAACCGTGGCGAAGGTCGGTACGTGTATTGCTTCTCTCTGTGGTAGATATAGGTCTAGGTATAGGTTACAAATACACTTGTACAATCGCCACGCTTCGTCGTCACGTCATCGTGCGCGAGTTGCGCGTCCCGTACTCAAGTCGGCTCAGCGACAGCTCAGAATCGGGGGCGGGGTGAGGAAGGCTCGTTTTGGTGGGGGGTGAAGAGTGTTCATTCTATACGTAGTATCATTATATGTTCTATGGTTTGGGTGCCACTTGATAAACTTAATTTAAAGTTAGATAATTGTGAGATGATTTTGGCCGCATTAAGTGTGAGAACGAAGATTTATGTAAGGTTTCAGTTTTTTACTCAGTGTTCAGTGTTTTATAGAAAGGAGAAAGTATTCTCGCTACCAGAACCTTTTTAGTAATGAGGGTAGTTTTTTCTCTGGTTTTCTTATGACATTATACAAGTTGACAGTAACTGAAATTAAGAATATTTCGTTGGTTAACTATCAATCGTTTTTCCACAATTGTGCTTTTAGCTCGTATTAAATGAATCTCAAAGTTGAGAACCATCATTTTATGCAGTTTTTGACAGATTAAACGTCAAAACTGCATCTAAGATCGATCTCAACTTTGTGATATAATTATATTGTGATACCGAGCCTTATACCACTTGAATAGAGAAAGGAACATAATGAAAAATCTTTCTCTGTTTACTGAAATTTGGTTCCATCCGAAAGGGCGCCTTAAAAAAATTAGTGTTACCAGTTGACCAATAGCCTTACTTATTGTTGAGTTTCCTGATCCAACGGTTGCCGGTAGATATTCAGTCCCGGGTTAAACGGCACTGCTCAACTCATCTACCTGCCTTTTCTGACTTGATTGAGTTGTTGGAGACGGAATATAGGCGAGCTGACACATTGGGTTTGGTGGACGTCCCTATTCAGTTGTTTTAAAATATAACAATTTAGAAATACACGCATTTATTTTATTTCAAAATTAAAATTATTATATGTACACAATGACTTACAAGCTCCCGCAACTCACTTGCTACTATTTTGGGCAGAGGTTCTATTTGAAGGATATATAAGTAATGAGTCTGGTGACTCCTGGAGTTATCACAACAATTTTGACCCCTCAATATTGGAAGGCACCGTTTATATGGACATATATACTGTTGACAATGCGTAAATAGATTTGTGAGGGAATCGCGGGAAAGCCTAGGTCAGTAATATATTAGGTGTAGCAGGACATACTATTACCCTATACTACATGTTTTATACACGTTGTGTAATAGTAGTGCAATGCGATAAATAGGTAAATTGTAATCCCCAGACAAGGCGGACGCAACTGCCCCGACCCCACGGTGCGCGCGCAGGTGTGCGAGGCGGCGGGGGCCCTCGCGGGCCTCGCGCTGCGGGAGGCGGCCCCGCTGGGGGCCTCCTCGCGGACGGCACATCTCTACGAGAACATGCGCAGGGAGGCCATACTGCCCTTCAGTCAGTACACTACACTCTTACATATATCCTTGCTTTAACGTTGAAAGAGTGAGCGTGCAACCAGGTCGCCCATAAAAAGTTAATACGGGGTCAATGACCGAAATTCTTCATTCAAAAAGCCTAAATTGTATCTATATTTAGCTTGCCGTGCCGTGGCGTGAAATAATCATAATAAGGTGTCATATATTGGGGTCAAAGGCTAACCTTTAATCACTATTTCACCTGGTGCGGTGAGCGATGATGTGGTCGAAGATCAGACTGACTTTGCTGACAATTGCTGGCTCTCAAGGACAGCTGCCGGAACACACCTCAGGTGCTCGGCAACAGATTTTCTACTTGAGGGTGCGAGCTAGCCAGGCGGGCATTCGCAAAATGCCCTACGACTATGCTATAATGCCTGCAATCCTAGGACAACAACCGGGCGGCCTAACGTGTCCTCCGAAACATGCGCACGCTCAGTATTAATGTTACTAGCGGTGACCCATCCAACTCATGACCGCGCCGGTCGTTGCTTAACTTTGCTGATCGGTTAAGAATAGCTCAGCAAAGTTCGCTACGAGCGCTATACTGTATGTATGCGTAAAATGTTGTTATGTACCCTTCAGTGGAGGCAGGACAGACGGAGCGCGGCGCGGCGCTGGCGGAGCAGTACCGGGAGTTCCCGCTGCTGGTAGAGGTGTGCGTGCGCAGCGGGGACTGGGACCGGCTCTACCAGTACATCGACAAGTACAGCAGCGAGGTACGTCGTGTCTACCCCCCACACACCACCCCCCACCCCCTCCTCCCGCTCTACTTATCGACTATGGGAAATCAGACACTCTGTTGCAAGTGTCGTTACAATTCTTCATCACTCATGCTTGCTGATCACCAGTACTTTAACTCGAATAGTGCAGTTGATGATGAGTGTTTTCATTTTTAGCACATAAGAGCGTTTGGTACGACATGCGGTATCCCACTGGTAAAACCTGCATCCTGCTGATGTCACAAAGATGAAATGAATAGAAGCCAAACACTTCGTGGCCAAATATGTGAAGGAGATCCTCCCCAGAAGAGGGTCAAGGGGGGGTCCTACATACCACGTTGTCTTGGAGAGACAAAATGAAGAAGATCTCAAGCGACTTTATGCTATAACAGAGATACTCAACATACCTAATATATGTATTGAAGGATGGGCAACACGAGGTGGTACAGTGCCGCAGTGTCACCGCTGCCAGGCATTTGGCCATGCTTCTGGGGGCTGCCATAGACAACCGCGCTGCGTTAAATGCGCAGGCGAACATCTGGCAGCAAATTGCAATATAACAGGAAAGCCAACATGCGCGAACTGTAAGGGCCCGCACGTTGCCTGCAGCAGGAGATGCCCCCACTTCCTAAGGGAGGCACGCAAAAGGGGGGTAACCATACCACCTCCCTTCCCAAAAGCACAACGGCCAGGCCAATATAATCAAAACAGAGGCCAACAACAACAAGATTTTGAACCAGATACAAGACAGCAACATTGGGAAGAGCAGGGGCCTACTCAGCAAAGAGAGTATTACCCACATAACAACAACATCATATATCCAACGGAAGCGAACGACCCCACCCCCAGGGGCGCGGCGCTACCGTCCAAAAAACGCCCGAAAAAGAAAAATAGGAGACGAAGTACGGCGAGGCCGGAACAAGCGATGCAACAACCCACCGCTACTTCAACACCACTGCAAGGAGGCACAAGCAGTGCACCTGCAAACCTACCCCAAAGCAAGAGGGAGGCAACAGTACCAGTAGTGGTACCCCCCAGACCACAAGTACCCGCCTTTATACCCCCCCAAGTCGAAAGGAGGGGTGTAGTACCAAAGGCAGGACCAAGTGCACCAGTAGTGCGCCAAACCCGCCCGCAATCACGTGGGCGTGGAGGAGCATCTTCAAGACCTCAGTCCAGAGGTCCAATACAACAGCAACAGCGCCCCCAATCAAGGGGCCCACCACCACAGCAAGCAGCGCGCCCCCAGTCAAGGGGCCCACCAATACAACCAGTAGGCCACCCCCAATCAAGGGGCCCGCCTACAGTACAACAGGGGCCATTTAATCAACAAATGCCCTTCTACATGGACCCCAGATTGGGGCCACAAACCACACAAGAAGACCCTAGATGGAGAGGCCCACCAGCACCCCCACAATGGGTATATAATCAGAGAACCGGGGGCCCGGTTCCTCACCAAGCACCAACCACACCAGCGAGCAGCGGCGGAAACCCCATAGCTATAATTATGGGGGTACTGACGGAACTGCTCGTCTCCATCGCCGCCGGAATCAACATCCAGGAGGCGGCCAGGAGAGGCCTAACCTTACTCGCCCAGATCCAGTATGCATGACAACCTTAGGATTATATACTGGAACTCAGGCGGCATCAGAACTAAGAAAAGCGCACTAAAAACCCTAGCAGAAATGCAAAATGTGCATTTAATACTACTAGGGGAAACTAAACTAAAACCAAAAATGGATTTTAGAATACCCAATTATTATACATATCGTAAAGACACTTCAACAGATCAAGAGTTAGCAATAAGGGGCACAGCGGTATTGGTCAGAAGAGACCTAATACATGAAGAGCTCCCTCACCCACAGCTCACTGACCTAGTAGCCAATGGAGTTATCACCACAACTCAACTAGGTGAAGTTAGAGTTTTTGCGGGATACAGACCACCGAAGCCAAACCTAATAGCCAGTGACTTTGGCAAAGTGTTGGACGGAACAGCACCAACGTTACTGATCGGAGACTTCAACGCCAAGCACAGGGCCTGGGGGTCCAGACTGATCAGTAACCAAGGCAGAACACTACAAAACACAGCTGAGGAAAAAGACTTTGAAGTCTTGGGTCCAAGCGAACCCACACACATCCCAGCAAACGCAGACCACACCCCTGACGTACTTGACATAGTACTGCACCAAGGCCTCAGAGGTAACATCACGGTGGAGGTGTTGTACGACCTCGATGAACAACACCTCCCCATACTTGTGACCGTGGGGATGGCAGTTACACCACTCACAAAAAATCCCAACATCAGAATCAACTGGCAGAAGTATAATAACTCGCTAGAAGATATGACAGTTGGCAAAATTGAGACACCCGAAGAAGTGGAGGAAGCAGCCGTGTTAATCACGGCTAGAATGAGGCAGGCCAAAGAGGAAGCGGCAACCTCATGCCCACCACCAAACAAAAGGGTAGAGCTCCCAATATTTATCCAGAGAGACATTGAGAAGAAAAGGGTACTACGAAAGCAATGGGCCACAACTAGATGCCCAAAGCTGAAGAAAGAGCTCAACACCCTAGCTGTAAAAGTCACACTTGCAGTGGAGGGATGGAGAGGCTCAACTTGGGACCAAGCCATGGACAAAGCAAGTGTAAACCAAACAAGCCTATACTTCATCAACAGGATGCTAACTAGGTCAGCTCAACCCATACGCCCATTAGTGGTTGATGGGGTAAGAGTATACAACCCCAAAGAAAGAGCTGAAATACTAGCCCAACACCTCGAGGATCAATTTACGCTTCACCCAATACGGACAGAAGCGAGTGAGAGCTCTAGATCACATCATCAAGAAGTAGTAGATGCGGTAAAAACTCTACTAGCCGAAATACCTACACCACTGGGTGGTATTGAATATATATCACCCAAAGATACATGGAAGGCGATAAGAAGACTGCCGCGGAAGAAGGCAGCGGGACACGATGACCTCCCAATTGCAGCCATACACCAGCTCCCGTTGAAGGGAATCGTAACAATTACGAAACTATTCAACGGGATACTGAGAACAGGATACTTCCCGAAGATCTGGAAGGTGGCCAAGGTCATTGTGCTCCCCAAGCCGGGCAAGGACCGCAGAATGGCGTCATCTTATAGACCCATATCGCTGCTGCCTCACCTGGCCAAGCTTTTCGAGCGACTGCTCCTGTGGAGACTACGCCCACACCTGCAGCCTCGAAACGAGCAGTATGGCTTTCGAAGCCACCATTCAACTACACTGCAGCTCACAAGAGTGTTACACCAAATGGCGAGTAACCTAAATAGGAATAAGCACACAGTCGGAGTCTTCCTAGACGTGGAGAAGGCCTTCGATAGAGTGTGGCACGAGGGCCTTCTCTACAAGCTGGCAAAGACGGAACTACCAAGAAGCTACATTAAGATAATAGCTGCGTTCCTAACTGACAGGAAATTCTACGTGTCAGTCGAGAAACGTGACTCAGAGCAAAGATGCATCAAGGCAGGCGTGCCGCAAGGCAGCTGTGTCTCGCCAATTTTGTATGCCATATATACAAACGACATACCACTCTTAGAAGAACGAAACTGGGATGGAGAACGGAAGATAACGCTAGCACTATTCGCAGACGACAGTGCCTTCATCTCAGAGTCGCTTAAACCAGCCCTGGCAGTGAAAACAATGCAGAAACAACTTGCATTGCTGCCAGAATGGCTTGACTGCTGGAGAATAGCAGTAAATGTAGCCAAATGACAGCCATATGTATAAGCAGAAAGAACAACCCGCAACTCAAGCTACACTTACAAGACCAAGAGATCGAATGGTCCAACCAAATTAAATACTTGGGCGTTACAATCGATAAGAGGCTAACAATGACCCCCCAAGTGGACCACGCCTTGAGACATGCAAGAGCGGCACGAGCCTTACTAAGACCAGTGCTGAACTCGAAATTGCCCATCCGTACCAAGCTGGGAATATACAAGACATATATCAGATCTCGCCTAACATATGCAGCCCCAGCTTGGTACAACTATTGCGCGAAATCGAATAAAAAGAGGATACAAGCGCAACAAAATATCGCATTAAGAGTAATTACGGGAGCGGGGCGCTACGTAATGAACAAAACGATAAGCAACAATACTAAGATGGAGTCCGTGGAAGAGTTCATCGTCAGACTCTCAAGAAAGATGTTCGATAAGGCGGACAGAGGATCCCAAGTGCATCTCCACGGACTCGCACCCTTACACGCTAGGCCGCCCGACGCGAAGAAGAGTTGGAAATCCCTCCCTAGAGAGCTCCTAGTATTAGAGGAGCTCTCGGAGGAAGAGAACCCAACATGAAAAAAAAAAAGAGAGAAAGAAAATAAGAAAATACAGCAGGGAAGAAAACACAAGTAATTGTGTGGACAGACGTAGTGTAGAGCACCATCATGAGTAGCCTACACAACGTAAGAGATACCGTGGGGTAGTGGCCCCACGAGATGAAGCAGAGGCCATGAGCCAAGGCTCGATGCCTCATCCAGTCTTGTAAGACTGACGAATCAAGTAGTAGTATGAATAGATTAGCAATAGACAAGTACTAAGTCCTTTTTCAGTCATTGCGTGTGATTTTATAGTAAAATTCCTAAAGTTCTGATAGAAGGAAAATTCAAACAGCAGCTAAAAAAGATTTTAATTGCAAAAGCTTACTAAAAAATTGGTGATCATTTAGAAGCAAAACTTCTTGGAATATTCCACCTCTGACAAACCACCGCCAGTCACCTGTGATAAATATTTTATAATAATACTTACAAATAGTAAAAGAGTAAAACCATACAAAAAAGTCCCCGAGTTTGTCGCCCGTTCTTCTCGAAATGGCTCTACAATATTTTTGCTGAACGCGGCAGTAGAATATTTTATAGCAAATTATGTAATTGACGTTCATAATAGCTTCGACGCCAAAATGTAATAAATGATCTTGACTTTGGCGAACCTAAACCTATGTCGTTAGTTTTGATATAGCTGTCCCAATGGGGCCGGCGCACAGTGGGTCGATATTGTTAAAAAAAGGACGTACAATGCGATTAAAATAAGAATAGGACGGGCTCTCGGCTAACTTCACTCTAATAAGTACGATCAGCAGAACAAAATAAAGCAGTGCCCTTTCGAAACTAGGTATTTTTAAATGTGTGACTCGAAATTGTTAATTTTAATAAATTCATATTTTTAAGGTTGACAGCACAGACGCCATTTTGGTTTGATGAAAACGCGGGCGTCAGGGTCTTATTTCTCCGACAGTGTACTACTATGCGACACGTTTCCGGGCGTTTATTGATCTTATCGTTTAATTTTGTTTTCGATTTTTTAATTTGTACATGTTGATTGTTTAATATGTTTTTGGTGATTGTTATATTTGTTTTTGTTACCCGTTACGATGATAACGATGAGTCTGACTAAGTGGGCCATCAGGACATGCGGCGTCGATGAGCTAAGCGATTCAAATTAAGATACCTAAGTACAAAAGATTGCTAACAAATAAAATCAGTTCGAATTATTTCTGTTTTGTGATTTTGTAATATTTCTGTGTTTGCTGTACCTACAGTCACTTACAACTTTGTTTACCTACCTATGACTTCTTGTTTTTTACACGACTGGCCACATAAACGTGTGTTAAGTTTACAGGTTTCATGTAGGTATGTATGTATGTTTGTGAGTTACTTTATTTCACCATAACTTCTAAACGGCTTAACCGATTTTAATGTACGAGATATCGTTAGATTTATCTTAATAGCTCAAGTGACACTGTGTATATAAAAAAATTAAAAACAAACTGGTGGATTTTAGACGCTATATGGTGAGAAAAACAATTTATTTTTTATTCCAAAGCCATCGTGTTGAGAATCAAAATGATTGGCTTTAAAAAAAGATTCCATAAATATATTAACTGGCAGTTTTAATTTCAATTGATCGATAAAACACTTAACGAAAATAAATTATATGTCGGGTTTTTTAATTTTTTTATTATTTTATACATGTTTTATAATATTTAAATATGTGTGAAACTCACGAGAATTTCAATTTAAAAATGTTTTATCATTTCTTTTTTTGCATACTGTACCAAGTTCTAGTTTTGACGTCACAACATGGCGCTAGGCCGATCCTATTCTTATTTTAATCGCATTGTATGTATTTTTTTTAGAATCGGCATTTTTTTTATGCTAATCGAATAAGTTCAGTAATTCTGTGATAAACTGTTTGAACATTTTTTGCTAAGACTGAGAGTAAATACACATTATTCAGAATTAATGTATGGAGCGCTATCTACACCGGCTTTTTTCTATGAACATATGGCCGATAACGCTTTGGCACTACCTAGGTAGTATGACATAGCTAATTATCTCTCCTAAGACCTAAGACTAAAGAAAATGGATATATTTTACAGTACAAATGGACGAAAGTGCACATTTTTTCCCTATTTGACACTGCTAATCGCCATGGCAATGCGTAGGTATCATTATATAGCTGTTCATCTCTCATATGACACCATGAACGCTTGCGTCCACCCGCAACCTTGCTTAATGTATGTAATTGAAAATGGTTATAATTTACAGTACAAATGGAAGAAAGTATTTCGAAAGTAGAAAGAGAAGTATTTTTTGTTACACCACTTTTATATATTAAAGTTTACATATGAATTAATATTAGCATAGTGTTACAATGAGCGGCCTTATGAGTAAAAATGATCTCTACCAGGCAACCTTAGGATGGAGTTGAACAACAAAACAATAGGGGCGGATTTAGTCCAAATAAATAGATATGAATAAGTAGCATTTATTAAACAAAGCTGCGGGTTGATGCACGTTGCACGCGATCATGGCGTCACACGAAACATCAATAGCTATATAATGATGCGTGGGTAGTGTCACAGCGATCAGTACTTCCCAAAGAAATAAAAAAGCGCTTTATTTGGTTTGTATTGTAAAACATATGCATAGTCTATTTTATTTATTAAGCAAGGTTGTGCTTGCGATCATAGTGCCATACGAGACATAAATAGCTATATAATGACAGCTAGGTAAAGACTTTGCTGAGACTTTGCATTAATAAGAAGCCATTTTCAATCACCTTTACCAAACAAAGTTGCGGGTAATTGCTTGCGATCTCGTTGTCATTTAAGAAACGAATAGCTTTATAATTACACCTAGGTAGTGTCATAGCGATAAGCGCTGCCCGAAGAAAAAATAACTGTGATTTATTCGATTTGTACTATAATACATACCCATTTTCAATTACATTTACCTAGCAAAGTTGCTGGTAGATGCACGCGTTCATGGTGTTATTTGAGACATGAATAGCTAGACAATTATACCTAGGTAGCAAGGTAGCGATTAGCGCATCGAAAGGAAAAAATAATGTGCCCTTTCTTTCATTTGTACTGTAAAATATAAGTAATTTGTATTGCATTTACTAAGCAAGGTTGCGGGTGGAACATAGTGGCAAGCGTTCATGGTGATATGAGAGATGATTAGCTATACGAGGGCGGCACTGAAAATTTCGAGAATCAAGGAAGTGACCAACATTACTATTTAAAAATGTATTTATTGCTTTTCGAAGTATTCTCCGCGAAATTTGACACATTTTTCCATACGATGGAACCAATCATTGAAGCAACCATTCCAATTCGGAAGTTGGGGTATCCAATATGGCCGTTTTTTAGGCGTCTACAGCTTCGTCAGGTGATGAAAAACTCTGACCACGCAATTTAATCTTTATTTTAGGGAAAGTATAGAAATCATTAGGGCTTAGGTCGGGGCTGTACGGCGGATGGTCTAATAATTCTATGTTTTCTTGCTCTAACTCTTTTGTTCTGTGCGCGGTGTGAGAACTCGCATTGTCGTGATGGAGGATGATGCGGCGGTTGCAGTTCTCTTTACGGAGTTCAGAAACGACCTGTGGCAAACAAATGCTAGCATACCATTCTGCATTAACCGTTCTTTGTCCCTCAAGAGGAATAGTCGCAATATGGCCGGTTTTGGAGACAAACGTGGACACAATTTTTTTTGCAACACTCCGTGAAGGAACAATTTTTGTTGGCTTTAACTCATTTTCAAACACCCAAACTCGTGACTGGTGTTTAGTTTCGTATGCGTACGCGTATCCAGGATTCGTCACCTGATACGATGTTGTATACAGCATTTGAGGATCTTGCGTGGAATCTTTCGAGAGTTCTGACGCACCAAGTAATGCGAGCCGCTTTTTGCTCTTCACAGAGCGAATGCGGTATCCATCGGGAAAACAACTTTTTTACACCTAATTGTTCATGCAAGATTACTTGTATTTGACTCATGCCAATGTCTAAAGTTGCCTGAATTTCGCGGTATGTCACATGTCGATTTTCCTCAATCAGCTTACGCACAGCATCAACGTTTTCTTGGGTGACTGCTGTTTTTGGACGACCTTGACGGGGATCATCGCTGAGCTTGACACGTTCACGAAATTCAGCAAACTAGCGATAAATTGTGGTTTTGGATGGGGCTTCATCACCAAATGTAGAAATCATCCGGTCAACATACTGTTTTTGTGTTAAACCACTTCGAAAGTCATAATAAATCATTGCTCTTGAATTTTCTCGAGTCAATTCCATTTTCTCAACGACTAAACAAGTTTGAGAAAACCTTGTGACAAGACCGAGAATGTTTTTTTTAAATAAATAAATGCTATTCGATTTTTAAAACCAAGGAGTTTTTAATTAAAAAGATTTTAATATGACAGTAAAAGTGGAAATGTTCCATTCTCGATACTTTTAGTGCAGCCCTCGTATAATACTACCTAGGTAGTGCCTTAGCGTTGTCGGCCATATGTTCCTAGGAAAAAGCCATCGTGGATAGCGCTTTATACAATACTTTTGAATATTGTGTAGTTATTCTCAGAAAAAAATGTCAAAGAACAGTTTATCATAGAATTACCGAGTTCTTTCGATTGGCACATCACAATAAATTTCAATACTAAAAAACTACTTATGTCCCTCTATTTACAATATCTACCCCCTGTTCGCCGGTGCGGATGACAAAACTCCGCGGGTCGGTAGCCGAAGTCGTTACCCTCGTTCGCGCATTTGAATATTTCAAACGTTACGTAGGGAACAATCTACTGTATCTACCGTGACCGCAATCGGAGGTGTTAATTAGTAAACGTAGTATCTGTAGAGAGGATCGTGTAGTTTGTATAGAGTGTATCGGCAGGGACAGGGCGTGTCGGCATCCCCGTGAGCATGTGTGTGTGTGTGTGTGCAGGGCATGGCGGAGTGCACGTTCGCGTGGCTGGCGTCGAGCGGCGGCGCCGGCGCGGCGGCGCTGGTGCGGCGCGTGGGCGCGGCGTGCGGGTCGCGGCTGCACGCGTGGCTGCGCGCGGCGCCCCCGCGCGCGCCGCTCGCCGCGCTGCACGCGCTCGCCGGCGGGCACACGCGCCGCGCCGCACACCTACTCGCCGACCTCGCCGACCAGGAGACCCACTCCGTGCAGAGGATGACGGTCAGTACTCACTACACTACACTACCCACCGTACAGAACTCACCATACCAACGTAAACAGATACTGACGCGTGGTGCGCTCTGTGACGACGTTTGTCGGGAGGTTCAACGTGATATTCAAGTTTTTTTTCCTGTGTGACAAACACAGTGTTTGCCACCACAAACAAATCCATTTCTATACAAGGGAAGAAGGTGAATCGAGAAGTATGATTGACTTTGTAACTGTCGATGAAAGGCTGAGGACGAAAGTAATAGAATTTTGTAAATATATCTGATATAAAAGAACTGAATTTATCGCTCGGAAAAAAAATGCGTGCCGCACCTTTAATGTCACCATCGTTAATTATGTCTTTTACAATTTTTATAGTAGCTGCATCGACACTCGGCATTGGTTTTAGAAATCCACTGCAGAGGCGTAATATGAGTTGCACCTTGTTATGTGTGTATGTATGTATTGCACAGAGCATGGCCTCCCTCGCCAAGCTATGCCTGGTAGCATCGGAGGAAGCCCCCCCGGAGACTGACCCTGCTTGGACTCGCGTGGAGGCGAGGCTGTTCCTGGCGGAGCAGCAGGCGGCGCTGCCGAGGGAGCTGAAGCTGCACTACGGGCTGGAGGACGACTCGCGCACCTATCTGCCGGAGGAACTCATACAGGTATACTCACCGACGGACACACATACTGACCTACTAACTATTTATTATTGATCGTGATAATGACGCGTATGTATTATTTTCATCTTATCACAGCACAGTCTCTATTATTTAAATCCACGACTTGATATGAAATTAATATGTATAGAGAAATTAAATAAATGACAATACTTTTTCCGGATCTCTGATTAAAATAATGATCAATTTTAGGACCTTTTCTATTTCTAGCGTATATTATGGTCTGCACTGCATGGTCAAAGATTTCTAAGAGATTATTAAGAGAGATATTATCTAAGAGATATTTCTAAGATTTCTTCGATATTATTTTATTCGCATATCTCTGATTTTAAAATAGATAAAAAGATAGAGTTAGTGTTACTATTTCATGTAAATAATGTGTTATCTATAATCTCTAAATGGTTTACCGCTAATAATCTTCTCTTAAATTAAAAAAAAACTAAATGTATAAAGTTTTCATTACCAAATGTTACTTATGAGGGGCGGCTCAAAAGTTGTGAGCCTAAGTACCTTTTAGTATCACTAATCACTCGCGCTGCACACCACTAATATCATAGCGAGTATCCTAAGTAGTATAAATACCAAGTTTCATGTCATTAGCATCAGTACACTTTAAGTAATTTAATCGTAAACATCACCATGTCAGAGTCATCCACGATTTGCACGAAGTTGAAGTGCAGAGTGTAAAAGCCTCACAAATAAGAACAAAACGCCGACGGAAATAAGAGATGTCTGCAGTATATGGGAAGTCTGCCCTTTCATTTGCCACCATAGCCGAGAATTACAAACACGTTAGGGAGTCGCTTGAAGGAACTGATGGGAAGGGGATGATCCCAGATCGGGACGCCCAAACACCGCCGTTATCGAAGAAAACATGGAAAAGTGAAAAAGCTTGTACTCGAAAATCGGTGAATCAAGATTTGGCAGATATGTAGCTGAAGGAACGAATCTGCAACATTTTGCATACTCATTCGCACATGAAAAAGGCGTGCGCGCGATGTAAGCCGATAATGGTCATGCCACTGGACAAGCAGTGTCGAATCACAACTTCGCAGGAGTTTTTGCTGTGGCGAAAATGCTGACGATTTTTTTTTTCGCCTTGTCACTATTTACGATACTTGGATCCGGAAGTACGATCCGGTGTCAAAATAGGAGTCAATTCAAGCCGCCCCGGAAATTCAAAGTGGAAAGATCAGCGTCCAAGCTAGTGGCCACTTTTTGGGATGGTGAAGGTATTTGGAAGGCAAAGATGGCGAAAATTATAATATGTTTAAATATTTTTCTATTGGTCATTGTAACTACGTAAAACACAGAAATCTACCATTTACGATTGTTTTGAAAAAGTAAATATTGATATTTACAACACTAATGCGACATACATCATTGACGGAGGATACTTACTACACCGCGTTGTGTGGGATACTTACTACACCGCGTTGTGTGGGATACTTACTACACCGCGTTGTGTGGGATACTTACTACACCGCGTTGTGTGGGATACTTACTACACCGCGTTGTGTGGGATACTTACTACACCGCGTTGTGTGGGATACTTACTACACCGCGTTGTGTGGGATACTTACTACACCGCGTTGTGTGGGATACTTACTACACCGCGTTGTGTGGGATACTTACTACACCGCGTTGTGTGGGATACTTACTACACCGCGTTGTGTGGGATACTTACTACACCGCGTTGTGTGGGATACTTACTACACCGCGTTGTGTGGGATACTTACTACACCGCGTTGTGTGGGATAGCGAAGAAACATTCAACGTTGTCTTAGATAAATACGTTCAATATGTACGTAGACATTTTAGTTCCAGAGTTACTGTCGTATTTGATGGCTATGATGATTGCACGAGAAATATCAAAGCTGCAGAACAACGTCGTCGAACTTAAGCAACATTTTTATCTTCTGATATTTTATTTGATGAACTTATGACAGTCCCAACCAGTCAACAGAAATTTAAATTTAAATGAACTTCAACACTTTTTTTTAATTTACATCGCTTTTATCTTTTCCAATCTTTGAAAATTTCCGTTATTTTGCAATAGTTTTACATTAAACAGGATCACAACTGACCCGTGGAGTAGGCCTACTGGGGAAATCACGTTAAAAAAACGCGCTAAGTACACTACCTCAAAGGTGGCGTGGAAACATGTGCATATTATGACGATAACAACTTTTATAACTTTTTGAATAGTTATATCTCAGAAACGGTGGCTGGTAAGAAAAAAAGTATTGATACATTTTTTATAGATAATTTTATGATCTACAATTTTTGTCTGAAGTACTTTTATGATAAATTAATTGAATATTTTTTTTCCATACACGGGAATGATGGGGAACTTCTAGACATTGTTTATAATTATGTTTTGAACAATTTCACACAAATTCAGCTTGTTGGGACTTTATGTAACTTCACTCTCATTTTTTGGTCTTAATTGACCGGACTACTATTTAATAAAATTTGTAAGAAATTATTAGAGGGAGACTATATTAAAAATATTTTTTTTATACATATCTGTCACCATTTTTAATACCTTAGGCTCAAAATTTGTCTACCTACCTTCGTATGTTGAACCAAACATCAAGCTTGGCCTAGATAAACTCTATTGACAATGCTACAGTCTTCTTGGGAATCAAAATGAATTCAACTTTACAGTGGCATCCACATATACATGATCTCTCCGGAAGACTTAGTTCTGCTGCATATGCAGTTCGTAAGATAAGACAGTTAACAGACGTAGCTACTGCTCGCCTAGTTTATTTCGCGTATTTCCACAGTATTATGTCGTATGGCGTATTGCTGTATGGAGCTGCTGCTGAGATAAAGACAATCAAAAGCGTGCTATTAGAGCCGTATATGCAATGTATCCTAAGCAATCTCTGAGGGATATTTTTAAAGAAATTAATATTTTATCTTTACCGAGTGTGTATACATTTGAAAATATTATATATATACATATTTAGTTATATTTGAGTACAACTCGGTTTGACACCCGGCACACAGATGTACGTGGAGAGCTCTAGCAGCAGCCTGACGGAGCTGGACTACAAGAAGGCGCTTGACCTGACTGACTACGTGCAGGACATGGAGCGCAGGGACGAACTCAGGCTTAGGGTGAGGGGTCTTTTCGTCTCATCTATATATACGGTTTACAGAACGTGCCGTGCCACGTCTTGTTGGCCTTTGTAACGCTCTCTACCCTAACGGATATCTGTTAATCATTACTTTTGCTTTAGAAGATAATGATTACGTATTATTTAAGCCAACACATTCCTAATTATTGTTAATGGTCACAAATATTCTTGATAGTTATGTACAAATGAGGCCCACCTGATGTCCAGCAGTGACCTCTGCCCATAACAGATGCATTTCGACACAAGGGATCATCATCCTGACACATACGGTTGTTCACTCTCGTGTGTCTCACCTCATTCACATAACATTGTACAATACAAATTGTACAATGTTATGTGAATGTTAGTTTTGTTCTCATACAATTAAGTATGCACTATGTATTTTTCATTTTCCTGGAAAGACATTCTACTAATCAAAGAATAATCATCGACAACGTCCTTTTAACCGAATTCCAAAAGAGGAGGAGGTGTCAATTCGATTCTATGCTTTTTTTTCTTCTTATTTATGTCCGAAATTACTTTTTCTACGATTCGTATAATAATAATAATAATCATTTAATTCAGATAAAATCCATATCACTTACATAGTATAAGAACATGTTACTCAGAAAAAAAAGATCTACAATTACAAAATATTATCACTATAGATTTTCTGTGCGGTACCTATCGACATCTATTGCCACTAGTAGTGTTGTAAAATCTCGTCACCAATCGCACCACGGCATGTTAAGGTAGGCGGAGCGGAGATAACATGGCTATTAATTGTAGGTTTACCCCCAGTTTCCGGAACGTTTGTCAATGTCTTGTTTGTTGACATATTAAATAATGAACGCTCATTGGCCAATTATATTCTATGACGCGATAAGTAACCAATGAGTGGACAGTATTCAGTTAGTTACGTTATTAACATTTAGACAAACGTTCTAGAAGTGGGGGTTAGTATGGTTACATGTGGAAGCACATTACCGTGCACTGGCAGGTTAGCCAGGGATGTAACGTTGCTATACACCAGCGATGTGCGACCAAGGTGACCGGCGTAAGAAGAACAAATGCACCGATAGGATCGCTTAATTTTCCTAGCCTTTCTGAGCGCAGCGATGCTATTGGTGGATTTTTTCTTCTTACACCAGTTATCCTCCCCTTGCATGTCTGATGATACGCGGCCTAAGGCTCAGGAATGAGTAACAAAGAGGAAGGGTAGACGTAACGTACAGTAGAGTGTGGGGAACACTTACAGATATGGTGCGCGTGCATACTGCGGGACGATTGGACGACCAGTGTCAGCGAGGATCAAGCTGATCTGCATCAGAAGATGATCTTCCGTCTCATAGACCTCGTGCATGTCATGGGTAACTAACTATCTACTACTTGTATTTAACTAATCTACTACAGTTTTTTTTTAACAAACGTGTACAGAATATGTTGACTGCGCTGCTATTGGCTCACGTAATCAACATAAAGTTCGATCCACACAAACGCTGTAGTTACATGTAGGTACATTCAGTTGAGTCTTCGACTACCTGTATGTAGAAAAATATTGCTTGTAACAAATCAATACTAAAGTTGCAACTTTTGGATAAGGTTAAGCAAAGCAAAGATCGTTTTGATAAATTTGATATAGACGAGATGGATAAGTCAACAGATCGATTAGTCATACGTTAGCCGCCGTATCACTGTGAGCTCACGTCACTTTACACAGACAAGAAATAGGGATGCTTACTACTTCTTGTCTGTGTAAAGTGACTGATACATTTTACTTAGTCATTGATATAATATATCGAGACTAGAAATGGTAAATCTTACTTTATCGAATATTTTTTAATGCTTGATATGTTAGCTTTTGACCACTGTCTCACCTCATCGTAAGTGATGATGTGGTCGAAGATTGAACGAATGTTGTTCAGGCTAACCTAGAATTACTGGCTCTCAAGGACGGCTGCCGGAACACACTGTTAGGTGCTCGGTGACAGATTTTCTACTTGAGGGTTGTAGCTAGGCGGGCATTCGCAAAATGCCCGCCAAAAACTCTACTACGAGCGCTTCAAAAAATTTAAAAACGAAGGAACAATATTTTCAACATTATGTAGCAAGGCATTTTGTTTCGTGTGTAAATTAAAATGCTCCTTTATTCAAGAATAATAATTATTATTTGTTTAATATAATGTATGCGCTAGCTGCTGGAGACTCTTCAAACAATTTCGGAGAGGTGCGAATCTTGTGACGCCGAGTGCAGTTCGAATACACTATTAGAAATACTTACAAAATAGTTTAAATATATGGTGTTATATGTGGGTAGGTAAGTAGGATGCAGTACTGTATGAGTATTGTGTATGTTAGTGGGATTTAAACAACAAAGTCAAAGTCAAAACCATTTATTCAATAAAAACGCTCTTACAAAATTGTTATATTGAATATTATACACTGTACTGCCACGTTCAGCAAAAAAAATTGTATAGAGCCACTGCGAGAAGAACGGGCAAGAAACTCGGGGCCATTCTTTTAAACGTCTTTTAACAATGTATTACATATATACACTTTATTTACACTTTTACTGGTTTATAAATTATTAATTAACATATAAAGTCATTGTTTACATAAACAGATATTTTCTTATTCGATATATAATTATCAAAACCTTTTTAACAAACCATGTAATGGTCCAAAAGGACCATTACTATTAAACGAGGTTTGTCGTTATGTAATATTAGAAAATAGAATAATAAATGACTTAACTTCACAACATCTTGATCGGGCAGCACTTCGTCGTCAAAGACTATTTCGGTACCACCGGAGGTCTGCTCGGCACGGCGGCCCGACAGAAAGTGCATCTACTCGCCTAACACTACCCGTTTTATAGCAGTGAACAAACAAGGTGACGAAGCGACTACCGTCACAAACACAGTACTCTTTAAAATTTACAATTGTGTGATATCGACCTCGATACATATGGCAATAAGTATAATAAAATCTTCAATGTTTTTACACATATAAATAAAGTATATAATATAAACTATTTTTTAACAAGTATCTTTACAACTGTCATATGATCAGTTACACTACTTATAAAATATACTTTATAGTAAAGTAATATCATCAAACAATGATTCAAGTGACCATGAAAATCCATATATGATGTTTAATCACAGTCTCACAACAAACAAAATTAGATAGAATATTACATTCAAACCACAGATAAAGTATACAGACATATAATTCAAGTATTACTTATTTTCGTCTTAAATACCACAGAGTATTTGTAAAACGAAATTAGAATGTCACATTAAACCAGTGGTTTCAATTTTAAGCTTATAGCCAATCAAGTGAATATGAACAAATATTTCAATGAATAGGGAGCCAATTTTGCAATAATGTATGACAGGCGGAGACCTGGAGCTGGTGCTGCCCCCGCTGGAGGACGTGGTGACGGCGCGCGAGCTGGCCGAGCTGGTCTCCGAGCCGCGCGCGCGCTACCTGCTGCACTACGGGTTCCGCACCCTCGCGCACACACACCACAACCAACAGGACTAGCGCACACCACTCGTCCCTACCGTCTACTATCATCCATACCACCTAGTGACCTTCAAAATTGCTTTCATCTATTTGTATTACTTTCCCTATTGATTATGCATATCTATTTTCTATATAATCTACAATAATGTTACTCTCCAATAAATGAAACAATCGGCTATTGATGGCCTAAGAAATTGGCTCTATCCTCAGTACAACTAGGAATGTTTAAGTTAAACAGAAATTTAAATCGGATGTAAAACTATACATATTAAAAAAAAAATTGTAGCATTGTGAAAACATTTTATCGGTCGACCTAATCCAAACCTCACCTAATTAATAAGTTGGCATCATCAGGACCGCTATGTCCTAGTGATGAATGAAATAGTATTGTTATCATTATTGTCGATGCCAATGGGTTAATTGTAGTAAACAATAATTGACGGTCAGGCAGGACAAACACGACATGTATTTTGAATCCTAGGCCACGCTATGCAAATAATGCTAGCTGTACATTGTGTGCACTATTCAATCTGTTATATGTGCATTGAAAATAGTGCAAAATATGCACATAACTAAGTAAAAATACTTCAAATATATCTCAAAATATATAAAGTATCCTATCATCTCAAAATATATATAAAGTATTGATGTCCGCTGGATAGAATGTTGTGTGCTTATTCAACTAACTGTAAAAATAATATGAAGGTGCATTATAGCATGTACCGAATCTGAAGACAAGCCTAAGTATTAATAAAGTTTTCTCGATTACAACAACATAATAATAATTTTACTATTAAGAAGATACGTCGCACTATATTTTAATGTAAAGATGAAGAACAAGGCAGGATAAATAAAAGAACGCACTTTGTGGAAGATATAAATATTGTATTTTGCGAATGACCGCATGTCTAAATAACAATATAAATTGAAAATCTACTGTTTAAGATCTTCGACCACATCATCACTTACCATAAATGAAAAATGATTCTAAATAACAATACGTAATAAAAATATTTAGTGATGAGAACTCTGATGTGAATTGTACTGAGTATGTCTATGAGAATCTAAAATGCTACACGAAGAAAACATATTTACAGAACTTAGTTAGAATTCAAAAGACTCTGTTAGGAACTCTTCGAGCAAAGTTCATAACAGAGTCTTTTGAATTCTAACTATATAAAGTATATCCACTTGTTGTAGAACTCGTCCAGCAATGGTCTACATTCAGCCGGCTCGTTTACAACATACACAATTCCAACCAAAGCGCATATATCTGCAAAAGCATAGTATCTCATTTTTTTCTCTCACAAGATCCATATAACTGTTACCATTGACTATTTCAAGATAACGTTCATAATATCCAAGTTGTTAAAAAAAATCTCATTAGATTTTTTTTTATTTCAAAGACATCTTATATCACAAAAAAACTTAATAATAATAATATAAATATTATATTAATATAATAAATATAATATTATTATACTTATTTAGTAAGTATAATAATATTAGTTTTCCAATCTTTCTTGCTCTAGACAACATATTTCAAAACTAAAATACTAGAGATAGTAATTAAACAACTTTAAACGGTTTAAAGTTGTTAAATTACTATGTTTAATAATCGTAAAATACTAGATATTCATATAATATTTTGCAGTTAGATAAAAAAAGCACATCCAATATTATTATGTGTTTAGAGCTATGGAAAGATTCATGAAACATATTCGATTATATATGATAATATATTTATATAGCATATTTTTTTATAGTACCTTCCTTAATTATCATAATTTAACCCCCCAAATTCACAGCAAAAATTCATAAGTACAAAGTAATAAACTTAATCCAATTTTCTAATATAAATAAAGACACATTTTTTTTATTGATAAATTTTATCTTAATAAATGGTAGATAGTTAAAAAGGCATACAGATTTATGGTATGTAAAATTCAGGTTGGTATTTGATATTTTTAAACACTATTTAGGAAAACGAAGTTTTTGCGTGTTGTGGAAACACTTATCTCTCCAAAACGGATAAATCGTTTTTTTTAATCCACCGGAAGTATGCACTTTTGTTCGTGTTTATTGCTAGGCGTATACAATGTATAATATATAGACTAGAATAATTTAGAATACATATTTCTAAATTGCTTAAGTACATTTCAGACTAAATAACATCGCTTTTGCAACTGCTACAATAAAAAAAGTAATACAAATGTTTTATTTGTTGTGTTAGAATAAGTAGGTACGTATGGCTCTAAGTCATCTCTGTATTGTATTAGTTGTAAAAAGAGATATTGTTCCCAAAACAATTGTACATCAATACGTTGTAGTTTTCAAACTAAAGCCCAGTTTTTCAATCTGATCGTTAAATACCTACTAACTACTCTAAGGAATAAGTAAATTTATTTAGATGTTTGAAATAATGTTGGTTTTATAAAAGCAAAGTACACTTGTTTTTTTGGCCGTTTAACATTGTATCGGTCAGACATGGTTTATCTGATGTTTAAAGAACCGTATGTTGTATTATCTTTCGACAGACTAAATGTTAAGCTTCTACATATGTGTACAAATATGTTAATTGCTGAGTTTGTATGTAACGTGTAATTAGCTAATTTTACTGTTAAATTTTAGTAATATTGATGTTGTTGTGGTATGTGTTAGTTTTTGATAATTTATAGACATAAGAGTCAATACAGTAATTCTCAGAGCAAAGCCTTTCAATTAATCATTATTGTCAACATGTGTTAGAAGTTCAATATAATTATGTTTATAATAATGAATGTTGCATGGATACAGTAAATGTTGATGATTATATGATTACAATGTCATATTGTCCATAGTACAATATCACGGGTCATACAGATTAAATGAATAAATCTTTCTAAAAATACAAAGACTTTGGGTATGTAAGTTTATAATGTGTAGATAAATAAATAAATAGGAAGTAACTGTAATAATAATTATGTACACCTTTCGCAGCTAACCGTCGGCGGAGTTGTCCTCCGTTTCTTAAACAATTGCAAATATTTGAACGACAGTAAAATAAGTTTGTGATGTTAAATATTACAAGACAGATCTTTCTAAAAATAAAATTATCCAATTTAAAATATATTTTATAGGTTTACCATTGTTTTTAGCTTGCGTATTATTGCTATTAATTATAATATATCTCTAGAAAGAGTTCTCGGTAAGGTTTGAAGTAAGGAGAATGGAATAATATTGTGTTTTTAAAGTTTATGAAGTTAATGTTCTAAATATGAAGAGACCAGACAGTTTATTAAATGAAAATATTTTTTACGTCTCAATTGCGTCTTTATTATTCTTACTCGAATAACATTTTCCAATATATGGTATCAAATCAAAACGATTTGTTATATTATAAAACTATTCTTACTCGAATAACATTTTCCAATATATGGTATCAAATCAAAACGATTTGTTATATTATAAAACTAAAACAGTGTAATGGGCCACAGCCGAGACGTCCCTTGAGAACATAATTAAATGAAAGGAAGATTTACCGTTATCACGGTTGTTGTATCGATCCATTTTCCTTTACTGTTTAGTATATGTAAGTGGGTTTTGATAATACCACTGCTCTGTGGGTTATCAAACCATCGGTGGTTCTGTGAAAGCTCTGACCACGTCAGCGTTTTCACACAACGATCGCTCAAAATTAACCTTACCATTCGACGATCACGGCAGACTGATTTAGGCGTAACTTAGTTGTAATGTACTTTAAGTATCTCTTTAATTCAGTTCATATTGTATTTGATAATTTCGATTAGTTTGTACAACGAAACGAGCTAATATGGCCTCCTCTCCTTTGCACAATCATAAGAAAAGTGAGAAGGATGCAACACCGACTTAAATTGTCAGGATTGGATCAATGGGAGTAATTCATAAAATAGTTAGGCTGCGTTTACATTTCTCATCTAAACCACTCACTAATCCTATCATATAAAAATAATAGTTACTCTAATATAATCTGCAATTGAAAGCAAGATTTGAACATGATAGTCCATAAAACAAGTCGGGTCAACGTAAAACGTACACTCTAAACACTAAAATTAGCTCGAAGCAACACGTCCGCGCCGCTCAAGAGACAGAATCGGACTGACATTTGGTCGCAACGCGTACGCGCCCTTAGTTCCTTATCTCCGACCAATGAAGTTCAGCAATTGTTTCCTTGTTAGTTCGTTTTGTTGGACAAAGTATACGTATTATGTAGTTTTTTCTATGTTCTTTAGTAAGTGTGTACTTGTGTGTGTATAATCCGGTTTAATAAGAAAAAAAAATCGAATCTGGCGCCGACAGTCATTACATCTCACTTAACACAATAGATAGTCTGTGAGTGCGAGTGTGATGTCATAATTATCGGCGCCATCTTCGATTCGTTTCTTTATTAATCCGAGTTGTACCTACATTAACGTCACAGGTGAAGTCAAAAGATTGACATTAAGGATAGGTAAATATGTAGTGCGTAACATTTGTAGTCTTCATGTAGATAATACTACTTGTCTTGTGAAGAACAGTTTTTCAGTAATTGCTCTATTGATATTTGTTTAACTTGTACATGTTACCCGACAACCTGAATTACAGGGAAAACTAATTAAAATATAAATAAAGTGTTCATTTAGTAACGTTTTTTTTTGTAATTGATAAGGTAACGTACGGATTACAGAAAAATTACCAAACATTGAAATGCATGTTCTGAGTAGGGAGGCATACAAAAATGGCATATTGTCTGTATTTTAATTAATTTGTACGATAGCAAAAACATAAAAAACACAAATTCTGAAGTAGGTTAGGTTTAGTTACTATAAAATATGTCTTATTTTGTAAGCGTTACTTAGCACTTATCTTTAAAACACATAGTTAAATGCTCGCTTCTAAAAGTACTCTATGTTCTCAATCATTTATATTTTGTATAGCATTATAATATAATACAAAAAAATATAGTTTTTCAATGTTATTACGATTTCATAAACGGTAGACTTATTAATAAGACTGTACAAAAGTAAAGACTTTACTAAGACTCAAGTCTGTTCCAAGTCTGAGACCATTTCTGTTCTAAAATCTCATACAGATATAATGATATTCATCTTATATTTAGATTGTAGAGTATAAATAAAAATATGTCTTTAAAAATTTAAGAAATCGACTTATCCGTAGAACAGAGTTCGATGTGATCATAGAGCAAAATCGATTTAAATAGCTAGACGAGATCAGGAATACGAATTACACAATTGTACGTTTTTAGAATTTTCGTATTCCTTTTAGTTTCGGATATATAGAATCGAATAACGTTCCATCTGACATTAGCTCCGCGTAAAAACGGACGGAGTGATCAAGCGACGGCGCGTGGGGAGTGAGGGCGGCGCGGGCGCACCGTCCGATCGTCACTCCGCGCGCTGTTTGTTGGAGGGTGGGCGTTTTTGTGTCGTGTCGTTAGTCTTTCTTCTGTTCTATGAAAATAATACTTTATAAAGATTTGCATAAAAACAAAAGTTTTTTAGAGATGTCACGATCACGTAAAATTTTAGGTATGCTTAAAGAAGATGAAGAACTGCCTGAGATTGGTTCATCGTTTTCAAATGTTCCTGTTCTTAATATGGATAAACGTGTAAATGCTGTTGAGTTGTAAATTTTTCAGTTGTATTATTTCGTTGGACACTGTATCAAGTTCTTAATTTATAAACATTAAGCGTATTTTGCTTTTTTGTCTTAGTTAATAGTTGTGGGCGTTCGATTGTTATTTAAGACGTTTTTTGATGGAGAAGTGATGAAACGTATTTTTAGTGTGACAATACGATTTGCGTAATGCACATTCATAGGGTAATTAATTTTTCTGTAATACATTTCAATAAAAAGTAGAAGTCTTACAAAATATTAGGACGATTTTATACGAACACGATTTAATTCCCAAGTGTTTCATGTCAATATAGGACGTTTTCATACGGAATCTATGAAACGTTTTGTTGGTTCGATATTAAAATGGAACGTTGTTACTGGGATAGGTAAATCAATTAAGACGTTGTTCAATTTAAAATATTTTTAAACATAAAGATTTTAAATTTAAAATTTGTTGATTTAAGAGCTAGGTAAATTTTTTTGCAATTTACATAATATTATTAATATTTTTTTTATAAATACTTATCATAATTAACCTTTTTTCTAATTTCAATTGTGAATGTTGATGATAACGGCATGGCACAACAAATAACACCTTTACCTTCTGGTGGAAAAGATAAACTGATAAATGGGAAGATATTCTGCAAGATGGCGGCGGGACCAAGGAAATTACCTGCGACAGCTCCATACCAAATGTTTTGCCTGATCCGTTTGCAGCAATCAACTTCGGACAATGTCTTTGGAAGTGCCTTCTAGTTACGAAAATTGACCATTAATACAGCTTGAAGAGCTGTTAGATGTTTCTGAACACAAATCTACTCCAGTTAATTTTGAACTATCAGTGCCAAATCCTATGCCGTCTTCTACTAATGTCCACTCTATCTGCGACAGTATATTCTGCCCCAACTCTGACGTATACTTAAGTATTAGCAAAATGTTTAAGTCCAATTTTGAATGATTAGACTCCAAAAAATACATATACTGCCAACTGAAATGTTATTTATTATTGTCAACTTAAACTTCAATGTTGCTTTCCATATTCCCAAAAAGAATCAGTGCGACGAATGCCACGTTATCCAATTTAAGAAAAATCCAACGGACCAAAAAAAAAGAAGCTTTCCAACAACAAGAATAAGAAAGACGCAAGACACTTAAAAAGGCAAGATAATAAAAAACTGAGGAGTCAAATGGAAACACGGTTACTGCTGTGTTTGATTTTGAAAAGGTATTGCAGTGTCCTCATGGCAGTATAAGCATATTTTTACTATAACAGAAATCTATCTTCTTTTAACTTCACGTTTTTTGACATGGGTAAAAGGTTGGCCCTTTGCTATATGTGGGATGAATCTGTGGCAAAACGTGGTGCGAATGAGGTTAGCAGTTGCTTTTTAGATTTTAAGCTGGCTAATGAGAGCAAGAGGTCAAAGAGTTTCGCTTTTGGTCAGACAATTGTGCTGGCCAAAATCGTAATAGCTTTATATTTTCATTGTAGGTTTACACCGAAAAAAAATTCAACATGTGCCTAGCACATATGTTTTTACAGAAGAGACACACCCAAAATGAAGGGAATAGTGTCCACTCTGTCATCGAGTGAGCTTCTCAAACTAAAACTGTATGTACCTACCCCTCATGAATGGCGTTCACTAGTAAGATGGGCCATGAATTAAGGAAAACCCTATGTTGTTCGCAACGTAACCCAGAATTACGTGATTGACATTAAACTTCTTGTTTATAATAAGGTTTGTATGTAAGACATTAAGGGAAAAAGGATTAGCTGGATTAACATTCGAGAGGTCCATGCAAAAGGAAGTGATTCTAACAAATTGTTTATTAAGTAGGACCTGACTCAACCTGCATAAATATTTTAGTGATTAGTGGCACGAGGAACTCTGTACAAACTGAACTAAAACCTTTTTAATATTGTTAAGTTTGCAATAACACCTGCTATGCGGATCACATTACAAAATCACAAATATACGATACGAAAAAATTATTATTTATTAAATCCCGCACATGACTTAAATTTTTCCTATCGTATATTTGTGATTTTGTAATGAACTAAAACCTGCATATTCTAAACCTATTATGGTTCCTGCTGCTCATCACTATTGATGTTTCTGAATTCACATTGGTCACAACCGATTCTTCAGACACATCAATAGTGATGTGATGGATCGGAATAAGAAATGTTTTATGTATATTTTTTTCTTACTTGTTGCTTCTTTTTAGAACTGAATTATTCTTTCTGATTTAGCAAAACAATATCAAAATATTAGGTCCTTACATATGAAATTGGCGTTTTGTATGGGAGGAACAAAAAGTCGAATATTTTTTAATATAATATATTTAATTAATCAAAGTATGAACCATTATTTTCTATGCACTTTTGCCATCTCATAGGTAGTTCATTGATTCCTTTACTAAAAAAACCAGTCGGACGGGAATCAATAAAATCTTTGAAGGCGATTTGGACTGCCCCATCGGAGTTGAATTTTTTCCCTTGCAAGAAGTTATCCAAATTTCGAAAAAAATGGTAATCTGTTGGAGCAAGGTCCGGGGAGTACGGAGGATGTCTTAGACTTTCCAATTGAAGCTCTTCTAATTTAGTAGCCGTCTGTAGCGCAGTGTGTGGTCTAGCGTTGTCGTGAAGCAGCAGTGGCGTGGAGCGATTGACCAGCCTAGGTTGTTTAGCCGCTAGCTTTTCCATCATGGTTTGCAATTCCTGACAATAGACATCAGCCGTAATAGTCTGGCCAGATTTGAAAAAACTGTAATGAACAATACCGGCACTAGTCCACCAAACGCTTACAAGTCACACCAACACTTAACTCGGACGTGGTTTGCGATGGATCCGCTTCCACAATAGCCTTCAACTCTTCATTATCAACTTGAGTCTCAGGCCGTCCACGGGGCTTGTTCTGCAGGTCGAAATTTCCAGAACGAAAACGTTGGAACCAAAAACGAACTGTGTTTTCTTTTGCAACACGACCGCTATACACATCATTCACCCTTCGAGTTGTTTCCGCAGCACTAGTGCCACGGCGGAACTCGTACTCGTAAATAATGCGATATTTAAGGTTTTCGATTTTGTAAAATGAGTGACGCAAACAGAAAAAAACAGAAGAAAAAAAACAAATGAATGACGATCATCGAAGCACAAATACATGAGTCTATAGCTGTACAAATTTGAATTTGGAATTCCTTACCAAAGAGGAGAAATTCGTGATTAAAGTGGCCAGTACGAAAAACGCCAATTTCATATGTAAGGACCTAATAGGTCCGTAATAGTCACGATATAACACTGATTGATAATTTGTGGAGGCTGGATATCATAATATTTATAAGATTTACTTTGAGAGCTAGTTATTCTCAAAATAAGTCACAATTATAATAATGTGAAGTTTAAATATCTTGATATTTGTACGTCCATTACTTTGTTATGATAAATGTTTTCGTACATTTATGTTTAAGACTGCAAATAACCGTGGTCGTGTAGGTTACCTTGTTACCATGCTGTGATACGATAAGGGATACATTTAATTTCTATTTTATGTTTTAAATATTACGCCATCGAGGCAATTTTAGGTAAACATATAGTTAAATTTGTTGTTAAGTATGAAAGTTCATCAAAAACACGACGCCTCTGATTATAATAGTAATTTAAGATTATTTGTTAATTAAAAATAATATATATATTATTATTGGTGTATGGTTAGCCTGTGGCGTGCTGGGCTAGAATGACTTCCCCCCATTACTACCTATGGGTGTCGTAAGAGGCGACTAAAAATAAAATACCCTAAGACAGCAGCGTCTTCTGAGTAACTGATATCATAAACTGTGATTTCCAAGACGCCTGCCAAGTGTTGGCATTATGGCAAACCCCCCTAAATATGAGAGGCTGTGTTCAACAGTGGACAATCCGGCTGATATAGTACAGTACAGTACAATATTGTTGGTTTTATAAAAAAGTTAAAGTTTCTTCGTGCGCGCCTCCTGCATACTAGACACATAGATGTGTAAGTTTCAGATTAATTTTAAGTCCGTACCTTACTGTCATGTCATTGCTATTCAAAGTGATGCTATCTAATGATTTTGTCACAAAGGACTAATAAAGAATTGGTGATTCCAACAAAAAACGACCTTTCTTTATATAGAACGTCAGTTGATTTGGACATCTTCGTAAAACAACGTATAATGTTCACAAAAGACTCCCGCTGTTCCGCCATAAAACGTCATATGTTCATATGGAACCTACTATCTTGTGAAATAAAAGCATTAAAAATATACACTATAAAGCATTTGACTATGCTGAGACGTTATAACAACATACCAAAAAATCAAAAAGTCACGTCTCACCGTTTATGAGTTACACAAGTCAACAACTTCACTAACCTCTACTGAAAACTATTAACCCTACAGATCGGACTTTATTCTACGGATGAGTCGAAATTATATATAATTATTTCATATTTTTTCCTAATCATACTTTTGAGAGCTTTTTAGGCCCGTTTAAATGATTGATATATTCAGCTTTGGGATCTATCGTCAGATAATCTAAGTACTCTTCAGTTTTACAGTTTCGCCTGATTTTTGAACATATTAATTTAAAGTAGGTTATGCCAAAAACTACGAATTGTTCCAGGTTTTAATCTGCCGTCAACTCGAATCTATACAAAAAAAATTACGGAAAAATTACTAATAGTAGAAAATACTGAATTTGTTGAAAATCTCAAACATTTGAGCTTAGCAGTTTATAACGTAGGTAGATCACAAATTATGCTGTATCGATAATAAGACCAAGGGCTTTCGTTAACAGGTCTGATTAACACTTAGGTATGGCTAATATATGTTATGTTGTATAAGGTTCGACTACTAGTTACTTGACAATTATGTTTCTGTATTGTCGTTGTATTACAATGATATTAGTTCGCTCGTTCCACTACGATCCCCTATTTCAGTCCCCCAGGGGACTGTACAACACTCACTATTCCACTACAGTACCCTATTCAGGGGACTCAACTAGTACTAAAAAAAGCAATTCCACTTCGATCCCCTATGCTTTCTTCTATGCTCAGGATTCAACTAGTGCTAGAAAATGCAATTCCATCACAGTAAAATTGCGAGCCTAATCTCACTCCGAAATATCCTCTAAATAAGTCTTATTTCTGACATCTGTCAAAGTGACAGTTTATGTCAGCTAGACAGGTGTTATTTGTGACAGGTGTCAAAGTGACAGTTGATGTCGTATTTTATGTACTCAAATACTTTTTGTTTTCGTGACATCTGTCAAACTTTTATAGATCTCATAGAGATCTTCATTTCAGATGACAGGTGTCAAATTAAAATGGGATTTATCTCGGAAACTATTGATCCTTGACTTGTAGTTTCTTCACAGATATAGTAGATCTCGTAACAATCTTCATTTCAGATGATAGCTGTCAAATTAAAATAGTGTTTATCTCGGAAACTGTTGATCCTAGACTACTCGTTTCTTCACAGAAATTATAGATCTTATAGAGATCTTGATTTCAGATGACAGATGTCAAATTAAAATAGGATTTATCTCGGAAACTATTGATCCTTGACTAGTAGTTTCTTCACAGATATGGTAGATCTCGTAACGACCTTCATTTCAGATGACAGCTGTCAAATTAAAATAGTGTTTATCTCGGAAACTATTGATCCTAGACTACTAGTTTCTTCTCAGATATGATAGATCTCATAGAGATCTTCATTTACAATGACAGCTGTCAAATCAAAAATAATATCTGGACTTAACGTTTTTGAATATTATTCTCGAACCAATGAGGACATTATTAATTTGGCGAAGGTAGAACCATACTGACAAATACAAGGAAAAAAATATTCAATACAAGGAAAAAAATATATTTTTTAAATAAGTTCAAACGCGTTTCCTTCTTTTTCTTAATATAATGAAAACGATACTTGGATCAGTATGGTTCTATCGTCGCCATTTATGTATTGAGAGATTCGTTGATGGGTTCCTACCTATCAACAACAGAAAATAAATGTTTTTGAAATTGTGGTTAACAAGAATCTATTTTTGTGAATATTTTTGCTGTATAAACTTTTGGAGATAAAGCTGTTATAAGTTTGACAGCTGTCATCTGAAATTAGTGGTCTCAGATCAAAAGTTTCCAAGATGAGGTCATTTTAGCGTTGGGAGCTCTCATGAAAATGAAAAGTAATTGAATGCATAAAATTAAACATCAACTTTGACAGCTGTCACACCTTACACTTGTCTTGATATTATTTATTAGGTAGTTTAAGAAGATAAAAAGCAGTAACTAAACTGATAAAAAATTACACTTAGACAGCCGTAATAACTAAGTCTTCAAAGTTAATCAAGTAGCAATAGTCATTAGGCATGCAAGGTTGCAAACTTGTTATTTGGCGCGAGTACTTGTATTGAAACCTGAGGCAACGAATAATTCTAGATTTGAACCACGAGCGTAAAGAGCGGCAAAGGCATGAAACGCAAAATAACTAAAACAGCTTTAATAATATAGCAAAGAAGTGTTTATTTATAATAAAAATTAAAACAGTTGTTAATATTTCAAATATAATGTAATGTTGTAAAGAAAAAAAAAATACGCTTAGATTTTTAATAATTATTACAACTCTCCGAGTACGAGAGGTGATTCATGGATTTAGTTTTGAATTTAGTTTTGAATTCAATTTTTTTTCAAAATTTTGAATTCACATTCAGTGAAGGAACTAGTAGTCTAGGATCAATAGCTTTCGAGATAAATCCTATTTTAATTTGACAGCTGTCATCTAAAATGAAGATCTCTATGAGATCTATAATTTCTGTTAAGAAACTAGTAGTCTAGGATTAATAGTTTCCGAGATAAATCCTATTTTAATTTGACAGCTGTCATCTAAAATGAAGATCTTTATGAGATCTATCATATCTGTGAAGAAACTAGTAGTCTAGGATCAATAGCTTTCGAGATAAATCCTATTTTAATTTGACAGCTGTCATCTAAAATGAAGATCTCTATGAGATCTATAATTTCTGTGAAGAAACTAGTAGTCTAGAATCAATAGTTTCCGAGATAAACACTATTTTTATTTGAGAGCTGTCATCTGAAATTAAGATATCCATGAAATCTATCATTATATCTGTGAAAAAACTAGGAGTCTACAAACAATAGTTAAGATAAACCCTACCTTAATTTGACAGCTGTCATCTGAAATGAAGATCTCTACGAGATCTATAAAAGTTTGACAGGAGTCACGAAAACGAAAAGTAATTTAGTATATTAAATACGACATCAACTGTCACTTTGACACCTGTCACATTTTAAACCTATTTCTTAGCCATTTTTAGAAAAAAAAAATACCCTAAATACGAATTCAAAATCGAGTTTTATGACATCTGGTGTCACTTTGACATCTTTGTCGAGATATTGCTGTACTGGTAAGCACTGTTCCTATGGGGGACTGTAGTGGAATAGTGAGTGCTTTAGAGTCCCCTGGGGGACTGTAGTGGAATAGTGAGTGTTGTACAGTCCCCTGGGGGACTGAAATAGGGGATCGTAGTGGAACGAGCGTATTAGTTTTGTTATTTAGTAACGTTTGAAGTCACCTACTAAAGTGAGACTAATTAAGTACGTGTTATTATATATATTGTTTGTATGTTTTGAAACGCTGTGAATCTTTCGAAAATAAATATATGTTGCGCCATCGCTTGTGTGTTTTATATACATATTTTGAATCCTTATTTAAGATTCACCAATTTCAAAAGTCTTACACTATTGATTTCAACATTGCCCATACGTCACACGATGATACAGTAGGCCAAGCTATGATTGCTGCGCAGGGGGCTCATAGTTCGAATCCCAGAGCGGCTTTCTTATGTAATGGAGTTGCAATCAGCAGACGGCCCACCTGATGGTACGCGGTTACCGTCGCCTATGGATATTGTGTTGCAAATGTCCGTTACCAATACGTTAGACTGTTTTTAGACCATTTTTGAAGGAATCCATACTGTAGCACTGCGGAAAAACGCTAGGTGGAACGTCATTCCACATTTTGCAAGTACGATAGGAAGAAGCGCATAAATCGAGCTGTGTGAGACTTACAGGACTCGATTACATAATCGATTCCTGGCGGATGAGCTTTTAACCGCGCACTCATTCCACTACGATCCCCCAGGGGAATAGCAAGGTCCGCTGATAGAATCGCAATGCCGGTGTTAGATCAAAAACTCTTGAGAGCATTCTCCGTTATAAGGAGATTACCGCTTGAGGTTCACCGCATGATGGTAGGGCCATAAAGCAAATGCTTGTCTGGCTAGCTACCACCCAGAAGTTATTAGTACAAAGCTAACTGTAACTATAATCTTATTTATTGATCAGGGTACGATTTAGTTAAGTGGTTTTTTAAATAAAAAATATTGATTTCATCAAATTGTTTTTTTCTTTCCTATTTATAACACAAATAAAATTCTTAATTTTAGATAACAAATATACTTACATACAAATCTTTATTAAAAATCACTTTGTGTCAGAATTATAATACTTAAAAAAAAAAAACGCCAACTTACAAGCTTTTCTGTTCCTGATTTTAGAATGTGCAAATCCAAAGGTGGAAAAGACTCCACTGATCCTGAGGATGCAATAGACCCAAATAACTATCTCAAAAAAATTCTTTTGCGTATCTTCTGTTATATATTACTAACATTTTGTAAATTTTTTTTCCCCTAACCATTACTGATTTGAATAAATACGATTTGGGCTTTAATTATGAGTGGCAGTAAACCTGACCCCTCATATTGAATCCTAGCTTACCTACTCTAGCGCACTTTCTGCCTCCTCTTCTGTTACGTGGTTTGTGGTGTGAGTTGGATCTAGTATATAAGCTAAAAATACAGCCATTTATATAATAAGTATTAGTATAATTTATTAATTATACTTACCAACATTAATAGTCACAGTTCCTTTATTCTTACAATCCTCTTAATGAGTTTTTATTCTCGCGACAACTCCTTGAAGTTCTTTTTTTCATTTTTTCATTTTACTGATAGCTCTACACCCAGTTTTTGTATTACTGCTTTTTCTATAAAAAACTGCCAGATCATGCATACATCAAGACATAAAGATGCCTTCAACCAGGCATTTTTAACTATTTATTGTTCAAAACTTGCGTTTCTTCTGAACAATCCGAACCGAAATCAAGTCAAACAAAACAAAGCGCGGGAAATGCCGCTGTCAAGAAATCGCGTTTCCTTTCTCGCAATAATTTATTTTTTTGGAGGATTTTAAAGCGTGAAGCAAAAAATCGAAAAAAAACACGATGTTTGGCAAACAATCAATGATTTTTGTTTTTTAGTAAAAAATTGTGATTTTTTCCAACCTTGTTATTGATGCACCACTTGTAAATAAATTATAAATTAAGTGTCCTTTGTTATAATTGTGTTGTGTGTGATGTAATTATCGAGGAAAGGTCATTATTTGGCCGTGGGGTGCCGGCACAGGTACAGATAGGGGGTGAAATTCTATTTCTCTCTGATATCTCATACTGCGATCCCCAAGACGCCTGCCAAGCGTGGGGATTATGGCAAACCCACACATAATTTAAATCTGTCGCCAAGCACCTAACAGTGTGTTCCGTTCCGGCAGGTGTCCTTGAGAGCCAGTAATTCTATGTTAGCCTGAACAACATCTTCGACCACATCATCACTTACCATCAGGTGAGTTTTTTTTTTTATGCCTGATAGTTTAGTCTTTGACCACTATCTCACCTGATGGTAAGTGATGATGTGGTCGAAGATGTTGTTCAGGATAACCTAGAAGAACTGGCTCTCAAGGACGGCTGCCGGAACACACCGTTAGGTGCTTGGCGACAGATTTTCTACTTGAGGGTGGTAGCTAGCCAGGCGGGCATTCGCAAAATGCCCTACCACCATGCTATAACGACTGCCATCCTAAGACGACAACCGGGACCGACGGCTTAACGTGCCCTCCGAAGCAAGGAAACGCTCAGTAGTAATGTCACTAGCAGTCACCCATCCAACTCATGACCGCGGGCGACGTTGCTTAACTTTGCTGATCGGTTGAGAACAGCTAAGTAAACTTCGCTACGAGCGCTTCAAAAGATAGTGGTCAAAGGCTAAACTATCAGGAATAAATAAAATATAAGGCTTATAATCAGGAATAAATAAAAATGGTGAAGGCTGTGTTCAGCAGTGGATAATCTGGCTCTGATACAGTAGGTGATTATTTAACCGATTTCAAAGAGGTTATCAACGTGTATATTTTATTTTTTCAACACCCTTGCTCGTAAATTGAGCTTTATTATATCGTTCTTAGGGCCATAAACCGAACTATAACACCCTCGTGCATAATAATATTATACACTAGTGCGTAATAGAATTATCCTACAAAGTTAAGTTAGTACCTAACTGCAAATTATATGCGAGTAAACAGAGCATTTTCAATTTAATCGGGTTATACAGATTTGTAACATCAAAGAGGTTTATATGTAATCAACCTAAAACATTTGGCGCGGCCAAAAAAAAACCTGCGCGCTATTTTCCATAATGTTCGTATGTTGTTTGTATCGCATTTGTCCAATATATTTTTTTCCTCGCAAGGGTGTTGAAAAAGTGCGTATGAAACTCGTGAGCAACTTGCTCATTATACACTCGGCTGGTCAACACACAGCCTCGTGTATAATGAGCAACTTAGCTAACTTGTATCATAATCAACTATTATGTACCTATGACAACGTATTATTTATCCAATCTCAATGATTCTGTTTTAATTGAGGAGAGTGTACCATTTAAATTTCATCAATATCGGTTAAGTAGTTTTTAAGAGACAGTCATTGAGTAAAAAAAAATTGACAATAAGTCAAAGTCAAAGTCAAAATCATTTATTCAATTTAGGCGTCTACGACGCTCTTATGAAGGTCAATTACAAATTTTAGTATTGAAATATTCTACATTGTACTGCCACGTTCAGCAAATAAATTGTATAGAGCCACTGCGAGAAGAACGGGCAAGAAACTCGGGGCCATTCTTTTTAACATCTCTTAACAATGTGTTACATACATGCTATATAATAGAGTTATTACAATATTTGTTTAAATTATGTAGGTAACAGGCAATAGCTTGGCGGAGGCGGAATTGTCCAAGCATTTTTGTCGTTCATGTAATCAGAAACTGTGTAGTAGGATTTTTTAATCAATATGTTTTTCACATGCAACTTGAATTTCCCTTCTGTGAGCGTTGTAATATGTTTAGGAACTTTATTATAAAACCGCACACAATTACCTAAGAAGGACCTTTTATTTGTCTTTGCTAATCTAAAACCTGGCACCGCTATTTTATCTTTATTCCTAGTATTGTAATCGTGATTGTCACTGTTTAATTTAAATTTACTCAAATTTTTACGAACATACATAATATTTTCAAATATATACAGACTTGGTAAAGTTAAAATATCAATTTCTTTAAAAAGATCCCTCACAGATTCCCTAGGACCCATTTTATATATGGCTCGAATTGCACGCTTTTGTATGATAAAGATTGTCTCTATCTCAGCAGCAGTTCCCCACAGCAATACGCCATACGACATAATACTGTGGAAGTACGTGAAATAAACTAGGCGAGCAGTAGCTACGTCTGTTAACTGTCTTATCTTAAGAACTGCATATGCAGCAGAACTAAGTCTTCCGGAGAGATCATGTATATGTGGATCCAATTGTAAAGTGGAATCCATTTTGATTCCCAGGAAGACTGTCGCTTTGTCAATAGGGAGTTTATCTAGGCCAAGCTTTATGTTTGGTTCAACATAAGGAACATTTGGTAAAGAAAACTTTAAACATTTCGTCTTTTTTGAATTTAGGAGAAGATTATTAGCGGCGAACCATTTACAAATCTTAGATAATACATTATTTACATGCGTCAGTTCACTGTCTTTCCTATCTACTTTAAAAATCAGAGAGGTATCATCTGCGAATAAAACAATATCGCAGAAATCTTTGACCATACAAGGCAGATCATTAATATATGTTAGAAACAGAAAAGGTCCCAAAATTGATCCCTGTGGTACTCCCATTTTTACCAATGACCCGGAAGAAGTATTGCCACTTATTCCAACCCTCTGTAGCTTATAACTGTACATGTTAATTACAACTCTTGGCGATGGTGACCGGTATTATACGGTTAGGAAAACTCGATCTTGTCAGCAGTAGGTACGAGTACCTAGGTAACAATCAAAGAGTAAAAATAGTAGTACCTACCACAAGGGAACAAAATAATATTTTGTATATATCTAATCTAATATAATAAAGAGGAAAGATTTGATTGTTTGTTTGTTTGCATTGAATAGGTTTCAGAGCCTATTCAATGGTATGTATATTGGTATGGAAATCGTATGAAACAAGAAGATGGACATAGGATAGTTTTTATCCAACTGCGCAAAAAAAGGTTAATGGTTTTGAGCGATAACCGATCTACTTGCACGATTAGGATGAAATTTGGTATGGAAATAGTTTTGAGACACGGGGAAGAACATAGGATAGCTTTTATCCAACTGCGCAAAAAGATGTTAATGGTTTTGTGCGATAATTGTTATAACCACGGGCGGAGCCGCGGCCGGAAAGATAGTTTTATATATTTTGCCTACAAATGATATAATAGTTATTCTAGAAATAGATTCCAAGCATGACAGCTGTCAAAATGTCATATTTTCCGTTTTTAGTTCATATTTTGGATTAAAATGACATTAAAAAGAAATTACTCTTACGTATGACAGCTATAAGACTTAAGATCAATTTAGTTGTATTTTTTATGCCCTATGTATCCCAAAAATGAAACCAATACTGAAAAATACGATATCAATTGACACTTTGACAGTTGTCAGACCTAAGCCCTACTTCTATGATATTTTTATGTGATTAGTAGCACAAATACTAAATTATAATTGAGGACCTTTTTCAAAGTAATTTTTAGGACTTCTATCAAATTTTTGACATATAAGAATAAAACTACGAAACTAATTGGGAATTGTTTTCAGATAAAAAGTTCTAACACTAACAATGATCCGAAGTTATTTTTGATTTAATGTAAAATTCATTTTGCATATTTTTTTTTATATTCGTATAGTTTCTCCGCCATTTTACTACATACCTACTATAGTATTTTTGCAGAATTAAACAACGCAGAAGAACATTTATAAATTCAGTTGCAATTCCCGCGGTACAACCGCATAACGCATAACTCGAGCCCACGCGGCGAACCGAGAGCGCCGCGCTGTACTCTTTTTAAGCCACGCCCGCTGCGGTATAGTTTGCTCTCTGTTGTTTTTGAGCTTGAATTACATTTCTTTTCATATTTATTCGTAGGGTGCTTTTTTATGTCTGCTAGGTTAGCCTTTGACCACTATCTCACCAGATGGTAAGTGATGATGTGGTCGAAGATGTTGTTCAGGCTGACCTACTGGCTCTCAAACTCTCAAGCTACTTTAGAAAAGATTATGTTTTTACTTTCCTTTTTTTCCTATTCGAAATGGAAAGTAGAGTGTTTAATACGCATGAAGCCATCAATTCCTACTCAGACTAGTCTAAATACCTCGTATGGAAATTAATTCCTTTCGACCCTTTTATAACAATCTACTATACAAAATGTTCTATGAAGGTATTGACTGAAACCCTAGTTAGGTATTTTTGAAGCGGTCGTAGCGATCGTCGTAGGTACGTAAGTCGTAGCTTAACCCATTATTAAAGTTAAGCAACCTCCGCTGCGGTCATGAGTTGAATGGGTGACCGCTATGGACATTACTACTGAGCGCTTCCGTGCTTCGGAGGGCACGTTAAGACGACGGTCCTGGTTGTTGTCTTAGGACGGCAGTCGCTATAGCATGGTGGTAGGGCATTTTGCGAATGCCCGCCTGGCTACTGGCTACTATCGCCAAGCACTTAACGGTGTGTTCCGGCTGCTGTCCTTGAGAGATTCTAGGTTAGCCTGAACAACACATTCGACTACATCATCACTTACCATCAGGTGAGATAGTGGTCAAAGGCTAACTTATCAGGTATAGAAAAATAAGGTATGCCGCGCACCAGTCAATTTCAACAATACTTCGTCATAAAATAAAATGTAAGTACTTATGTCGTATTTGATGTGTTCCCAGCTGAATATTTAAGTTTAGACAATCGTAATCGTAAACTCAAAATTAATTCCTTGAAAAAATATCTGGGAATAATTACTTAAAGCCTACAAGAAATTAAATATCATCATCATATCAATCATATACATTTCAGCCTGTAATAATACACAGCAGATTATTTTGATGCGCATAGCACAGTTGAAACTGCAGTTATTACGGCACAGGCACAATATCCCTGGGCTCTTCTGTGAGGTGGGCAGTGCCAAGCCAACTGGCAGTGCGTCTCCGACCGCTTGGCACGGCGCATGCGTGCCAAGCCTCCCGCTGCTGCACACCGCCCGGCGGCCATTCGCGAACCAAACCTCGACAAACACGCATTTTTACACAAAACATAAAAAAATCTTCTTGTTTTGGGTGTAAATAAAGAAATGTGGTGAGGTGTGCTTCGAAACGGCGGAGAACAGATCGTAGCTTCGGCTGTAAGGGTAAGTTTTATTATGTTTTTTTCAGAATCTTGTAAGGGTCGTGCAGGTACTTAGCGAGGGGGTGGGAAATTTTTGTTTTGTTTAAACTCATTCCAGACTGTTTTCAATTGCTTGGGATTTTGTTGAACTCATTTAAAACGCAAATTTAATTAAATTTTCATATCAGATTTTATCAGACAGTTGGGATGAGTGCCTACCCACTTATATATTAATACTTTTACCTATCAATAAAGAGGAAAGAAACTGCGCAAAATACACTCTGTTTTACAAACAACACTTTCTGGTTAGTAAATGTATATAAGTTGCTCGAACAACAAGGAAGATTATCCATTATCCTTGGAGGAAATTGAACTGAAGACGTTATTAATTATTATTAGACGTATTTTCCCGAACTAGGTATCCTATGTTATTAAGGCACTTATTCATATTTAAAATGTTATGTTTTGAATGATTATGTATAAGAGTGTATATCTATGATACCTTTTGGGATCTATATAATCTGTAGGTATTGAATAGATCAACTGGTATCTGAGTATGTAAAATGAATCAAAAAATCATTTTATATCTTCCCTAGGTAGAGCACGCACGTGCACGTGCACTGGTTCCAGTGAAATTAAAACATTTATATAGAACAAAGAATAACATTAATTTAGGTATGTAGTACTAAATAAAATTAAAATTATAGTAGGTAGGTGAAGGTGATATACATTTATTAATATAATAAAATACTACTCCACTTAATTACTTAAAAATCAAATTAATTACTTTTTTCCTCATAATATATCTCTTTTGATAAAAATAATTACTTATTGAAAAGGAATCCTTACTTTCTTCAGAAAGGTCAAGCCAATAAAATTATTCACGATTCTACAAAATGTGCCTTGAACACGACAAACCTCTATTAAGGATTATTAAGATAATCAACACCACTAGCGATGACTCACAATTCGCACTCGTACAATATGTCATACAACTGTATGTAGTAGCAGAAAGCGGTTGAAAACGGCAGTTAAAAAAGGGGTGAAGTGAAAACGAAACGCAGTTAACATAAATACATCACAGTTGTTACGATAAACTGTTCGCCATGCGCGTTACGATGTGTTCTCTAGATATCGTCATTGGCTTTTCGGCCCTTCACCTACTACCAAGCTGAATAATATTGGTTTGGTGTCGTCCGTGCATTTAATTACAACCTGCTTTGGGGCACTGACTGGATGAGCCTTGTTTAACTGTGTCCAATATGCTGGATTTAACTAAATGATTTCAAAGTTACTTACTTGTGTAGTTGTAAGTCTATAGCTGCGGTTTAATGGAATCAAAGTGTTTAGTAGAAAAATAAACATCAGTTAAGTGCGATTCAGGGCTCATTCTATTAGGGTTCCGCATCGCAACACCAAATAAATATCCAAACTATGTATATATATCGCATTGTGGAAGGGGATTTTGCGAATGCTCCACCTTCAAGTAGATAATATATCGCCAAGCATCTAACAGGGTGTTCGGGCAGCAGTCCTCGAGAGCCAATAACGTTATAGGCACATGAGACTCAACAACTGACATGGGCGCAGTGCAGTTCGTCACTTGTGACAAAGCGCATCTGTTATAGGCAGATGTTACCGCTTAACTTCAGGTTGGCCACGTGCTTGTTCCGTCACAATAACATAAAAAAGCTAGATTGCTAGAGAGCTCGAAACAAACACGAACAACTTTGAAGGCTCCTACTTTTTTAGTTTTATAAGTAAGAAAGCTGGACGATGAATTACCACATTATATAATAGGGTAATGTTTTGGGTTCCCCTAAAGAATAATTTATTTGATTTTGTTTCTCTAATTCAAATATGAGATTGAATTTTGCATCGACTTTCTACATAAAATAACTAAAGTTCCGACTCTGGTTCGGGAAAACTCATTCCGTTTACGAGCTAGAGACCTGGGACATACCGACGGATAGATAGACAGACAGAGGCAGTGACTATAGTAATAGGGCTCTGTTTTAGCCTTTAGCTACGGAATCCTAAAAATAATATTCATTAAATTTCTTTGTGAATCTATAATGTACGACATGTGCTGTATATAGGCCAAGAGAATCATTTCAAAGGTAACGGAGGCCCGTATAAAAATAATGGATTTACTGTTATGTACCACGTGCTTAACAGGCCGTTTTTTTTCTTTAAAATATAATTCTTTTACAAATGATATACATATGATTGAAAATGATGAGTACATGCACTTGAAATGAATTTTATATTAAGTATGTTTATTATAAAGTCATTGTATTGTGAAAATCCAAAATGTAAAAATGCTAATGAGGGACTTACAATACAGGCAGTATTACAAGTCCTTCATTAGCATTTTCACCTTTTCAATACAATTATTTCGCATTCGTCGCAAAAAGATATGTGATTAATTTATGTGTGTTAACATTTATAAGAAACAGCACTTGCCGACGTCATGAGATAATTTTGTTTGACTAATCATTATTTACAGCTATCTGATATATCTAACTTTTATAGCACCTGGTATTTATGGTATTTTAGACCTATATTAATTTACCTTACCCCATCCACGACATCGTTCGTGTAACTGATTGGCTAGGATCACCGTTATCGTATTTCTATGGATCCAGATTATTAGGAAAAACCCTTAGTAAAAATTATAATAAGTCGACGTGAGGGTCAAGGGCGAGAAAGTCGTGACGCAATCAATATTAAGTAGTCGTATTTCAATCCAACTGCTGCGGTATTAAATTATTAATGTATTCTGAATCGTCTACAGATTTTACCAGCAAGTTGATTCACTTAATGCTTTGTAATATTTATGATTGAAGTAGTTGAGCCTTGGTATCCCAATGTTAACCGACAACTCAAACATATTATGTCAGTATCTGACGTATAAGTAGATAGAACAACCCGAAGAAACCACAGTAGATATATGATACTAACACATATATATCTACTGTCCCTCTGGTATTACTGGCAATCTTAATATTTCTTACTAAGGCTCTAATATTTTTGTTTTAATTAGGTTATCAGAGCCTTTTCCAGTCGACAATCTGTCGCGTTAGGTTTTAGGATTCCTTGTAAGAAAAACGTCTAGTCTTAATACCGCAGTAAAAGTAGCAATACGTTGTCTTTTGAGTAGATTGTCTTTCTGCGAACGCCATTCTAGTGATATAGTTATGTGCTCAGAAAGTAATTTTTGCTATTTCGCTACTCTATGGTCACCTAACATCATCGTCTTCCTTACCTTGGCCCACACATGTAGGGTCGGTATAATATGTCTTCTCTTACAACACAAAGGATAACACAAGGAGGATAACTTAGGTAAATATATTAAAAAAGCTCTTTACAATATACCCGTGTCCAATGTCAAGTGTATTCCAAATAATCCACAAAAACGAGTAAGCAAGTACGCAATCTTAGTTTCGGCAGTATATAGTTCAATCATTTTTATTGATGTTTTTGAAAACATTTCGCCTTCAGGATGAGTTATAACAAAGAAGTCGTGATTTTAGGAAAAGTCGATCGGTACCGAAAATATTTCATATTCGACTCCTGACAAGTAGTACAGAATGTCAAATATGAAATCTTTTCGGTACTAATTAATTTAATGAATATTATATTTAGGTATATTTAATTTATTTATTATTAGTTGCAAATGTGTATCTGTTTCGAGAAAAAGACGCTCAATGGACAGTCTAGAAATCACATTCTGATTTCTGACATACAAAATAAGTTTACTTGGATTGCAATTTAGTCTGTTTAGGTTTAAGAAACTTCCTGCCTCTACACTTCCAAGGTACCTGCTACAAGCCAGACCGTAAATGTGTAATCACAATACAAGTGAGACATGCAAAAACTAAAATTAAGAATTGAGAAATACAATAGGATACCTACTTGACAGAGCGTGAGAAAGCTACTTAGGTATATATTGCTAGCTGACACTTACTTAGCGTCGTCGTCGTCGCTACTTCGCTTCGACATAGAGCGGTGGCGATAGTTTCCTCGCCTAGCGTAGGTCTATTGTATGCTAATTCGGTGTCGCGATCGTTGCTTATGTGACTAGTTGGGTGGTTTTATTAGCAGTTTTATTGGAATGCATCGCGTATACATCTATAGTGTACCACACGATGTATATGCATGTGATATTTACATGGAGGCAGGGCATTTTACGAGTGCCCTGCCGTCTCTACGCCAGCGTAGCTAACATAAGTTGCATTCAATTTCAAATAAAAAAGAGCCACTTTCAATTCTACGCTTAGCCTGTGTTTATAGGTTACTACTTGAGGACCCCGCAGGGACCCGATCGGGAGGGCCCCGCTTTCTAATTATCACGATAAAGTCGAAAGGTCCTTATGAAATCACAAAAACAAAAAAAAAATCTAGTACAGGCTTTAAATATGAAATGCAAATTTGGAATTCTGATTTGGGTGTGGCCAATATAGGCGAGCTTGATTTTAAAAGTTAAAGGTCATTCTTGATTACAACATTTTCATTACATAATTATTATACCTACCTAATTCTTGGCCTAGTACTAATGATTAACAATAAAAACTATGCTCTAGATCATTATTACATTAATTGCACCATTTCTTTATTTTCTGGATAAAAAAGTAATAATTATACTCTACTCAATGAGGTCAAGACGATCACACCTCACATGCAAGTTACAATAAAGTTATTTATTTTGTCACTTCAAGTAGAAAATCTGTCGCTAAGCATCTAACAGTGTGTTCCGGCAGCAGTCCTTGAGAGCCAGTAAAATTACAGGCACATGATGAGACTTAACAACTGTATGTCTCACGGTGACGGGCGCAGTGTAGTTCGTCATTTGTGGCGAAATGCACCTGTTATTGCCTATAATTTGGCAGAAACACTAAAATTGCTTATCCCGAACACAAATTAAATAATATTTACCTACTTTAAGATAAATTTGCAAGGAAGTTACTAACACAACAACAGTATCTGTAAGTATATATGTACCTGTCTATTTTTTTTAATAGTTTGTGTGATATAATATAGAGAGAGCATTTTTAAAGCAGATAGCTGTGCCGATTGGACAGTCTCTGACACGCTAACGGCTGTCACAGCTGTCTGTAGTAAGTATAACTAGATGTGGTTGAGTATATGTTGTAGGCAGCAGATAAGATCTACAATAAAGTAACTAATACGCACTATTATGTACCGACTTGACTGCCCCTCGTCAGTTCCCTCAAATCTACCTACTGTGTATAGCTAATGAAATGACCTACCTCGGCAATTTTATGCTAAGCTATAAACTATTAGATGTGGCAATTCCCTCATTCCCGTAAGAAGGATTTCCTCGTTTACGTATGCTTATCATCAAGTTGTTCCTCAAATTATTCTGGATTTTACTCAATCCCACTGATTACTACGGCCTTCAAAATCTACGGAGATGCTCCATTTTACATTAGGCTACCAGCCTAATGTAAAGTTGTTATATTGTTTTTTCCTATTGTCATCTATCACTCATCATAAAAGTAATAATAGTAGATGCCTAAAGTGAATGTATTATTTCTTCAGGCTTTTCATGATTTCATTTTTATAGTATAGGTATTAAAATAATTTACCACATAAACACACGTATCCAAAAAAATCATAATTGTTTATGATCTGAATACATCTTCGGTGACATTTTCATTTTATTTGGGCAACCAGCTCTGGATTGAGATATGCTCGAAGTTTCTTTGCGCGATACAAGAAAATTCACACATGCACAAGTTGAAGTAACGACGAACCGATAACCGATGGGGAAGAAAGTTTCTCCAGGTAGGTACTTATCCACCCGTGGGGTGCCGCGTCAGAATGCCCCCCCCCCCCCCATTGCTATCTGTGGGTGTCGTAAGAGAGCCGACTGAAGATGTAAAATACCGAAAGGGGGCAGCAGCGCCCTTTGAATTGATATCTTAAACTGCGATCTCCAAAACGTCTGCCAAGCTTGGGGATTATGGCAAACCCCCCCGCTGATACAGTAATTATCCATTAGTGATTTTGAAAATGTGTAATTTATCCTTAGTTATAGTAGAATACGTCGAATGAAGCCTAGATCTCCTGACACGTACTCTTTTAAAGACATTCTGAATTCGCAATTCTGTGCTCCAATTGATTGCAGCAGTACTTCCAGTCATTATTCATGTTTATTTTGGAATGCTTTTGAGTCAGTATTGGGCCGATATCGTGAACATAAGTGCTTGAACAGAGTCTACAAGTACTTACCGACTAATTTTGTATGCAATGCACCACTTTGTAGCTATTTTATTAATATAGATGTGACAGCGTTACCTGTTGGTTTAACATTAAGGTATATAAAATATACATACGCGGTGTTTATAACTTAATTTTAAGATGTATTATGGTGTTTGAAACACATCTCACTACTACTTCTTGTGTTACTTAAAACCGCGGTGTACTTCAACGCTCATATTTACTTATTAATATTTTTAATTAAACAAGAAGCTATAATGTGTATAACAAATCCGTGCTTTCTCCAGATGTTGTTATATTTCGTACAGAATAACAGGGGTGATCACTTATCATCAGGCACCTGGTCATTGGTCATTTATTACTGGTACACTAAAAACATATATATATATATATATATTATATTACAAATATACTATATGTAGATATTATATGCTTGACTCTCTGTTACATATTCATACCTACCCATGATGCGCGGGCGCACCCGGTTTTCGTTTGCCAATAGGAAAAAATGCTACTAAAACGGATAACCGTTTCAGTTAAATACATTATTTATATACCTTCTCGGTTTAAATTATAGATTTTTCATTTGTAACCTTTTTATAAAACGTATTTTATTTATCGTAAGTAATAAATGCCCAACACAACCGTACCTACCTGTATACTTAAGTGGTTATATTTGTTTTTATATTACAATAATTATTTTTTTGGAACTCCTCCACAACGATAATTAATTTTAAAAAATGTAACTCATACTTAATTGCTTATTTAATAAATCCATGCTGAAAATGTTAATATTAGACTACCGCATCCTTATGAAACGTATTATTTTTTATAATTTTCGCGTATTTTGGACAACAAAGAGGCAGGTAGCTGGCACGAGCAGCGCCTTTCTTTCATATTTTGTTTTATATTCCGTTACAATCTCCCAATTGATCTGCATCACCCTCTTTAGGTACGAACCCTAAAAAAACAATCAAAATACTCGCAGATTATGAATGTCTAGGGTTGGGACTCCAACCCTAGACATTCATAATCGCGCAAAACAGATGTAGGTAGCTGGTGAAGTCGTTTTGACGTAGGCTGATATCAGAATTCGACAAAACAATACATATTTTTGTTAAGCTCTGTAATGAGAACGGTGAAATTGAACCTATAGATATAGGATGTTATGTGACAGACTAGTTAACTCCCTTCCATTAATCGGAAGCATTCTAGGAACAAACGAGGCCCTGGCAACTGGCCGGATGCGCTGTTTGCAGAGCCGATAGCGCTTTATGTAGAGTTCCTTTCAAACCTGAGCAAATGGAGGTGGGGCGAGTGCGCGCGTAAAATAGGTCGGACGAAGCTTTGACTCATTGTGCTAACTATTGCGTAACTGCTCTCCTTACGTAAATAATATATCAAATGTATGGAGACCGCAGGGGTTTTTTTTATTGCCTGATAGCTTAGCCTTTGACCTTTGAATCTCACCTGATGGTAAGCGATAATGTGGTCGAAGATGTTGTTCAGGCTAACCTAGAAGTACTGGCTCTCAAGGACAGCTGCCGGAACACATCGTTAGGTGCTTGACGACTGATTTTCTACTTGAGGGTGGTAGCTAGCCACGAGGGCATTCGCAAAATACCCTACCACCATGCTATAACGACTGCCATCCTAAGACAACCGGGACCGACGGCTTAATGTGCCCTCCGAAGCACGGAAACGATCAGTAGTAATGTCACTAGCGGTCACCCATCCAACTCATCACCGCGGGCAACGTTGCTTAATTTTGCTGATCGGTTGAGAACTGCTAAGTAAACTTCGCCACGAGCGCTCCAAAATGATAGCACTAAAGAAGTAAAAGATCTCGTAACATTTATAAGTTTCAATATCGCTTATCATATGGAAAACTATCTGAAAACGTAACGAAAGTTAAGCAACATTATGTTAACGTCCCTGCCCTTAAGTTGAGTGATTCGTTGGTGCGGCGGCTGCATGCGGAGCGCCGCGTGCAGACGTTCCGCGTGTGACCGCCGCACTCGGATCAGCGCGCCCGTCAGCTGATCGCTCGCTGAGATTCACTCGTTTCTCCGCCTTTGAGGTTTATACAATCATCACGAAACACATCCCTAAGAAACCTACCAAGGATATCTTCAACATATCTATGGATGTGCTTCATACCGCTGTGACTGCAATAGCTCCAATTTTAGCCGCACTCTTTAACCGCTGCTTGTGCGCTGGCCAATACCCGTTGTCGATGAAAGTGACCAAAATCTCCCCATTATTTAAAGGTAAAGGAAAGCGTACAGACATTGACGCATATAGACCAGTCTCTATTATTCCGGCGGTTGCCAAAATATTTGAGAATGGGATTAGTACTAGGCTAACAAAGTTTCTGTCAACCACCGGGGCGCTGTCTGATAGGCAGTACGCATACAGAGCAGGTCGATCTACCGTCTCACTGACGCGCGAGGTGGTTCATAGTGCGTGCGAGCAGAAACAGCAGGTTGCTCTGCTGTGCTGCGACCTCTCGAAAGCCTTCGACGTCGCAGACCACGGCATCCTTGCTGCCAAACTAAGCCACTATGAAGTTAACGGACCTGCTCATGCACTGCTGACGGACATGCTCAGGGACAGATCCCAGGTGGTGGTCAGCGATGGAGGAGAGACCCAGTCAAATCCGCTATTCACCGCGATGGGTGTGGCTCAAGGCTCTTCAGTGTCCAATATCCTGTTCTCATTGTTGTTGAATGATCTGCCGGATGTGATCGTTACAGGAGACATTTTCCTGTATGCGGATGATGTAGCTGCCGTTATTAGTGCACAATCCGCTGACGAGCTAGAGCGAAAAATAAACAGAACAGTGAGTGAACTAGCGCAGTGGTTCAAACAAAATGGACTCGTTCTTAATTTAAAAAAAACTAATTTTTTGCGTTTCTGCCTGTCAGGGTGGAAGCTGGGTAAAATCTGCGCCCAAATTGATGGTGAACTCTTACAACAAGTAGATGTGGTAACCTTCCTTGGTTTCGAAATAGATCGCAGCATGACGTGGAGTTCACACATCGATAAGGTTTGCACCAAGCTGGGGAGTGCATGTTTTGCCCTGAAGCGGCTTTCGTGTGTGGTGCCCGCTGAAGTAGTTCGCGCTTGCTACTTCGCTACTGTGCATTCCCTCCTTCTATACGGCACTGAGCTATGGGGGCGCGCAGCCGATTGGATGCGGGCCTTCCGTATGCAAAAAAGAGCTGTGTGGGCGATTGCACAGGTGTCACGATTCACTTCAGCGAAGCCATATTTTAAGTCGCTCGGAATACTCACCTTGCCCTCTATTGTTATATTCCAAATTGCTAAGTATGTTCGACAACATCTGAGTGAGTTTGTGAAGCGCGAGGACATGCACAAGTTTGACACCCGGCACCGCGGCAGACACAAACTTGCTAGCGTGCCTCGGAGATTGGTGCGGTCAGGTAAACTGTCACACGTGATAGTGCCTTCAGTTTATAACTTACTGCCTGACTCTATCACCAGCGCACTAAGTCTTAATATATATAAAGTAAAGCTTAAGAACTGGCTCGTCGAAAAGACGTTTTATACTGTTGACGAATTCCTCAAGGAATTAAAATAATTTATGTTGCTTATCTATAATTCAAAAATACTATTGTATTTTTCAATTTCATTACATGAGTATTCATAATATTGTATTTGACCATAATATTTTAATAACATTGCAATTATATACTTTAGTTACAAAATATATAACTTATATTTGATTTATTTTTATTTTTATTTGATGTGATTTAATTTAATTTGAATGTATAAATGAACAAAAAATATGTATATGACCTGTAATTGTAATAATTATTAATAAATTGTTTATCTGTTTAAGTTTACATAACATTAACATGCTCGTAGACGCGAGGCGGAAAAACCGGCCAAGTACTATACCGGCTAGCTCTATTGGGATTCCACAAGCCAACAATCCGTGAAAGAAAAATGTTTATTGGTATTGATCATAGCTTAGAACTGAATTATTGATTAAATAGAGAATAAATGGTTCATGATTTACCGACGTTTCAGATTACTTACTTGTAGGTACGTTTTTGAGATGGACCCCGTAATTGAAATGGTCTAAAATTTACAACTTTGATGACCTCTAATTCTTCTTCATCTTTAATTTAGATAAAGAATTAAGAAAAATATTTGCACTATAAAAATATTTACATGGGTAGCATGCAATGAGTTTTGCATGCTACCCATTCAGCATCCAGTTCGTAGATGTTACCTTATGCTAGTGTGCAACATTTTTTTGGAACATGCTCCCCATTTGTTTTTATTTACTTACCTATAATATTTAGTCCAATACTCGTTTCTTAGGGCAAAAATATCTTAATTTCAGATTTGTAACTCATTCCGTTTACGAGCTAGAAACCCAAGACATACGGGCAGACTGACGGACATCGGAGTCCTATTGAGTTCCGTTTTGCCCTTTGCGTACGGAACACTAAAAAGTAATAAATATAGAGACAGAGTTACAACCAGCAAATTTTTGCAATTTTGTCTTACACGAAATTGAAGCGGTCGTAGTAGAGCTTACATATTCGTTCTTTACCGATCAGCAATATTCACCGCGATCATTTAGTAATGATGCTCTCTCTAAGAGCATTACTGAGCGTTTCCGTGTTTCGGAGCTCGCAGGGCACGTTATGCCATCCCTTAAAGCCTGTTTATCACATTCGCCCACTTCCATCAGGTGAAATTGTGATCAAAAGCAAATATTGTATCACATCAACAGCCAAAACGTCCACCGATGAAAAAAGGCCTCTCAAAATTGAGGGACGCCGTGTTAGATTGCAATTATTCAGAAGGCGCTGCCCAACTGGGATTTTACTTTCGTTGCGTCTTACGAATCCCCCTGGAAGATCCACAAAGTTGTTATTTTAATCTAAGACATAGGTTATGATACAAGCTATAAAAAAATATTATATATGTGATTCGGTACCTACCGTAAATAGGAGTAAAACGTGCCTGCAACCACCTCGTTTCTCTGAGTAGGCATGTAGTTCTATTTTTTTTATATCCACCATACGTTTTATTTTTCCGTAAGCTCAAACATACCAGTTTCATATTTAAGCTAAGTAGGAATATTCAAAGTGATTTGTGATTCACAAAGCTCAAGATAAACTCAAAACTTTTACTTAGGGGCACTTATGACCACTTAAAAGTTTTATCAGTCATGCGATCGCCAAACGTAAACAAAGTAACACGTTTACTCGCCGATAACTGGCTCTTACGACAGAGCCCTTATGCTGTGACATTTTACGTTTTTTCGTAACAGTTATCTATCAGTGCCAAGTTGGTAACAGTTCCAAACGAGTGGAGGTACTGACCTTACAAATATACTTGAAGGTTGTTCAAGTACCTACTCACTGAAAAAAGTGAGTAGGTACGTATATTAAGCTTTGTTTGTTGAGTTACCTAATTTTAAAGGCACTTTGTCTGGGTTGAGTTTCTACTAAATAAGTAAAGGCTGTGAATGTGACTATAAGTGGTTCTTAAATTGGAAGCGTCGAGTTTAAATTCTGCCTTTACGGCTATTATTAATGCACGAACTCTTTGTGTTTCACAAAAGGTTCTTTTTTGTTTACTTGCACAACGTATTTACTTTTTGTCAAGAAATTCGTTAATACTGTATATTGGTTTCACTTGTTGTATTGCGTAAGTATTACCATAGAGAAAATTAGTCATTTCTTAATGGTATAAATACCACACATTTTTTTATGTTGTTTGTGACGAAACAAGCCCGGGGCCCACCTGATGTTAAATGAACTAATCTCTACCTATAACAGATGCATTTCGTCAACGACGCTTGGCGACAGATTTTCTACTTGAGGGTGATCGCTAGCCAGTCGGGCATTCGCAAAATGTCCTGCCGCCATGCGGTGAAGCTCAAATCCGCGGCGGGGTCCGAACCATGGACCTGCTGCACGGCAGTCCATAGCCAATGCCACTCAGCCATTACTGCTTCAAATATTAAGAAAAAAAAACTCCATATTATAAAAAATGGCTAATAGCCGTCCTTTATGGCATTCATCGGGGGAGGCCTTTGTTGAACGTTGGAAGTCTTCCGACTGACGATGATATTTGATTATGAATATAATAAATGCTTAGGTGTGTGTTTCATTCCATTCACGGAACGAATATTATGAAACTTTGTCAGTAGGTAGTACATATAAGTATTTCGATTTTTTGAAATGTTACCACCAACAATTCTATTTCATGACATCAGATCAAACATAACAAGGAGAGGCCACATTAGACCCATTTCAAGCTTAAATCTGACCTAGTTTCAATAACGACTTTCCACCTGCATTATCAACCACAGATTACACACTAGTTGTAACCCTAAATTTGGACCCTCGCCCGAGACAAGGGTAGTCGGGTCATTGACCTGCCGTCTGAAGGTCAGTGAACGATAATGCAGTATCATGAATGGATTAAGACGTTACGTAACATGATATATTAAAGTGCACATTAGACTTTGTTCGCTTGAACATTATTGGTAGTTTCTCTTGTATCAAATGATTATTATATACAGGAGCTGTCCAAGAACTTGTAAACTTATGTCAGTATTATTTTTTGTTAGTAGTCAGTACCTACACTAAGTAGATATTCAACTCCATTTTGAAGATACAAACGCACGTGTCATGCTCCATCAGCTACCCTAAACGATGCGACCGTTCGCATTGTACTAGCAAACTATGAAATAGTCTGTATCAACAAAAATTGGAAGTGCGGAAAGTACTGTATCATGCGCTTTAACTAAACATTAGGTGGTATTTTCTGGTTTCCAAAGAAAAATATTGTTTATTTATTTAAAGTTTAGTTTGTTTCGCCATTTCTCCGCCAATTATGAATCGTATTTGATGATTATTTTTTTGTTGGGTAGACCTCCAAATTAGTTCCATTCAAATTTCATCAACATCGGTTAAGAAGTTTTTAAATTACAGTCGATTGACTGAAAAATATGATTTCAATACAAGGATGATTGTTGCTATTTCCGATAGTGAACAGTAATTTAGGCGGTTAACTATGATAAATGGATTTGAGTTGCAACACTAAACATATTAAATAACTTATGGAAATTCGACCATGTTAATGTGGGGTAATTTTTTTGAATCAGCATTTTACTGACTTCAACAAGTTATTTCATACTCTCTTTCGCAGTCGGTTCCGTTTTTTTTTATTATATTAACTTGTTTTTAAAACCTTTTTACCCTTAGGTTGTAGGGTTATGTTATTTTTGTAACTGGGCAACGTCACGTATCGAAAAAACATATTGATAAGGGTTGTGTCAAATACTTGAAGTTTGTTAATAATTATGGTTCGTCTACTATTACATAAGTTGACAAAATAAAGCTCGTAAGTATCTAGTTCGAGTAGCAAAACTCATGCCAATGTTCGTAGGGTCCATTGTTCATCTCGGCAGAGTATAGGACGAGGGCAGAGGTACATAGACGTGTGTGCATCGTTACAAGTCGGTAGTAGTGCGCCTCCAGTCATGCGTGCTGTGTCCACGGCCGACATCGATCTCTCATTGTGAACGGACCCTCCTAGCCTCGCCTCGCCTCGCCTCCCTGCTGCTGCTACTGCATTAATCATATATTCTTATGCAAATTATGTATATCAACTGGTAGCACAATTTAATTTTTACTAGATAACTCAAGAAACCAAGCAGTGAACCGAATGAACGTATCAAAAAGGTACAATTTTACACGCTGGTTCTGGCAGGCCAACCGTTCACAACCTCCACCATGCAGCGATACCACAGAATAAAAAGGACAATACTAACGTTTTGATGATTCGTTACTGCTATTCTGTGTATTATGTGGATTTATCTTACAATAAAATAAATAAAAACCACAGTTACACCTGACATCCTCCACCGCACCGCCCGCACCGCCCCGCACCACGTGCTTGAAGCCGGAACACAAGGCGACATCAAGGATCGGGTTTCAAACAAACAACTCCGATTTGACTTGACACAGTTCTTTTCCATCAGCTCTGTGTTGGCATATCTCAAGAATCTATATATGGATGTAGCGATGAAATGTTTTCTTTTAAGATAATATATGCGTAGGATACAATTTTATGAATATTTTATGAAGTACTTACATAAAACCCCGTTACAGTCTACTGAATTGAGGCTGATATAATATTATTATGTGTAATATTTAATATTTTTATTTTTGCAATAATGCATGTTCTGCGTTATTGCAATTACAAATTTACGAGAGGAAAAATTATAGTCGTGTGCGAGATTCGAATTCGAAACAGCGCCGTCCACCCCTAGAGCAGGGGCATGCTGTGACCATTTTACTCGATGCCAAATAGCATGGCAATAGAGGTCATTCGCTGGCCTTCACCACGATGTCACAAAATACATTGCGTCTATCGTTTACCATACAAACTATTGCTAAACTCATATCGCTAGAATTTCGTGGTACAGGGCCTACAAGGACGCAAATAACACAACTCTAAAATATACGAAATCTATTGCCATGCTATTTGGCACCGAGTATAACATGATATTATGACGCAGGAATTACATGAGCTGATTCCTCCATGCCCCTTTTATCATCGGACAACAAGACGCTCTGATGGCCGTCATCCTTTCATGGTTGACATTCCTTCAGTGCGCTCGAAGCGTTTCGCTTCCACATTTATCATCCGCACAGCGAAAGAGTGGAACTCATTACCCGCGTCTATGTTTCCCCGAACAGTATAATTTGGGAGTCTTCAAGTCTAGAGTGAATAGGTACTTTCTAGGCAAGCATGCTACATCTTCGGCCGCATCATCACTTTCCACCAGGTGAGATAGGGGCCAAATGTTTGCCTATAAATGAATAAAAAAAAAAAAAAAAATTTTTTTTAATTCTCGTTCTTTAACCATCTTGCGGGGATGGAGCGATAACTATAGTTCAACTTACGTTGTACTACGTAATTTTAACTACACGTTCGAATCATGGCTATAATGGATATAAAATATATATAATGGTTTTTCTTTCGTAAATTTGTAATTTTGTAATGATATAATATGTGTTTTGCGTGTTTCCTTTACCAAAAGTGCCACCTCGCCAACCTCCAACTTATGGTAATTCTTAAATTGAAAAGAGCGGTATGAAAAATGTAATTTGGGTATCACGATCTAGGAATAGTTCGTTTCCAGAATCTGCATATTATCCGGAATAGACCATTCTGAGGGGTAGTTTACGTTGCGGCCCTTAGGGGTACATATTTGGAGGGGCTATTTATTTAAATGAAAATCGACTTTTGACAATGCAAGTTACCTTGCGACTCATAGAAAATGTTATGAAAAATACTGTATTGCTGTGCGAGCGACTTGCGATTGACTATTAAATTATAAGTAATTATACATTTCATTACTAATTATGTGCTCCAATTGTATAACTTAAACCGTCATAGGTTTTTTATGTGATTTTGATAGAACAAGCACGAGCCCCACCTGATGTTAAGTGGAATAACCTCTGCCTATAACAGATGCATTTCGTCGCGAATAACAAATTTTGCGTCTGTCACCTTGAGACATACAGTTGTTAAGTTTAATGTGCCTGTTATTTTACTGGCTCTCAAGGACTACTGCCGAAACACGTTGTTAGGTGCTTGGCGACTGATTTTCTACTTGAGGGTGGTAGCAAGCCAGGTGGGCATTCGCAAAATGCCCTTCCACCATGCGGTGAAGCTCAAGCCCGCGGTGGGATTCGAACCATGAACCTGCTGCGCGGCAGTCCATAGCCAATGCCACTGAGCCATCGCTATCTCTCGCAGTGGTGTCGCTAACCTTCTATATTCCTTAATATGATTACAAGCTTTATCACGTGCTAAGCTCAAATCACATTTACAAATGAATAGAGCACAATTTTATTCATCCCGGGCGGGAATCAAACTTGCATCCTCCGATTTGGCACCGGATACCTAAGCCACTCGGCCACCGGAATATACTTGTTCGAGCCGAAACTTTGTGCTCCAATTGTATTGCCGTTATAGGGGACGGTGCGCTTATTTTGTATAAATAGGTACCTATAGATACCTTATATTTTCTCTATATAATTATCTGTTCTCCCTTTGTTTTGTTGCTCTCATAAATACATATACTATGGAACTGTTCCTGAAAAAAATGTTACAATCTTTTACTAGACATTAATACTTACCTACTGAGAATAGCACAATGTCGACGTCCTTGGAACTGCATTAGGTACGACAATAATAGGAACACTTTGCTGGAGCACTTATCCATGTCATGAATTGGTTCCGAATAAAAGATATAGCTCGTAAATTCAATAAGGTTTTTGATGACTATATTTTCATACTCGTTCATTGATAGAAATAGAAACGATAACATGATTTGTTTCAGGAAATATGGACTGGAATAGAACTACCAAATTTTACGACCGCAAAGTAGAGTCACACGAATTACAAACTACATATTCGTTAGCACCTCTGATAGTATTCGAACCCCGGGCCTCTATCATTAATGTGTATATTATTCAATGTGTATATTCAATGCAGTAATCAATCAGAAAATGCATGTTTTCTATGTATCTTATTTTATTTTCATAGGAAAACTTACAGCCTATTTATAAGGCACTCGTGTATATCACTGGGCCAATTACAAGTTTCCACCTACAGGTATCATTATATAATATTAATGCTTAGCAACAAATAAATTATGTTTGCATATTTGACATAGTAATAGGTACTCAGTTCAAATTTCATATAATGATTTCTAGTGTTACAATAATCACTTATCTAAAGTTTGAGAGAACCAAATAACTCAAGAAACATGTGCGTTCGTATCGAGAGAACGCTATTAAACAACTTCATTATATATTTAACTTCACTTATAAGCTCTGTTGTTTTTCCTCAGTTAGTAAGTTAGTAAGTCAGTATGTTGCTGTTTTAGAAAATTCGCATTCGGAAAAAAAAATCTTTTATTTTTCAAGCGTATTGTAAGCTTGTATTTTTATTGAAACCTGATTTCTTTCGCTTCAAATATAATAAAATTACTGATGAACTAGCTCAATACTTCCTTAAGTCATAGTGTAGTGCAGAGACACCTGCGATGTATTTCTGCGTGTACGAGTAAAATTTTCTTATCAATAACAATTAAAAGAAACCTACCTATATTTCTTAAGCTCTCATTACATCAATAGGCTTTTTTGTTAAACTTGGCACGTCGGTCGTTCCGTCACGTTTTCCGAACAAACATTTCCCCCCTTGAAGGTTGATTTCTTACGTAGGAAGGAGACCATTGAGAAAATATGGTCACGTTTTCCTCGTTTTATTTCAATACTTGAGACATTAAAGGTTATAATATTTTCTTACAAAGTAGGTCGGTATTTCTTTTATGTCTTACTGAATTACTTTACAATTTAATCGTTTTATTTACCAAATTAGGTGACTATGTAAGAGTAAGGGAAATGTAATCAAAGACTTTTCCATACAAACGTTGTATAGCCTTATTTAAAATATTAAGTGTTTCAAACTCGGTGAAATCTTGCATGCATGTCCGAATGAGCCTAACATATTTAGGACAATATTTTAGACAGTTTCTGACGATAGTTACACATCAAAGAAGGGTCTACTGGAGTATCTTGGTACCTACAGAGACGTTGTCCTAATGTACTACACTCTTGTCTACACTGCATATCAAACATTCCAAGCAATACGTATCGATTTTCTATTCGCCTCCGTTCCCAATACTCTACGAGACTACGTGATCCGCATACGAACATAATGAAACTACATTAAGTTCAGTGCAATACGATGCAATGCACCACTCCTCATACCTGGATAGTTAGGTACCATGTCATAATAAACTACTCCAACGTTGTTCATGTGACAGAGATATTTAATTCTAGGCTGTCTTATTGCCACGAAGTATTTTCTGCCAGGAGATCACTTCACTTGTCATATTGCATGAATCGCTAAGGTATGAATACCAGGTATTTATGACTTATGAGTCTTATGTACCAGTAAGAACCCAATCCTACCTACCCAAGAGTGGGCGTTAATGGGACATTTGTAGTCGACAGGTGCTGGCTTGAGGAGAGGAGGGGTGATTGAAACAACATTAATGGCCTCACTAACGCGATAACCGTAGTGGTTTGTAAGACAAAGTGTTGTATCAGTAATAAAAGTATTACATCTTAGTATAATATTGTTCTGAAACCTACACTAGAAATATGTTCTATGCTAGAAGTGTGATTGTTACTATCTGTATTCGTTTTGCATGTACCTACTGTTCGTAGGCTTTAAGATGAATTTTTTAAAGCGTTTGTAGCGTAGCTTGCCTAGTTGTCAATAAGGGTAAGACGAATTGGTCTTTGAAAAATGTCAGATTGAGGGCGAAGGACGGATAGATCTCGTTTCGCATGCGTGCAAAACTACGCAATATTTAAATTTTAAATATCGTTAGCGATTTTTAGAAACAAATACTTGTAAATATGCGCTTTTAAAAAACGTAAATAACCCCCCAGGTACTGTATCACATAGTTGCTATATAATAATTACAAATAGTATTCTTACGATTTTCTATAGACACAAAACTTGATATGTGCGGAAATTTAGAGCTATTATATTCTAGATTTGTTCTATCGAAGGAATCGTGTTTTCGGAGCAGGAATAGTATTAGATATTTTATTTATTATAAATTTATTCATAAGTAGGGCGTACGCTCTTTGTGATTTGTTGCAGTCCTTAGAAAGTTAGAAGCCAGTATTCTAAGGTAGCCTGAACAATACATTTGACCGCAACATTACTAACCAAACACATAAAAAAAACAGCAAAAGAAATACTCTTGTATTATTCAGTTACCTGTGCATTAATGGACATAAGTATATTTAACGTTTTTTGTTCTTGGTGTGTCTAACTATGATTGTAGTCCAATATATAATGTATAACAACAAATAATAAAAACCTGGCAAATGTGGGTCGGAGTCTCGGTGAGAATCTTGAGTTGTATGAATAAGTATATAGTACATTCTGTAGGTACTTCGAGCATTGATATGACATATTAATGATTGAAGATTCTGTATTGGTAAGGAAGCCTCGTCTCGGTATGCGAGTCCAATTCGCACTTGACCGGTTTTGATTAAATTATTTTTGATACTTTTTACTATGTCCCGAAAATCATTTAAATCAAACAATAATATAGACAAATATTTTTGTAAACTCTTAGTTGGGTAACAATCCCTTGGTAGCAATTTATCAATCAGTCAAGGCAATTAGCACGGAATATCAAAGATGCTGCACTATTTTTTTTATGTTAAAATTATTTTATTCCTAAATCTCAAAACATAATTAAATTTTTGAGTTCAAAGCTGCTTTTGTATTCAATTTGAAATTTTTATATTTACCTCATAATTTCAAAAAGAATATGCTTCGCTGTGCTGCCTAAAGACCTGCTGTCCTGTTACTCAAATGCTTTTAACCAATAAAGGAATACACCCGATAGAAAAAGAAATCAAAGCTTGTAATAAAAAAACAGACATGAGATGGAATCCCTTATACTGAATTATGTATTTTTATTTCAGCGTCTTACCCGTTGTGTAGCGAAGACAAATAGAAAAACGTTTTACTTTATTACATTACCTCTCTGCTATAAATAGCTGCCAAGCACAAGTGAAGGTATCTCGTTACCGGAGTGAAGTATGACGTCAGTTTCAGAGTCTCCGAGGTCTGACTGTAGCGATCTCTTGAAATAGAAGTCGATCAATAACTGTGATATCGTTAACAAAGCCTTGGGGAGTCGGAGAGCTGCTCTCGTTATAGAAGGGCAGTTAAAGGTCGCTTATTTGAGCTTTCTTGGATTAGCAAGAACAAGCTTTGGAGAGTTGTAGAGAGGTAGCCTCTAATATATTTTGTGTTTTTTCTGGTGTTTATCATACTTTTTGACGGTACTCAAATACGAAGATTGTTCATACATGTAATAAGGTTTAGTATAAGATGTAGGTATGTATTTTTAAAGTTTTTAACACCAACCGGTGCAATTGGATAGCAAAGTAGTTAAGGCACTCGGTGCAATTACCGGGGGGACGGAGGTTCGATCGAGAAAATGTTAAGCTCTCATAGTTTATAAATATAATCATGATTCTCTTCTGCTTTCTCTGCAGTTCGCTCTTTAAATCCGTTGAAGAATAAAAAAATCTGACTAATTATTTATTATTAGAATAATTTGCATCGATCCATAAAAGATATTAATAACTACGGGATAAAATGTTATTAATTAGGCCCTTAATAACATATGTTATGTTTGCAGCGTCGACGCCGAAGACGCGACTCGGCAGCAGCAATGCGGGGTACCGTGACGAGCGGGGGACTCCGCATGATGCGGAGACCCATGAACCTGCTGAATCTCGCTGTGGTCCTCGCTGTGGTGTCAGCACCGTCGTTGGTGAGAGCTGATGTCATCTTCCAAGTCCCGGAGGTGCTGGTAAGATCTTTAAGCTTGGGGAGCACGGTGATGGACCTATTATGTTAATATTAACATAAGCATAACACAGCCATAATCATTTAACATGCATGCTTTGTTATACTATATGCGAAATTAATCAGATCAGTATATGATATATAACCTTAAAATATATGCTTGTTTCGGAGCCTAATTAGGTATATTAAAAAACATACATATACAGGGTTATTGGTAAAATGCTAACAACCTCTTACGGTTGACTTCTGCTAGTCCTAACAAACATTTTGGGATAAAAATATTTTTATTAAAGACTATTTATTTATTTACTTTTATACATTTATTTGTGTTTGTTAATGTGTACGGAATAAACACGAGAACCACATGATGTTAATAGTCTCTTGTGTCTGTAATTTATTATTACAAATTTTTTTATTACTTTTCTCAATGTCTCAAGGTTTGCGTAGTCTCAAGGTGACGGGCACAGTGCAATTCGTGACTTGTTACGAAATGCATCTGTTATATGCAGAGGTTAGACCCCTTCACATCAGGTGGGTCTCGAGCTTGTTCCGACTCATATCATCACACTTACATTTTTTTTTATTTTTTATACGTAACTGGGTAGCTCTTGACCACTATCTCACCTGATGGTAAGTGATGATGCGATCGATGATGGAGCGCGCTTACCCAGAAGGTATCTATTCACTCGCTTCTTGAAGACCCCTATATTGTACTTAACCGGAAACACAGACTCAGGCAGGGTGTTCCATTCCCTGGCGGTTCGTATGATGAACGAGGACGCAAATCGTTTCGTTCGGGAAAATGGAACATCAACCATATAGCGGTGGCGCTTCTGAGTGTCCCTGGATGTCCAGTTATAGAATGGGGATGGCGGAATCAAGTCATGCAGTTCCGTGGCACACTCCCCGAAATGCATCCGATAGAAAACCGATAAACAGGCGACTTTGCGGTGATGCTCGAGACTTTGGAGTCTCGTGCTTACAAGTTGGTCGTCGTTAATTAGTCTCTTGGCTCTCCTCTCAATAGCTTCCAGTGTCTCCAGCTGGTATTTGGCAGAACCATCCCAAAGGTGAGAACAGTACTCCACACACGTCCGGACTTGAGCCTGATAAAGATTAAGCATCTGTCCCGGTGTGAAGTAATGTCCCACCTTGGCCAAGCTCTTTTCAACACCAAGCTTTTTTGAGGCTAGCTGGGCTTTAGACTCAATATAGGAGCCGAAATTGAGAGTCGGTGTTAATGAGATGCCAAGAAGCTCAAGGTGGTTACTTATCGGCACGGATACATCCCTGAAAGTAGGAGCCAGGTGAAAAGGGCTCCGTTTGGCGGAGAAAAGACACGCCTGGGTTTTAGCAGCATTGAACTTGACCAGATTGGCATCGCCCCAATCGGAGACTGCCTTCAAAGAAAAGTTCAAGCGCTCAACCATAGCTTCCCTATGTGACTGGATTTGTTATGCACTGGTTCGTGCGTTAGATGTATAACTCTCCACAACGGTGCTGTCGTCTGCGTACCCAAAAATACCGGGTTTAAGCAGATCATTAATATGCAGCAGAAAAAGCGTTGCAGAGAGTACTGATCCTTGAGGGACTCCGGCGTTTATGGCCAATTGGTCGGAAGAACAGCCATCGATGACGACTCGAATCGACCGATCCCTCAAGAAATCTGAAATCCAAACACACAAACCAGTGGGAAGGCCGTATGAAGGAAGCTTGCTAATATGGCTATCGTGCCAAACCCTGTAAAAAGCCTTCGAGATGTCGAGAGAGACAGCAAGCGCCTCTCCGTAGTTCTCGATGGCCTCGCTCCAGATGTGAGTGGCTTACACTAGAAGATCCCCAGTAGACCGGTTTCGGCGAAACCCATATTGTCGGTCACTGAGGAGATCATTGTCTTCTAGGTATGCCAGGAGTCTGTGGTTCAGTACACGTTCCATCGTCTTACAGAGTATGGACGTGACTGAAATAGGCCTGTAATTGGCAGGGTCTGCGCGACTACCCTTTTTGGGCACGGGCTGCACGTTTGCAAGCTTCCAGGACTTAGGCACTTGACCAGTCGTCATAGACAAGCGAAAGAGGCGAGTCAATATTGGAGTCAACTCAGGCGCACACATCCTCAAGACTACAGCCGGTATACCGTCTGGACCACTAGCTTTGTTCACGTCCAGATTGCACAACGCTTTGCGTACTTCAGACTGTCGAATACGGATTTCTGACATTAAAGTCCCGCAATTCGGCAGACTAGAACGTACAGCATTGCCAGCATCATTACATAAGAAAAAATATAAGTAAATATTCAAAGCTTTATTCAAAGGGAGCGCGGCGCGGTCCAGTGTTGCCGCGGCGGGCGCTCTGGGCTCGGAGTGACCTCCGCACGTCTTGTCAGTGTATAGTTACGCACACATAGGGGTGCATGTATTAGTGGAGCTTTCCTTCTATACAAATATACACGTATTTACTGATGGACAAAATATGATAACGCTTTATGCAGCAATAAGCCCTAACAGTTTGTTGTTTTAAATTTTTTTGTTTGGATAGGGTAAAAAACAAAGGTTGAATTATATTTTGGCAAATCTCGTTATTTTAACAAGGTATTAATTGGACTCATTCTTGACTCAGTCATAATGACAAGAGATGTTCCAATACAAATTGGTAATTTTCCCATTGTCAACTCTACGGCAGTATTTTTTGAAGAAAGAGTATTATATTTATTGTTGTAAGTAGATAGTTATAGTAAAAATGCTGACATAAAGATAAATAAATAAATAAAGTTATTATAAATCGAATCGATGAAACTGTCACGAAGTTGCTTTTTAAAATCAGGCCAATTGAATGAAGAATGGAAACGAAGATGAGAAACGGACTGGGTAAAAAATGGCTCTGAAGAACAGCTACCGGAACACATCCTGACTGATCTTCTGCTTGAAAGAACTTGATATTTTTAGTTTGACAACTGTCACCAAATAAAGGCCTTGATGAGATCTTTTTTTTCTGTAAATAAACAGGTGCTCTCGGATCATCAGTTTCTAAGATATAGCCATTTTTAGTTTGACATCTGTCATCTGAAATGAAGACTCCGATGAGACACTTCTGTAAATTAACTAGTGCTCTAGGATCACCTGATCACAGAACTGACAACATGATTAACACTGTTCCGTTATACTGGGCGTATCAATTTAAGTACCTTGGGCCTTGGGCACGTAATCACAGCTGACCTTAGGGACCACGCCTCACATTGAGAGGAAGTGGAGGGCTCGAACAGAGCAAATAATATAGCCCGTAGGTTTTTTCGTTGACAACAGAAGTTAAAATAACGCTCTTCAAAGCATACGGTACATACACGTGCAGACTTTGGGCTAACTACACGAAGAAGATCTACAACGCCCTCCGCGTCCAATACTATAATGCGTTGAGGGCGGTGTTGGGGCTGGCACATTTCTGCAGTGCCTCGGGGATGTTCACAGAGGCACGCGCTCATTACTGCCCCGCGACTATGATACAGCGTGCCAGCTCAAACACCCTCCTCGATGATAACCGACAGGTCAGACTGTCCATATATTCTGCATTGCCGCGTTATACATATCGTGGCATTAAATGAGTAATGATATAATAGTTATTCAATTATAATCTTATTTTGACGTGTTTGAATGAAATATTGAAATATTTTTGTTTATTTATCATCAAAAGTTTCCGAGATACAGCCATTTTAGTTTGACAGCTGTCACCTAACATGATGACCTCTATAAGAACTACCATTTCTGTGAAGAAACTAGAAATATCAGATGAAACATTTTAAAATATAGGCGTTTTATGTTTGACAGTTATCATTTGAAATGAGGACCTGAATAAACTCTGTTTCCTGAAATGTTGTCACATCTAAAATACATCATACCCCCATCACAAAACTTGCTAATAGATAATGCGGATTTCTGAACACAATACATACATGATAGCTATAAAGTGCATGCAATGAGCTTATAGAAATGCAGAGCGAATGGCTAACTATGGGTGAATTTTGTATCCCTCTGGCGTTAAAGTGGCGCACCTTGATATACGACTGGTCTCCTGCCTTATTAAAATTCTATCTAAACGCCTTTCAGATGACCCTCCCAGACCAAAGTGACTTAGTAAGATGGGGGAAAGCCACCGAAAAGTCTTGCGGTATTTGTCGGGAGGCGATCGGTACAGCTAGGCACTTGCTGGTAGGATGCAAGGTGCTCCTTGATAGGGGTCATTATTCACGTCGCCATGATAGAGTCCTCGAAATCATACGTGAAGCCGCGAGTCTCTCGGTAGCTAGAGCAAAAAAAGGTTTGACCACGAATAAACGACACGTCGATTTTGTAAAAGAAGGGTGGGTCATCTACAAAATCTAAATGCAAGCCTTACTCCATCTTAGGCGCAGCTCCCGATTGGACTCTTTTGATGGACACGTATGAAAAACACTATAAAATTCCTGAGGATGTTGGTGTTTCGTCTTCCAGACCAGACATATTTCTGTACTCAAAAAATCTAAAACGCATAGTACTTATAGAACTTACTGTGCCGTGGGAAAAAAACATTCCGAAAGACCACACAATAAAAACAAACAAGTATTATGACCTAACAAATGAATTAACCAAAAACGGTTATGTGGTTAATCTGTATGCTGTAGAAGTTGGAGCAAGTGGTATACCAGCGAAATCCCTGTATAACCTACTTAAATCTTAGAACGTGTATCTAAGGTAGCATTAGTAGGATCCTACCAAATTTGGTTAGGCAGGGGAGGAGGCTCGAGCGGTGAAGGAGAGCATTGATATATCATAAAGGGGCCCCTTAATCCTACTCCTGGGTTGCAAGTCCCAGGCCCCTCTGGCGTCTTCCTGTGCAACGCTATGGACCCCGCACCCGCACGGTGAATCCATGGAATGCTAAGAAATTCGTCTCTCTAATGCTACTATCAGATTGAACTTCTTTTAACTTCTTCCCTACTAAAAGCTCATTTGTCCCCACCTCAGGTGAGACACGCGGCCGTGACTAAGCCCGTGGGCACGGGTAAGCCCAACGCGACCGTGAACCCCTCCGAACAGTGGCCCGAGACCGAACAGGTGCAGGAGCGGTACGAGTACTTCGTAGAGCACGCCGTCTCCACTTCCGACGCCAAGAAGATGGCCATGATGCTGAAGGTGTCTCAGAGTAAGTACCAATATTCGTCACATTTTACGTGTTTTGTCGTGTATCGTGCTGCGCTCATAATAATAATAAGTAGTAAATACCATATCCGAGAAGTATATACGAACACAACATTTTGAGATGAAATAATTGCCATAAATTTTGAAGGACTTTTGAAAGCAAGCAGAAAATCTGTCGCCAAACACCTAACGGTGTGTTCCGGCAGCAGTCCTTGAGAGCCAGTGAAATTACGGGCACATGAGACTTAACAACTATGTCTCAAGGTGACGGGCGCAGTGCAATTCGTGACCTGTGACGAAATGCATCTGTTATAGGCAGAGGTTAGTCCGCTTAACATCAGGAGGGCCTCAAGCTTGTCCCGTGACAATAACATAAAAAAAATCTGGCCTTTTTAACTATCTTCTCAGGAGAGTCGAATTTCTTTCCTACTAATATAACGTTAGTTGATTACAGTAACTTAAGAAGATATGATGAGTCACCGATGTGTACCTCAGGATCTTTGGATTCATAACATAGCCTAGGACCAATATCTTTTTTTCCATCTATTAAACCTTTTTTCTAAAGAATTACTTTACCTCTGCCTTTTTTACTCCTGTGGGTAAGCAAAGTGGGGTAAAGTCGCAACTTCTCAGTGGGATCTTGCTTAGTATCAAAATAAGCGTGCTGTAATCAAATCGTTTAGAAATAAATTGAGTTCGCCTCCATTGTCACAGCAATGGCAGTCCGCTAATTGCACTGTTTGATGTGACTCAACTATTACGTACTTGAGTCTTCAATTAAGACTCCGATGACGACATCTTGAATTGGGAATTTTAAATAAACTGGATTAGAGCCGTGACCTCGGATTGTTGTGTCAAGGATAAGATTAATTAGAAGTATAAAGGTAAATTAGCGCTACCTGAGGGATTATACACTCGATCCAGTGTCATATTTCAAGCTTAGCAGATGAAATATTACTACCCACGTTTCCGGAAATATATAGGAGTAACGTGATGATGAAATTGTTGTAAAGTTATTGTATATGTTTTATTACATGGTTATTAAATATGTAATTTTTCTTTTAAATGCAGCCGGGGAAGTTTTATGTAAGTGTTTGAAACCATTATGTTTTTAGTATAAAATATTTTTGTTTCTACTGCCGTATAACATTATAAGACTATAAAGAGATTTTGCGCGTTTCTTTGGATACCGCCTTCTTCCTTTGCTGTGGTAGGAACTAGGTACAAGGCAGAATAAATGGTGACAAAACTAGTCATACCTCTCTCTGATGAATAATTAACTTAAGACTATTCTTAACTATTTCCCCCTTTATTTATTCCCCTATTACTTCTACCATTACTAGTACTGACCGTTTAGAACATGTAAAATGTTCACCACGACGCTGCATTGTCTTGCAATCCGGAATGCAGTAATTTCAACGCTGCTGCTTGGCGGAAATTTTGATAAGGGCGGTGATACTATCCGGACATCTTCTTTACCCGAAATCCTACTATTTAACAAAACTAACTGAACAAGTTTAAAATGAAATATTGGAAGTATTTTAGAGACTTAAATCTATAGACAGGCTAGGTAAGGCCGCATGCTACCTCGGTAGTGAAGACATCCTGGTGTGGCGAAAGCGTTTCATTGAAATCTCGATATTCTGGGTTTGATTCCTGGGTACTTGTAGAATTTTTTTGACAAAGAAACACGCACCTAAGCACTTAATAGCAGTTTCAAGTCTACAATAGGCTCACTATGTGACAATTACATGCGACCAGAACATAACTAGCGAAACGTCACCTCTTTCAACCTCGATAAACGCGTGAGTAGGTAGTATGTACCTGTAGTATCTCAAGCCAATTAGGTACATTCCAATTTAATTTAGTCGCTATTAAATTTTGTTGATACGAGTAGAAGACCTGAAAATCCAATTCACAGCTGCGATGGGGTCGCCGCGGCCATTACTGGATTAATTGGATTGAAGCAGAACCTAGTTCTTTAGGAGCACCAGTATTTATAGGAGGTTATGTGCATACTAGTTTCTCAATTAAATTAATCAAGTAAATAGAGGTAGATCTTCAAGTACCTAATTGGTTCTTGTTAGCGGTTTTAACGTCTTAAGGCTCACGCATCGCCTAATATACAGCACGCACTCACGTTGAGCACGTTGGGGTGCTATCGCATGTTGGGCAACGTCACACAATACATAACAACTGTTTACTTTCTTAAACGCCCTAATAACTAGAAAGGCAGTGCCTTTCGTTATAATAAGAACCAAAACATTTCCAATTTTGAAGCATGTAGCGAAGTTTGCTGAGCCGTTCTGGATCTATCAGCAAAGTTTTAAAGCAACGTCCGCCGCGGTCATGACTTGGATGGGTGACCGCTAGTGACATTACTATTGAGCGCTTCCGTGCTTCGGAGGGCACGTTAAGCCGTCGGTCCCGGTTGTTGTCTTATGATGACAGTCGTTACAGCATGGTGGTAGGGCATTTTGCGAATGCCCGCCTGGCTAGCTACCACCCTGAAGTAGAAAATCTGTAGCCAAGCACCTAACGGTGTGTTTCGGCAGCTGTCCTTGAGAGCCAGTAATTCTTGAGTAGCCTGAACAACATCTTCGACCGCATCATCACTTACCATCAGGTGAGATAGTGGTAAAAGGCTAAACTATCAAGCATAAAAAAGAGGGTTTGCATTAGATACACCGTCAGTCATAGAACTGAATCCAAAATGTCCATTGGTTAATATGTTTTTTTTTTCTCTATTGTTGTAGAAGACATTTATTGTTCCACCACACATAAGTACCTTTATTGGGATAAAAGAAAGAAGATGATAATTATATATACAAGTTTACTGGAAAAATGCTAACCACCTCTTAGATTTGACTTCTGTTACTTACAAACATTTTTATTAGTAGAATGTTTTTTTTAATGTGTTTGTGACCATATAAGCACGAGAACCAGCTGATGTTAAAAGTTTTCTTATGCCTGTAATTTATTATTTAATATTTTATATTACTTTGCTCGATGTAAATATTCAAAACTCTATTCAAAGATAGCGCGGCGCGATCCAGTAGTGTCGCATTACATTGAAATTACTTTTTACTACGAAACACAGAAACACTTAAAAGTATCAGATAGTATTAGGAAAACCGTTTTGAGTATACTATCTGGTTTTTAATTCGAGATCTAAAATGTAAACAAAGAAATGTCAATATACTTATGTCATTAATCATTATCAAACTGACAGGTTAGGGGTATTCAATATAAAAAAACAACATAATCCGTAAAGGCAAACCCTGCTGCGCGAAGTTTCACACATTTTTATTACTTTGAAATAATTTCACACCTTTATAATATATATAATTAACTAATTTCGTGGAATGTGAGATCTTGCATAAACCGATGTCGATTTGGAGATCCATAAAAATAGTTAATAAGCATAAGACTAATGTAAAGACGGGATACTAGCTGGAAAACCACTGATGTTTTTCAATCATCATCATCAAGAATTAAACAAAAGCAATCAGCTGCTGAAGATACTCTTGCTTAACATACAGAGAAGCACCACCAAACCTATAATAGTGATACTTCTCGACTCCGACAGTGCGAGTAAGAACACATGTCAATGGCGCTAAGCGTCAATTCACACTGAAGTGGCAGCGGCCCGCAGTTTTACTGCAAACCATTTTCAACTCTTTCTCTTTCACTACAATGCACAGTATTGTTTGAAAGACTTGCAAGGGTCGCGAAGCAACGACTTAGTGTGATACCCCTGCTTATCCCCGATTGCCGATCTAGGAGCTGTCATGATAAAAATAGTTTGATAATAAAGTTGTCAACCGCTGCCCTTTTTTGTTAAATGGAGCCTAAAGCAGTACAAGAACTTAATTATTGTCAATAACGTGATAGTATAATTTAAAACGCAACTACCGTTGACATTCACTTTATTGAACACCAATATTCTTTATAATTTTGTTTGCATGCGTATGTGTGAAAATTCCGGACGCATAAGAATTCTCGCCGCATTCAGGATAAGATTACTCAAATTTCAACATGTCATGTCCATGTCCGAAATTCCGGACACATGGCAACCCTACTAGCGCTCTTATACCACATTTAACACGGTATTCTATTCTATAAATAATAGGTATATTACCTATACGATGTTGATGATACTCACATATTCTCGTCATCCAATTAACCAGTAAACATTTTGATGCTAGGGATAAGGCGACAATTTCACATTATTAACCGTCAGATGCACACTGTAATTGGCACTAAACTTCTGTGATATGAGTATGTACATGATTATACCATTAAATCGCGCAAAATGCCACGTCACCTTTGAAAATAACTTTGTTTGTGAACATATAAAAGCTCAAACTAGAAATATGCCTGAAAAAGTATTTTTTTTGTTTATACGTTCTCTTGTTTTGTAGAATCGCATTCTTCCTGCAGTATTTTGTGTAAGTGATTTGTGGTATTCTGTAGATATGCGTAGACTTATGTGTTAAACCAAATCAATCACTTCAAAATAAGTAGTGTCTGCCTTCTCGTACTATAATTGTAGTGGTCATAAGTCACACTGGACGATCCGTTTTGGATCGGGAATCCACGGATCAGGCGCGGCAAGAAGCGCGATTCGCCACGTACTCGTAGGTACTCGTTCGTTCATGTCACGCTCCACGGGGGCAAACTCCCACCCTTAACGAAACCATCTTGAAAAATGAGTTTTTGTTTCATGCTTAAAATAATCATTCACAGTCACGAACTATCACCGACCCACAATCGCGTCAAGCAATATTGGTTTGATCCTACTTAAATAACGAATGAAATATTATGTACCACGGATGTGCAAGCAAGATACATTATCCTGCGCGCACTCTCCCGAATTATGATGTTATTGAACGGTTTCACCATAGTTTTATGACATTTTATTGTTACTGCACAACAACTGTCTTTAGCTTTTTATAGTTTCACTCATCAAATATTTTTACTGCATTTATTTTCAAGTATAATAGAAATAAACACATTATACGTAATTTACACATTAATTATACCCATTTTTATCGTAAAATATAAGAGAAAAATAATCTATGTGCGAACTCAACAACCCGTCGTTGTGCTGATTACAGCTGAATACTAGATTATGCATCGGCGTAGGTTATACGTTATACATTATATATCCTGACAAGCTCAGAAAGGCATTGTTTATCACTCGAAATCAGTGTGGAAAGTGCATGCTATATATACGCCACGATCTAAGAAAACAGTATATTATTGTATCATGATATACTCGTACGTTAGATTGGAAACGATTTTTAAAATTCGAACTTTTATAAATAAAATAGTCTAAAAAAACTTTACTTTCAATTTTATATTGCACCTAGCATTTTCCTTGCTAGAATGAGGTGAAAAATTTTATGCTACGCTCGGCAGCAAAGTTATTTTTGGTCTTTTTCTTTCCTTTCCTTTGAAACTTCGCTCATAATCCTTCGCTTCCTCAGGTTTCAATAAAAGGACTCGCGCCAAACAACAATTTTGCAGCCGCGCAAATAAATACTTTAGCTTTCTGTTCAAGTATTGTATTCAATATTTTGTTTTCCTTCAATATTGTACACAATATGTCCGGTTTATAAATCATTCCGAGATAGATACCCGTAACATACAGGACGTTACTGTGACCCACAACAGACAGACAGGATAGTCAAGTTATCAGGATTTAGTATTACCCTTTCAGTACGAAACCCTAAAAAATAAAAATGGTAATATTCATTGGACAATTGCACTTGGTACCTACCATTATTCGTAGGCAGCATAAACCTTCAGCGGCGTATTCAGCCCGGCTCGATAGGCCAAGCCGCATTGTAGTCGAACCTTCGCTATACCTATTGAATGTAGATTACCTACCTACGTGGTATTGTCCTCTCTATGTACCTCCATGACAGATAATACATGCTCCAGCCCCAACCCTGTAATCTACGCATGCGCACACGTAATCAGTAATCATTCGTTGTTGTGCTAATTAGGTGTTCAACTAATCACAGCGTCCACAAACATTACCTACCTATTATGCTACAAAGTATACATAAATACGGAATAAAAATAGTAGACTCATGTTTAGGAAGGTCTCATGCTAGTAGTACGTATGGTAAAGGAAGTAAAGGTTGTAGTTAAGTTTAATAAATAAACTTTATTTATGAAAATTTCATGTTCGTATGTATAGTTTAGTTACTCGTTTAATTAATATTGTGGTTCCAAACAATACAGTATATAGCATATAAAAAATAAATAACATGCAGACGGACTTACTTTTAATTTATAAAACAAATTAAAAATAAAATTACACATTAAATTTTAATATATAAGTACTATGGTAAATGTTTTTTTCTGGAACTCTTTACAAGGGCTCGTATTTTAAAAACTTATTCCACGTTAGAGAAAAAGTTTTTAAAATAAAAATAAAAAGCACTTTTCCACGCGAATGATAAACTCTGAGATAGTGAGATGAAAGAAAATATTCATCCTACGTGCCCTTATGATATAATTATTGCGGTATAGAATATAGTCAATTGCAAATATTATAGTAAATTGCTTTTTAATTAATTGAGTTAATAATATCTTCATGACACTATAAACCTGTAAAGAAAAAAAAATAAGGATACTATCTGCGAATTCGAACCAGCCGCAATGGTATTCTGCAAATGTTTGCTGCCCGTTTTGACTGTCCCATCCAGCATAAATGGATGTCTGTGCTCATGGGACAGAAGTTATAGTTATGTAAAATGTAACCAATAGTATATTTTTGAAATGTGTGTGATTATTATAATGTATTTATGTTATCAATTAATTATTTAGTTTTATGGATTCTTGTGATCTGAAATAAATGACATTATTATTACTACCTGGCATTAGTCATCACAAAATCTTAGCAGAAAACGGGACATCTCGTAAATTACGTGGCACCTGGTGCTGGGTGCACCCTATCTGTGAGTAGTAGGTAAGTGATGGTTGATGAATGATGGTGCAGTGTAAATAATAGTTTTCAAATATTTTTGTTATGGTCACATGGAGGCTAATCTATGAAGGTGAAGGGGCGTCACAGCAACATCATCAAATTACATGTTTTCCTCCCAAAAATAAGCGCCAAGGTCCAAGAGGCGGAGCTCCATCTATCAAAGTCGTTAGTACCAATGTCACAACGGAGACGTTAATCGCCAACTATTATAAATGCGAACGTGTGTTTGTCTGTTTGTCATGATTGGATTTCGTCTGCAGCAGTACCTTACAAGAGTACCTTACTGTATCAGCTGGATCGTTCACTGCTGAACACAGCCTCTATAGAGATAGATATTTGCCATAATCCCCACGCTTGGCAGGCGGCTTGAGGATCGCAGTGTAATATAGCATTGACGTATATATTATCTCGATGTAATATAGCAGTTCTTTAGAAGGTGCTGCTGCCCACCTTTAAGTATTTTTCCTTTAGTCGCCTCTTACGACACCCACGGGATGATATGGGGTTGTGCAATTCTACCCACGGGGGAGAGTACCTTACAACTACGTAATCCAGAAGACTTTGGAGTCAGTGCAACTATCGAAATGCAAGAAATCGGCAGATTTTATCTTCAGATAGGAATGTCCTTGTTTGAATGATACTTTTGGATCTACCTATTCACATTTTAAAATCATAACTGTATTTTTGACGAACCTTGACTAATATAGCCCAAAGTGTCTTAAACATAAATTTGCCCGAAAGTGTATAAATAATATTATAGAATAAAATCATCATTTAAGCAAATGTTATAAACATTTTCTCTCATGTGGTGCCGGGTTAGACTTGAACCCCCTTATCTTTTTGTGGAGTCCTAAGAGGCAATGGAAAAATGCCAAGAAGTGAGCAGCAGCACCTTCTCAAAAGCTGTCATCTTATATTGTGATCCCAAGACGCCTGGCAAGCGTGGGAACTGTGGCTAATCCCCCAATGAAGGACACCTTTGTTTAACGGTGAATGTTCCAGTTTACGTGATGATGATATGAAGAAAAAGCAGTTGAACGAGTTCGGAACTGAACGACTGTGAACTATGGACTTGAAATTCGCATACAGTAGAATCCTCAAGAACTGATAGGTTCTGCGTGTATTCTAGGAGAAATCATGGAATATTCCTAATTAACGCGGTCGGAGTCGTAGGTAATAGCTAGCTATCATAGTCATTAGCTGCCAGCAACCGAACAATCTAAATTATCCTGCAAGAGGAATAGTGAGTGTTGTGTAGTCCCCTAAGGGTACTGTAGTGTAGTACAGTCCCCTGGGGGACTTTAGTGGAACAAGCGTGGTTATCTACCTAAATCATTACATGAATAAATTGACAAAGCAAGCAGATTGCTGGTTATTTTCCCATGTCGTCCCTATTAGGTACGTTTGTATACATAACTGGTTACATAAGGCTTAGTTCTTATATAGAATTATATAACACGTTCAGTGACTTAGGCATAACAAACAGTTGTTTATACTCGCTCGTAGCGAATTTTGCTTAGCTGTTCTTAACCGTCAGCAAAGTTAAGCAACGTCCGCCGCAGTCATAAGCTGTATAGGTGAGCGCTAGTGACATTACTACTGAGCGCTTCCGTGCTTCGGAGGGCACGTTAAGCCGTCGGTCCCGGTTGTTGTCTTAGGATGGCAGTCGTCATAGTATTGTGGTAAGGCATTTTACGAATGACCGCCTGGTTAGCTACCACCCTCAAGTAGAAAATCTGTCACCAAGCACCTTACGTTGTGCTCCGGCAGCTGTCCTTGAGAGCCTGTTATTATAAGTTAGCCTGAACGACATCTTCGACCACATCATCACTTACCATCAGATGAGATCACTATCTCACCTGTCACCACCTTTGACCACTGTCCAAGGCTAATCTATCAGGCATAAAAAAAAACTGTACCTACGTACTACTCGTTATAAGTGACATAAACACGCAACGTTGCAAAAATTTGTCAAGATAACTTGGTAATTATTTCTCGTGAAATGTTATTTCTTCTTATTAAGTGGAGAAGCGAGAAACATATTCTAATAATAATAACGACATTCAAGTGGTATTTCGTAAGTGTCCCAGCGCACTCCGTCTCGGCTGGTTGACTTCATCTAATTTTTTTCTACAATTACGTTATACTCCGACCTTCGATTAGTCGACTGACGTCAAGCATTTTTTATCATATTTTTCTCTATTGAAAGATATTATACGTAGCACTTTTCCGCTTCAAACATTTTATCTCATGCCTCGATATTTTCTTATGAAATTAAGGGACGTATGAGATTAATCAAGTAAATAATGTTTTCATTACAACAAGTTGTATGATATGTCTAGTAGTCCACAAGTGGTACATGTTTTGCACTTGGAAATATTAGATGTTTCAGTAACCGTTATGAAGCATTGATGGCTCAGTGGCATTGGCTATGGACTGCCGAGCAACAGGTCCGTGGTTTGAATCCCGCCGCGGGCTTGAGCTTCATCCCATGGTGGAATTTTGCGAATGCCCGCCTGGCTAGCGACACCCTCAAGTAGAAAATCTGTGGCCAAGCACCTAACGGTGTGTTCCGGTAGCAGCCCTTGAGAGCCAGTAAAATGACAGGCACATGAGACCTAACAACTATAGGTCTCAGTGTGACGGGCGCAGTGCATTCGTCGTCGTCGAAATGCATCTGGTGGGCCTCGGGCTTGTTCCGTCACAATAACATTTAACATTTACCTCCTGGGAACGTTATCAATGGGTAGATACGTATATCCTGTCCCTTTTGGAACATAGTAATACAATTTACTGCTTGCTGGAGGCTGAATCACGAGCAAGCCGGTTTTCTTACAAGTACTAGTATACCAAAACTATGATTTAATCGATTTATTAATTCTTTGGGATCCTAATTTATAGTCCCTCTTCTTAAAAAAATCAACAAATATATGTTTAAATTATTGAATAGCAACTCAATCGGCTTTAACATCAACGTGAAAGGCTATTACCGAGCATCCGTCAATATCTAGCAATGAGGTCAAAGTGGAGGGGGGTCGTTACACCCCTCTCTCGGACTACCTAGAATACCTTTATACCTCTCCCTCCCCCTCGCTTGAGTACCTACTGGATCGATAGTGCATCGGTTGGTATTACGGCACATGCGTAATACGACTCGAGGCCTTTTTGTGTTGAGTTACAGCCAGCCTTTTTTAATATTCAGCTACAATACGAGAATTGGAATATATTCCAAGACACATAATTTATATTAAAGGAAGGTCATAGATTGCCTTAGTGTTATAGGCGGTCTTGCATTCGCTTTACATTTGCTGTATTTTCTCCAAAGAAAAATGCAAAACTTTTAATTGCTTAACTTACCTGGTGTTTTTCTGAAAAAAAAAAACATGGGGTTTCATTTATTTTGTTCTGGAAGCTTCGGTTGATTCAATTCGTTCCAACTTTTTTCACAGTAAGTTTATGCAGAATTTCTCTAATTATTGGTACAGAGCTCCAATGAGACGTAAAAAGTGATACCACGGATGATCGACGTTGAAACCGACAGTGAAAATGTTTGTTGAGTTAAATAATAACTTTCTGTTCTCATCTAAGAAGCTTGTAGATGCCTGGATAAATACATATTTATGATATGAATAAAAACGGATTTATAAATCCTTATAAGAAATAGTAGATTATGATACAAGTGAGCTAAGGTCCTCATTATACACGAGGACGTGTGCAGCAATCAGCCGAGTGTATAATGAGCAAGTTTCTCATGAGTTTCATACGCACTTTTTCAACACCCTTGTTCTCCCCCATGTCTCTCACGATGGCGTCTGTTCCACGAGCGGGAGAGTGAGAGATCCCTCTCTCCTGCTCGACGATCTACCGTGATCCTCCGCTTTGCTAATCACCTCTTGGGAATACTTCTACCGTATCAGCTATCGCTTCGATAAAAAGAAAATCAAAGAGCTATGTCGTATGCTAGTGATTTTAGTTGTTGGCCTTCCTTGCTCGCGAAAGTTTATAGCTTTCTCTAGGTTTGGTTACATTTATTCACCATTTAGCTGTATAAATTTATATTTATAATTATGTAAAGCCTTTGGTTCAAGGTTACAGACAGGAAATCAGGAGTCAAGTTTATTAAAATTCAATGTGAAGTACCATTACTTGTTATGTGGTGTACGTCTTAAATGTAAGAGTTTCGTCATTGACACCTCCATTGTTTAATATAGGTGTTTGGCATTCTGGATGCGCGGTTATTACGATGCTAATGTGTGGTGGGTATTCCACGCAATCGCGATGCGAATTCCTAATCACGGATTTGCCGACGTTACGTCCTGTCGTACTTCAAATCGTTATAATTTTAGTTGGGATACCTATATTTTTTCCGCTGCAGCAAGCCAATATATTTTTTCAAGTTAGTGAAAATATCACTGAATTTAGATCTTTCGAAGATAAAGTATCACGTTAAAAATAAAAGAACTCGAAGTGCCAATCATTCTTTTAAAAAACTAGACAGCATGGACAATACAATTACCTCTAAATAATTGTTATTTTCATGTGACCAATAAGACACGATGTTTTTTGAAATACCAACGCTTTTTTTTTCAGATAAAATTTAAAGGCTTTCGCCAGGGCTTTCAGATAAAATTTAAAAGCAAGTGGCGTTTATGAAAATGTTTTAGTAGGCTAACTTCCCGATGGTGTGCATTCCAGTCCCTGAGACAACCCCGGGGTGCGGCAAGTGCACTAAGCGCGAGTTGGACTACTGCGAGACGAAGCTGCTGGCGGACCACTGCTGCTGCGAGCGGCACTTCATCCCCGAGCCCTTCCCGTGGCTGCCGCACACCTGCTACATCGGCCCCGAGCGCTGCACGCCGCTAGCCAAGAACTGCGCTCACTACGCCAGGCTGAGAGACTGCTGTTGCATGAAGAAACTTGCTCAACACTGTGAGTACGAAGTTAAACTTCATAATACCTATTGCATGTGTTCTGAGCGAACCATAGGCGTGGTTAAACACTGTGTACAAGGCGTAAGGACTCCTGCTGTTAAAATAACTATAGAGAAATATTCGTAGCCGCTTCATGCCTGAACGCTAATTAATAATGTACGAACAGACAATGCATCGGATACTTTTTGTACAACAGACTGGCAAGTATTTGACCGCAGTCTCACCGACGACGAGAGAGAAGAAGCGCGGACGCGGTCGCCGCCGCGGGAACATACTACCCACCGACCTACCCACCCACAGATCGAACTAGAGCGGACCACCGTTTACCCGAAAGAACTGTAGAAATTACACACGCCACTTACCATCAGGTGAGACTGCGGTCAAATGCTAGCCTATCAGGAATTAATTACAAAGTAAAAATACCCTGAGATTAGATCTGAGTACTAAAGTAGTGAATTTAAAAGTCAAAATCTTAATACGTTTTCCCATATCCGACGGTCGGTAAAATTGTCACTTCCAGCGAAATGAGCACTTACCTATATAAAATATTTATGAAAGAGCTGAGTGAAGCTTAGAATAAATGTGTTTAATATATTATTCTTTAAAAAATTTATAATTCCTTAACGTTTGTGCCTTAGACAACAAATTGTTAAAGTGACCAGATTAATCTAGTAACTAACAATGTCTGTTGTTGATTTACGTTTGTCGATAAACATACACGTATAACAATAATAAAGGGACGCACCCCGTCTCTTCTTCCATACCGCATTCTTAATTTATTTACGGAGATCATGCTCCCGACCATTTATTTGTATAAAACAATTATTATAAATAAGTATAAACGTTTTTACTAAAACAATATTCATTTGAAATAACACTTACGTAATAATAATAAATATTTTAAGAAAACAATATATTAATATTAAAACATATCTCGTGACAATTCCGCATAATTTTCCTGCTAAGCCGGCGTGACGTCACAAACACCAGGCAACCAAGAAACTTCGACGCATTTCGCTTCCACACGAAGCATCCTCAGGAGTTCATGACTCTTCGAGCACACGATCGAGAAAGATATATATTATTAATTCCTAAAATAAAATTGTTAGTGACTATATATTTTTTAATCCACTAATCCACTGCCAGTTGCTGCCAGAATTTAGAGGAATAACTATGCTAAATTTTGAGCAAAATAGATTATATCGCAGTATTAGGCAGGTATACAGACACGTGCGTCTAGGTTTTTATAATCATGGCTTTTATACATAACATAAGGTATGCTAGAAAATCATTAATGCTCTCAAAACAGACAATACCCTCCAACGGCTCAACGGCTCCTGAAAAAGCAAACGTAGATTTATATTTTTTTATCACCTCATCAAGATGTAAAAAATTAACCAAAATCAGTGCTTATTCGGAGAAGGAAATAAAGGAAAACGTCGAGACCTGGTTGAGAATGAGCGCCGAGTGGTTGTGGCAAATCTGAAATAATGAGTTGGACAAGCTCATTATTACATAAATAAGCCTTACAAGGGACAATTTCTACAAAAACAAATGTAATTGCATTCTTCATAACCATGACAGTATCAATCTTCACAAAGAGTTTAAAGAGTTAGCAAAACTAACATCAAAAAACCAACTGGACCTCAGACTCATTGTACAGGAACAGATTTAATGCGAGCTCGGATGTATAAATACGTAGACGTAGGAAAAATACTTGGTTGCGAAACATTCGAGAGTGGACCAGTATTTCCAGCGTGGAAGATCTATTTCGCTTGGCACAGGATAGGAATAAGTTCGCTGAGCTGACAGCCTAGCTCCAGTAATAGAGAGGCACCTGAATAAGAAGATACACGTAATATACTAATATACAAATTTTATATGACTGCCCAAAATGAGGGTCATGTCTTTACGGCTTATGTTAGTTTCTTTATTCCACCATAACATGTAAATGCTTGAACAGATTTGGATGTACTATGGGGTATTGTTAGTGACACGGGCTATATACTTATAGGCAATGTGGTCGCGTTTTTTAATTAATAATATATTTGCTTGATATTTTAAATAGTAATGTGTTTTCACTTAGATACAAACCAGTCCAATGCAAGTCGAATTTTCGAACCAAGAATTCCGTGGGCCACATAATATATCTTTAACTTTTATATTTATCCAAGAATGTGTTGCCCATCTATCCGTGCGGAATCGTTAGAGATATTCTGACTCAAAATTGACATAATTTTAAACAGTTAACAGGCAACAACGTTTCCAGGTAATTTGTCTAATGCAACGTTGTTTGGTTCTAGGGAAAGACATCCTCTCGCAGAGCAGCAGCATCGGTGCAAGTGGCTTCTCCGTCATTGTGGTCTCGATGATAATCTTCACAGTGTACTTGTGACATCAGGACCCGCGGCGTGGCTACGCCGTCCCCACGCTCGTGTAATAACCCTCGCTCACCTACCGTCTGGACTGGACTTTGGAAGATGTTGGCCTAATTTGTGTGATACTAGACTTGTGAGGGGTTAGGTCATTGAAAGTTGTTCTGTAAGGTTTAAAGGAAGAAGAAGACTGGTGAAAAAATCTGGGTATTGAATGAAATGCGAAGTAATTAGGAACAGTCATGATTTGAAAAGCCAGACTGCGAAACGACATACATAGTAGGTGATGATTATTAACATTGTTTAACAGCTTGATACCAAATTTCTTTCTTATTCAAAAGAAAGTTTAGCTACAAAAATGAAATGGACTGAACACGGACTTGATTTACCCGCACTATGTTTACATGTACCTATACGACGTGTTGCACAACAACGTGTAATGTAGTAGCTCCTTTAATGTATTTTTCTCTGAATCTTGACATTTGATGTATTATCCACTACTAGGTATTAAATTAGATGGTAAGACTTTAAAAATATCTGCATAAATGTCAATAGCGCACACTTTTTGAAATATACACCTAACCAATGAAAACTTTGGGTGCATGTCGACACCAACAAGATAAAAAGTAATGTTTGAAAAAAAATACGTTTTGTACAATACATTTATTGAAAAATTTAAATTAGAGATATGTTTCAATACACTGTTGATATTACTATCAACATATTTTTAATAAGAGGGCACGAAATATGAATACGTGATATGTACCAAAATCATGATTAACACATGAATTAAAATTATATATATATATGTCTTTATGACTAAAAAGAATATTGGTGTAGTAAATGCTCACCTACGTAATAACTGAAAATTAATGACAGCCTTCAATTAAACTTTGTCGCCAAGCACCGGACGGTATGTTCCCGGAAACAGTAACTGTCTTTATCCCATTTTAAGTTTTACTTGGTAACATCCTGAAGCATATCATCGCTTATAACAGTTGAAATAGTGATCAAATGGTAATCAAAAAAACAATCATACATTAACCAAAGTTAACTATGTAGTTTTATATTTCTTATATGTAGGTATGTAAGTTATCATTGTATCGTGCTGTAAATATAACATTTATTCAGCTTTATTTATTCTAGAAATGTAACAGAGTAGCTGTGATTTTATTTTAGTGAGGAGATTAATTTTATTGTGACGTGGATGACTCTGAAATGCTACAACTATAAAGTAAACATTTGCGCATAAAACTGATTTAAGGGTAGTTAGTAGTAACATTTTATATCCTTATGTAACCAATTATAAAATTAACCAAATTATATCTGTGCAGTGACAGCCAGGGTAAATTGGATAAAATAATTATTCACCACTCATAAGCCGTAATACAGTATTAGTGGTTAATAATTGTTTCATCTTGTGTGACGTATTACGTAGGAGTTACTTTATAAAATACACATCAAATGAACGTGAAAAATTAAAACATTAAAATCACTGTGTGAAATGATGTGTGAAATGATATTTTTTCACATTTTATGCTGCAAAAATTACACATTTCAAATACAAAAGCGTCACCTCATGTGTAGTAACTAAAAGCGAAGCGCAACACAAAATCATCATGAAATTGATGAACAAAAAGGACGGAAATGAGATATGTAAAATTATTATTGTTTGATAAAGCTTGGTTTGGCATGAATTCTAAAGTGTTTCTATTACTTACGAATTTTTTTAGTCTAGAAAAATTGCAAACGGAAAGGCTGGATCGTGGACTAAAGGAGAAAAATGTATTTTGGAAAGAGTTTTGGATTGTCTGTGATTCGTATGAAAAAGCAAATTTAATGAGCTATTAAGCGAAAAGTCCGAACAAAAACTTTGAGGTAAACATTATCTTAAAGCTATATACATACGTATGTATATTATTATATATCTTTCATCTGTGTATTATAATAAGATATTATAGGTACTTCTATTTACATTCTACTTGTATTATACACACGGAAGTAGATCTCATACCTTGGGTCTAAAACTTTGTAGTAAGTTAGTATATTGTGTATGTAATCAATCACCTATTTAGGGGTGGTTGATTCACGATTGGTGTAAGCATAACTATCCTATCAGAATGTCATCCTATGTGTTACGTCATAATATTTTACAATATATGGTTATTATAATATAACTCAAAGGAATGCCGGTTTCAAATTATAATGATGGATATGTCTTTGATTATCTAAGAAATAATAATATCTACAAACATTGCATTTCAGTGATATTTATCACAGATAGTTCAAGCAATTTGAACATTAAAACCAAAATTAATTTTATTTTAAGTGTATTGATTGAATTAGTTAATAGTGCGACACCGAAGGTGCATTAGACTTAGTAGACTTAAGTTACCATATTTTGTTAAACTTATTTGTTTTGTTATCGACACATTATTTATAATTGTATAAAAATAATTACTTACGTTATATAATGTAATAAAAACTGTGTAACTCCAAATATCATCCAGATCAGAAGCAAGAAACAGGGTTACCTTTTTAAAAAAATGTGATAGCATTATAATTAGAAATCAACCGCACAAAATCAATTTAAAATCGCTTAATTCAGGTAAATGTAAATTTTTTCAACTATCACAATTCACAGTAGTCAAACACATAAAATTTTCACTCGTAAATATGAATTGTAGTATAGTTCGTTCTACTTTTCATAGATATATCTTACACATAGGTAAGTTTCATAATATACGATGTTATACAAACCGTGTCATTACATGGAATCTGAAGGTTTTATTTGTGAAAGTAACATAATCATGTAATAAATCAGTCGTTTCATATCGTCTAATATTGATGTACAAGAATAAATTATTGTAATCTTTATATAACTGTAATTGATGTTATGAAATAATAAAAATACTGAATATAGTAAAAGCTTTTACTGTGAACCGAAACTACACTATTATTTATTCCCCATTAAAATATTAGTACACCTCTGTAAGTAAAACTATGCCATATTAATATTATATGTTATTCCTTCAATTATGTTTGTATCAGTACCGTTGATCAGAACGTACAGTCGCCTGCAATAAGAAGTATACACTTCGTAATTTTCAAAATAATGTGATGTCGTTAAGTTATTATTAATCGAAGTCAAGATTTACTTGAGTAAATGTATTCATATTATTCTTTGATTTTAAGATACTTCTGTGTACATAGAGAAAAACAGAACTTTATGCAAAAATTTTGAAAATTACTATGTGTATACTTCTTATTGCAGGCGACTGTACATGGCCACAATTTAAAACTTTTGAATTGTAGTAGTCACGCAAGGATATCAAATTAAAATTTAAACATTATATCGCATTGTTGCCTCTCTGAAGCTTGCCTTTTGTTTATAAATATTACATATCCTTTAGAGTATCAATTTATAAAAAGGAATTCAGTTACATAGTCATTCAATTATCTTTTCAAAGTAGCAGAAAAGAAATCTTACAATGTGGCAGTTCTTGGTGGTTGAACAGTGGGATTGCCTGCGCCCCACAAATTATGTAAAACTCTTTTACAACATGTTTGTTTGAACATATCGATATTCTGTATCAGACAACTTCTTAGGATAGACACTAAAATGCGTACGGTAGATCCTGACCAATGGTACAAAAAGTTGCGGAAACCGCCAATGGACCTGACGAGGCCCATGCGCTTCGGCCAGGAGCCTGACAATTTTGAAATGAGGATAAGGAAGAGCTTCTGTGACGCCCTAAAGGAATACTGGAGAAATTGCTCCGTGAAAGGAGCTCAGAGAATAGCAAATAGAAGTGTGTCAAAGGTTGAAAGGTAGGTAATCTAAAAAAATAAAAGGTAAGAATGGTGTTTTTTTTTTTTTTTTTTTATGCCTGATAGGTTAGCCTTTGACCACTATCACACCTGATGGTAAGTGATGATGTGGTCGAAGATGTTGTTCAGGCTAACCTAGAAGTAGTGGCTCTCAAGGACAGCTGCCGGAACACACCGTTAGGTGCTTGGCGACAGACTTTCTACTTGACGGTGGGAGCTAGCCAGGCGGGCATTCGCAAAATGCCCTTCCACCATGCTATGACGACTGCCATCCTAAGACAACAACCGGGACCGAGGGCTTAACGTGCCCTCCGAAGCACGGAAACGCTCAGTAGTAATGTCACTAGCGGTCACCCATCCAACTCCTGACCGCGCGCGACGTTGCTTAACTTTGCTGATCGGTTGTGAACAGCTAAGTAAACTTCGCTACGAGCGCTTCAATATATATATATATACGTATGTTGGTAATAAGTCAATTATTTAGTATGGTTGTGCGCCTCGCCTGCCTTTATTAATTAGCGTTACCCAAGAAGCAAAGGTTTATTTATCAATTTATAAAAAGAAGAAGGTTCTTAAGCCGCTACGTATTTTTTTGTGATTGTTGTTCATGTGCCAATGTGGTACATTATGTGATATAAAGTGATGCGTAAGCTTAACTTTGACTTGATCATCTAATGTTGGCGATGCTTTTTTAAGTTGGGTAGAGTATCTCTCCGACTTGGTCCCACATAAATTTTATCAACTTAGATCAAGAAGTGGTTCGACCAGTATCGCAGTATACTATGAAGGAATGTTTTGACTTATTGTTACCTACCTACACAGCTTTTCCCACCCCATAATCTGAACCTATTGCGCGCTTTGTGCCATTTGACCTTGCATGTTTCGGGACTTATTTAGTACGATAGTTAACAGCGTGAATGAAAGGTGATAAGTTTTGGTTTTGATTGTATTTTCGCTTTACCACGTCGCAAAAAATATAATTTGTTTCATATTGAAGATAAATCACACTTTATATGGAGAATATCAAATGGCGAGTCATAAAGTGAACTTTCAAAGGAATGTGGAGTCTCATACTCTACAATATCCACAATTTGAAGAATAGAGAAAAAATAAAAGCTCTTTTCGAGAACAATTCTTAGAAAATTAAACTGTTGGTACTGCAAATTTTTCAGAAGAAAACTTAAATATGACTTCTTGAATATATTGCTTATAACAACTATCAGATATAACGTCCGAAGTTATATGGTCCCCCATTGTCGTTATATCCGATTTTGATTGTATATCCTATTGTTTATCCGTTGTTAGATACTGCTACGCGGTGTTGTTCGTCATCGCCCTGTGGATAGGGTTGTCAATGCTGAGCTACAGCCTGTACCGGATCAGCACCGCCCCGCCCTTGCAGGTGAACCTGCAGTGGGTGCAGCACTCCATCCAGCGGATGCCATTCCCCGCCGTGGGGCTGTGCAGTACCAACCTCATATCCGAGGGGCCGCTGGGCAACTACATACAATTTTTGTAAGAAATATAATTTCTGTGAAAAATACAATTCCTTAATTTTTTTCATTTTATAGAAGGTCTATATTATGATAATAAATTGTCTAAGTACCTATAGACTTTACGACATCTAGCGTCTGGCGAAATAATTACTGAGACAGTGCTTGCCAAATCCATAAACAACTTTTAATGACATATTTTATTCTTCAAAATGTTCTTTTAACCTGATTGTGTCAGAACAAGCATGAAGCCCACCTGATGTTAAACCTCTATAGCGGATGCATTTCGTTACAATCACAAGTGACGAATTGCACTGCATCCATCCTGAGACATGCAGTCTCTTGTTACTGTATTTTTTTTACTTTCAAAGACTGCTGCCGGAAAACACTGTTAGGTGCTTGGCGACAGAGATTCTACTATTCTTGAGGATGGTAGCTAACCAGGTGAGCATTCGCGAAATTCCCTTCTTACATGTCGTGAAGCTCAAGCCAGCGGTAGGGATCGAATCATGGACCTGCGGCACGACAGTCCATATTCCTTATACCTACGCTAAGCCATTAATTATTGCTACTCTGAAGAGCATATGCTTCGATCACCGTTCGAGGAAAGGTTTTGCCCCCAGGAAGATCCAAAGTAGACATTTCGCCCACAATTCAACACTTATAAACCGTGTTTCTCAAGCAGTTCAGATTATTAATTAAATGGTTATTTTTACATTGGCAGAGATTCCAAAGACAAAAACAAAACGTACAGGTTGTCGTCTATTCGAAAGAACCTGTTGAAGTTCGGGGCCCTGGCGACGATGGACTTCACCACTGTTGATGTCATGTTCATGAAGTTCCTGACACTCGCCGACCCCAACTTTAACGTGACAAGGCTTATGTACCAGGTAGGGGAACATTTTGTTATTGTCCGGTTATAAATCAAAATTGAGGGTTTTGGCTTTCACTCTAATTTTAGCTTGTACTTATTATAGGACTAGCTGCGGCACTCACCGAGCAGTACTTATATTATTGGTTATTGTTACATTATGACATGCGCTTCAATTCAAGTAGATTATCCACAATACATTTATTTCTCTTCCGATAATCCAGTAGTGGAGAACTCATCTCATATGATAGTGACTCCGGGCCGAAGACACTCACAACAGTGCACAAGAAAATGGCATCAAGCATATTCTTTTGAACAGCTGTTAGCTGTATTGACGTTAGTTTGGTGTTTGTCTTTTTCCATCTTAATATAAAAGAACCGGATATGCACGATATGAGATGCTAGTTTACGCCAAAGTGAAGTTTTTTTATGAAGAAACTCATCAGTTTCTGCATAATCATCGATCAACATGAGCGTATTCCACACGACATTTTGTGATAACAAGTAACCATTCAGGCCAAACATTTCCTAAGAATGAAGTTTAGGCAAATCGAGATTTAGACTAATTACATTTCAGGCATACAGAGAACAAAGGAAATAATTGTGCCCATCGTAGCGAAAAATTCCTAGGTCTGTGATTGTACCACTATCTGGCACTAAATGGAAAATCATTCATTAAATTTAGGTGTTTACTGTCTGCTGACTCTTCATATATTAGTTTTAATGGGGTTCTGACGCCTGCGCCTCTACCTACAACAGATGCATTTCGTCAGAAGTGACAACCTGCACTGCACCCTTACCCATGTCACCTGCCTACCTAGTCAGGGTAGTAGGGAGCATAAGAATAGAAACAAGATAAGAGTTTACAGTGAAGTATATTAGAGAGAAGGGTCGTGGATCTCAGACAGGTATGGCAATTTGGCAAGCTTCCTTGTTGTAAGACTTATCTCCGGTCCGCTAGTAAACGAGTCGATGCCCAGCAGCAGGTCTGCCGTGCAGTGGCTCAGCTCCAACACTGCCGCGCCGGTAGGCTGTCCCACCTAGATGCTGTAGAGACGGCGGTTAGCCGCGGTCGGTGCTGAAGGTCAGGGGACGGCCGGAGTTCAGGCGTCGTACGAAGGTCAGCCTCGTATTCAGTACTTCGAAGTCTGGTACTGGAGGTCAGGTACTGGAAGTTAGGTACCACAGAAAATATACACAGAAAATATACACAAGTTAAACAAGATAGTTATGCTAATAGCTAGAAGAGCTATTAGCATGTTAAAACACATAATAAGCACAGTAAATAGCATTGAGAGTACATACCAAGAATAATTACACAATTAGCACAAAGAAATTTTAGAGGTTAGTATTATGGTATTTTTGCTCAAATACATATTCACACACTCACCCAAATATAATATGGGGTTTCCGAAGTTAAAGATTTTGACTTAGTTTAATCTACTTTTACTCGTTGGGTTTTATTTGTATTACTTGTTCAATGCGTTGCTCGTGGCGAAGTGACGCCGATTTTCATTGTCGTGAGCTTGTCAGATTAATATAAAACAACAAAGTCAAAGTCAAAACCATTTATTCAATTTAGGCGTCTACGACGCTCCTATGAAGTTTTGATATTGAAATATTCTACATTGTACTGCCACGTTCAGCAAACAAAATTGTATAGAGCCACTGCGAGAAGAACGGGCAAGAAACTCGGGGCCATTCTTTTAAACGTCTTTTAACAATGTGTTACATATTTACTATATAAGTACACTTTATTTACACTTTCACTGGTTAACAACTATTAATTAACATAATATAAAGTTATGCTTTACCTAAACAGATATTTTATTCAATATATAATTGTCAAAAACCTTTATAACAAACCATTTTAATAACCATTACATTTAAACGAGATTTGTCGTTACGTTATATCAGAAAAGAGAATAATAAATTACTTAACTTCCCAACATCTTGATCGGGCAGCACTTCGTCGTTTAGAGACTATTTTGACACCACCGGAGGTCTGCTCGGCACGGCGGTCCGACAGAAAGTGAATCAAGCAGCACTTCGTCGTCAAACACTATTTCAACACCACTGGAGGTCTGCACGGCACGGCAGTCCGACAGAAAGTGAATGTACTCTCCTTACACTACCCCTTTTCATAGGAAAGAACAAACAAGGTGACGAAACGACTACCGTCACAAACACAGTACTCTTTAACATTGACAATTGTCTGATTTCAAGTTTTATACATATGGTAATAACTATAATTAAATCATCAATGTTTTTACACGTAGAAATAAAGTACATAATATAAACTATTTTAAATAAGTATCTTTACAACTCTCACATTCCGTTACACTACTTATAAAATATACTTATAGTGAAAATATCATCAAATAATGATTCCAGTGAACAGGATAACCCATATAATATGGATTATCATGTTTATATGGATTATTAATCACAGTCTCATCAGGTACAGTATTAACTTCACACCACAGATAAAATATACACATAGATAATTAAACCAATACTTATATTCACCTTAAAAACCACAGAGTATTACTAAAACGAAATTAGAATGTCATATTATACCAGTTGTTTAGATCTTAAGATTAAAGCCAATCAAGTGAATATGAACAAATATTTCAATAAACAGTGAGCCAATTTTCTAATAATCTATCAAGCTCGTCAACTATGCCGGATGTTTGGGCTTGATTTCGTTACCATATATGGTCACGAAAAAAGGCCACTAAACCGTTGGAGTAATTTCTCCAATCACTTAAGCCTATTTAAATAGTTTTCGAAAACGCAACGTTCCTCTAATAGGAAGTTAAAATCACAATATTTTTGACATTCATTAGTTTGACAGTTACTGATTCATCGAGTAGGTACTAATTGATACGTTTTATTTTTTTGGATCTATATTTTTATTGTTATATAGTCCTATTAATTATTGATATTTATTTTAAAATTTAAATAATTATTTAGTTAACTAGATATATTATAAAAACATTTCTATTTCCTAGGGCGACATATATATATTTCAGATTGAAGGTTTTAGAATATGTGACCTCTATCGGTTTATTGATGAATTATTCAGCGAGTAGCGCTGGTAGTGAGATCGTATTGTGAACCGATAGATAATTCCATTTTGCAGTTAACTGAATAGATGGCGCTAATATTAATTAATATATGTTATATTAATTAAATTTAATTCCTATATTTTCACCGTTTTAACAAGCTGATACCCAAGATATGATAAAGCTGAGTGATTCTAAACTACAGAGTCTCGGTTATCGTCGCAGGGTCGCTTGCCTATCGGTATTCTATCGTTTACATTTTGGAGAGTGTGCGCAGGAATTACACGGTCTGATTCCTCCGTGCTCCTTTTATCATCGGACAACAAGACGCTCTGATGGCCGTCATCATTTCATGGTTGACATTCCTCCAGTTCGCTCGAAGCGTTTCGCTTCCACATTTATCGTCCGTACAGCGAAGGCGTGGAACTCATTGCCCGCGTCTTTGTTTCCCGAAGAGTATAATTTGGGAGTCTTCAAGTCTAGAGTGAATAGGTATCTTCTAGGCAAGCATTCTACATCTTCGGCCGCATCATCACTTTCCATCAGGTGAGACAAGGGCCAAATGTTTGCCTATCATGCATAAAAAAAGACCTACATAACACATTACAAATTACACATTTATAATATAGATTATAGAATCTATATTATAAATGTGTAATTTGTCCATGTAGTTACTATTATTAATTCTTTTATGAAAATACACGTTGGATATCATTTTCATTAACAGTTGTCGTCACCATGCGCGTCCATGCTAACGCGCTGCAGCTGGCGCGGGAGGATCACTCCGTGCGAGCACCTGTTCGCAGCCAGGATCACGCCGCTTGGCTTCTGCTGCGTCTTCAACTCTAGATACTCGTTAGTATACTCGTCAACAATCATTATCATACTATGTACATTTACATTAAATACCTGACAACTCCACCTGTGCACAAGAATGTGTTTTATGAATAAATCTTCAAACATAGAAACTCATCTTAAGAAGAAATTATCCACAAGTGATTCTCACTATCGCAGTATCTATTTCTTCCAGTCCTGAGGACATCCACCGCCGACCGAAGTTCTTAAGTATGGTGGGTAGAGACTATGGCCTAGCTGCCATAGTGCAGGAAAATACGGATGACTTCGCTTTCATCAGAGGAGCCAGCATCGGTCTCGAGGTATGCTTACGTTTATATCTATATAGCGTGGTGGGCCCTTGCACAGAAATATGAGCCCCTGTTTCAAAGGTGTTCATTAAATATGCTCATTTAACACATGAAATATATGATAATTATCTAATATCTCTTAAAAATTTACGTGTCAAGATACAAATGTGTAAAGGCTTCTAATAATAACTCAAATTTATACATTATTCAGTCAAAATCTAAGCTGAATAAAATTAAATTACGCTGCCCATTAAAGGATCCCTATGCTTGTAAGATGTCTTTGAGATCGCGGTAAAAATATGATTTTTTAATAGAAATTTCCAAACCGATGAAAGACGATGCTGATCGCTTTATGGTGATTTTGTCATATTCCAATTTTACGTCTTCCACAAGAAAAAAAAGGGAAATCTAATCCGGTATCCCACTAGAAGCTTAGACATAGACAGACATTTATTTGTTTTATTATAGCATAATATTTGCACTATACAAATATGAATGAGAAAGTGCAAAACAAATTTGCAGCAAATTTGTTGTTGATTGATTGATTGCTGTAGTTAGTTTGAGTGCGATGCAGTTTAGAAAGGATATATTTTGGCAACCCAGACAACAAAATGCAGTGGATTTAGACAGTCAAATGTAAAGACCTTCCCGAGGCCATATTTTAAGTGGACGTTATGTTAAGATAGTGTTAAGAAGTGTTATGTGTTCGTGGAGGAATATCATAGCAGAAACGACAGCAAGGGTTCTGTATCCTTTGAATAAGACGAGTTGTTATAGCTTCATGACATGTTTTGAATATTACAGGTTCTTCTATTCGATGGCACCGATTATCCCGTTTTAGAAGGAGGTGGAGTCCGTATTTATCCTGTGCCACGAAACGCGTCAGTGTTTATGTCAGTATTAGCAAGTGCACAGTATATCACGGGAACCAGGTCGGTGCGTGGCTGCCGCCGACGGTCGTTTGTTGATGAGCCCTCGAAGCGAAGCTACGTGTGGTGCCTCGCGCAGTGCCGCCGCCGCTCGCTCGCCACACTCTGCGGCTGTCGGCTGCACACGTTCCCTCCGGAGCCCCGGGACAAGAACCCTGTATGCTCCCTAACTCATATAGCCTGCCTTAACAAACACAGAGGTAAGAGATATCACCGCTGCCCACTACGGTAACTAACAGGTCCATGTGCAAGGCACGACAGCTTTATCCATAATCTTTCCGGAATGGAATATGCTTATTAACCCTCACTTATCGGTATCTAATACATAACAATAGTAATTTATTGTTATCTTGAGAATATATTCACGGCCGATCCGCAGCCGACCAGCAGCGGTTAAAGGCACTGAATAAAAAATAATAAGAAGTTTTATAAAACTTTACTTTTTATGTTTTTTTTTTTTTTGGACGTACTGTATTACAATAGGATTATAACTTTTGCCATCTTAAGAATTCATCGTGAGTTCTTTCAGCACCATTAAATTCTAGTACTGCAGGAGCTGACTGGTACTTCATCGCTGTCCTCTTAGGGCTCTTAGATACTTTTTTAATCTCGGTTATGTGTAGATAGGAAATGTGTGTGTAATAGGAAGACAATGATCAAGGTAGCAACATTGTTATATGTGTATTATTTAGGTATATATGTAAGTCTACGAATAACATATTGTTATTCGTAGATGTAAGTATTATTATTGTTAGTTTTTCCCCAGAGAGGTTTATCTACTACTACCCGTCTGGATACACTGACCTTGCAGCGTTGGACGAAGAGTTGGAGAACGGTCTGTTCTGCGAGCAGTGCTCCCCCGACTGCACGCGCATCGTCTACTCGGCGAGCGTCTCTACCGCGCCCTATACCCACGACACTGATGAGAAGATCTTCAAGAATGTCATCTCGTGAGTTTAACTAAACAATTCTCTTGCCATTTTCCTTTTCCCATTGGCATCATCTCTGGAACAGAAATAGATCGTTCTCTCCCCTCGATGTACAATGTACTATATATTAACAATTGAATATTAAAACCTCAAGATCAACCAACGCAACCGCAAATATAAACTTTGTGTGTTGTTCTTTAACGGGCATTGTGTAATTGATATTTTGTTTTTACAGCAAAGGTACATCACTACAAAACAGCTCAGTAATCCGAGTGTTCTACTCTTCAGAACATCAGAAACTGTACGGGGTCGAAACCAACGTCAGATGGTACGAGGATTTTGGTCAGTATTATTGTCTTGAAATGAGTATACTTTATATGTATGTCACACATATATTATTCAATGCATGGTGAAAGGGCATTTTGTGAATGCTCGCCTGGTTTTCACCCTCAAGTAGAAAATCTGTCACCAAGCACTTAACAGTGTGTTCCTGCAGCAGTTCTTGAGAGCCAGTAAAATTACAGGCCCATGAGACTTAACAAATTCCTCACTTGTGACCAAATGCATCTGTTATAGATATTATATTATAATTGATTTAATTGTTAATATTTTAATGCTTATGGGTATAATTTGGCCTGAAATAAAAGAATATTGAATATATATTGAATAGGCAGAGATTAGTCAACTTAACATCAGTAGCCCAAGCACGAATAACTTGCGAAATCGTAACCGTTTCGTAAACGTATCGAAATGTCACCATTTTGTATAGGATTTGATCAGCGCCTCTACAGTGCGTAAAAGGAACTAAATTTTGACAAAAAAAAAGGTTTTGACAACTAACGTGTCGAGATTTTAACGTGAATGTTTTGTCACGTAAAAAGTTTTGTATGAAATCGCGAGCACGAACCTAATTCTAACGTAAGCTCGAAGGCTGGCTATCGAGGATCTGTCAAAAATCTACGAATGTCATGTCACTGAGAAATTTTCAGTCAGATGCCTGACGTAACGTATTCAATTGTGGTAAAACTTCGAAAATTCATGTTATTATTGTGTTTGTTCATTCATAATTTACCTATGAAAAGAGTTACAAACATGGCAGCAAGATTAGAAGTAGTATTGTATTCCATGTCGTTTACCAGGCGCAAAGTAGGTATTTATTAATTTATGGCACTGGGGGGAAGTGATGCTAATTTTCCAAAACTCTGCATCAAACAGCGTCCATATTCCACCGTTCCAGCCCACATTTACACCGTTGGATATGTCTTGCGGCGCAATAATGTTGCTATGAAATTCTTCATTGTGCATGGTCAAATTGAAAACAATAAGGCTCAAAGAAGATCACCTATCCATTCAAGATTTCAAGATCAACCAAAGCTGTCAACAAATGCACCAGAAGAACACAGGCAGCGACACGAAAGGAATACCAACGGATTGTCAGACTAACTACCTACGAACTCTGAGGTGATGACCATGCTCACGCCAACATTCTAACCACTACGAAGAAGAAGATTTTAATGTGAAACGTAGAAGCTGTGTTATTGGACTTTTGGTTCTTAATAAAAATAAACGAAGTGCAATTGTGCGTTTCATTTATTGGTTGGTTGGTATATACCGAACAGTTCGTGGGTTAGGGATAATAGGATATCTCGTTGGATGTTGTGAAACGCGACTAAGACAAAATTCGTGGCAGCATGCCACTACTAAGGTCGGTGTGAGTGGGATGTTGCCACGCATTGAGCATACAACAGTGATGATGAGATGGATCAGTGTGTGCTTCTATTGGTGGCGCATAAAAGACTATTGGGTGGCGAACTCATAGCAGGGCCGTGAGAAGCATTTTTCTTCCCCCTCTGATCTTATAGGCTAGGTAAGTTCGATATCATGCTCGTTTGCCACACTATTCCTTAAAAATAAAGGAAAGTAGATGAATAAAAAGACAAAACTACACCAACAGTTAAGTAATTTCTTTATTTTTGGTAATGTAATAACAGACACAATCATAATCCAAAAAAAAAACCAACCATAAGCTGACTAATACAAAATAAACGCTTTATTCATTAATATGAATAAGCCTAGACGGTTACAAGTCACAGCACTCCCGATTTGTAGTAACGGCGCATTCATGAAATGCTACGTGGTTTGTCTTTGCAAAACTGTTAGGTAGGTACATTACTACGCACTCCAGGTTTTCACAGCATTCTTCTTTCCCAGAACAGACGGTAAAATACCGCTGGAGACGAAAGTTCTGTCGGGCCTCACCTTTAGTGAACAATTAGAACTTATAGAACGCACTGCTTGAACTCAATAGCCTATTTTTCTGCTGAAACACCATAAAATTTAGCGCAAAATACACTTCACGCCGGCTGGCAGCCCTTCAGGGTTTCTTGAAACTCATCCCTCTGTTTAAAGGTGTAATAGTAGCTGTTTGTAATTCATATAGTAAATTATCAGTGGCGTAGATTCTTGGCTTGAGAATTTATAGCTCATAATTTATATATAATGTTTTATTTTAATACCTCTAATGATGTTACAATAAAATTTGGTTCACTAAGCAAGTAATGCATAGAAAAAAGTAACATACCGGAAAAAAATATGTTTGGTTTTCACCAAATAAAAACAAATTGACGAATATCAATCATAGAGGAACCAGTCCGGCGTCACCAACCTTAAAATAAGGTAAAGTATTGCAGGTGTACCGATTTCTGTCCAAATTTACCAAATACGATACGAGTCATTGTCACCTTGACAACTCAACTGGACTGTCATGGCTATAGACTAATCATATTGTTTCCGGTATTATATTTTTCTATGTCATAATGTATGTCATGGCACTTAGTAAATATATCACCTCAAATACATTTTATTCAAAAAATTTAATATTTCATAGTGAACATCAATACAATACGGAAATCGCAAAGAAAATGCGAAGTCTGTGGTGTCGAAACACAAATAAAAATGTTTAAACAATAGATTTCCATGAGATCCAGAACCGGTGAGTTGATGAAAATATGTCATTGAAATTACATTATTGTTTCAGAGCTAATGATCGCTTGGTTTTTATTGTAATTTAAGTAGGTATGTGTTATCATGCGAATTGCTGTACTTACATATATTTGTATATAAATTACAAATATTTACGTAACGTAAAGTAAGTTTAGTGTTGCTCAAGGAAAGTATCGATACCTTTGTAGTATCGATTTTTTATGATGTCAGTGGTATGGGTACATATACTTTTTCATAGTGTCAATAAGTTAGGAAATATCATATTCGATGCTGGTGATCATAAACCATCACGCGGAATGTTTTATTATGCCACGAAACTTAACATGTGTATTTTAAGAGACTGTTATTTTCATCTCTAGCTCAAAAGCATTTTGAAACACCAGGTATTATCAATTTTTCTCTACATAACTGGCACAGTAGTTGCTAACTGAACGGCTAGAGCAATATTTATTATCTCACATATGTAAATCGACCTAAATATTATACAATTAATAATAAATAGCGTAAATAACGTCATATCTATGCTTGTGATAATAATCTGAGTTGTTTTTTTTTTCAGTTCATTTAAACAAAACTCCGTCGCTTATATACTTTCAAAGTAAATGCTGAATCGATAGAGCTATGGCATGGAATTTAAGGTACTATGTCACCTCAATACTATATAAAAATCAACATGTGTATCAACATACAATCCCAATTATTTAAATACTTATAATACTCTACATTGATTGATTTTAAAATTAACCAACTTTCGAGTGCAGTTAAATAAACTATTTTTGTAATTTCAGATATGCATATGTTACGCAGAAAAATATTAATTGAATCAATAAATAAAACAAATCAGTGCAGATGAAATAGATCAGCTGCAAGATTAAATTAAATATCTAAATAATTCAACTACCTACACTAAAAAAGTTTTTAAAAGTCAACAGTCTATATATAATTAAAAAAGGTGCGTCAGAAATACTACATTTTATGATTGAACTACAAATAATAATAATTGTTAACAGTTGATGACAAGTTTACTAGTGCAACTTACGTGCAGTATTTTTTACTTTTACATATACAGTTAGAAAATAAGTATTATATATTGAAAACTGTTATGTACAATGAAACATATGTATTGTAAAGATGTTCTAGTACACAAATTACTTTGGAACTATGTATACATACCCCAATAATACGGTTTTCGATACTAGCGAAGATATATCGCACGATAAAATATTTTGATGATTTTGAATAAATTAATAAATATGTGTGAAATATTTGTTTTATTTTATATTTCCTTAACATATATTTTATAAACCTAACCTTCTTACCATTTTTTCCTATATCGATTATAATGGAATCGATTTCATTGTAACTAATCGATTTTAGGGAATCAGTAGTACAACACTCACAAATGTCACTATTATTGTGTTGGAAATATAGTTTTCATTTGTAATGGTTGGTATAAAATAACTTCAAATCTGAGTTTCAAAGCAACAAGGTCCGTGCCAACTCTTAATATTACTTGCTCAGTGAGAGGAACTTTTATAGGCAAAATAAGACTTAAAACCTCTTTTCGAATGAGTTGTTAGGTCTTAGAAAAAAGGTATGATTGTTCTGATTTACGCTGGATGACGTCACTTTTGTAATCCTATCGAGTTCACGTTAGCCAGCAAACGATGCGGCGTACTGTCAACCATTGCCTCCTGCGTAAACGGGCGGTGAACTCGATACGATAACGTTACGGACTATCGAAATGTTTGTGCTTGGGCTACAGGTCGTGCGTGTTCCGTTACATTCCCATAAAAAATATGTGTAAAACCCCACTACTTTATTTATTCGTAGGTAAAAACAAACGGATGACCCTTTATATTATGTACGAGTAGGTATGACAAACGCAGTTGAAAACTTGCAAGTTATCCGTACAACACTATAACATTTTATTCTGTGACTATAATACTTTCAAGAGACAGAATATTGGATACCTATGTTATTATCAATTGTTGGAATATGACAAAACAAACTATACATACCTTTGTATGTGTACAAAATTGTCTTTAGGTAAGCCACAGAATAAAAAGGACGCTAGGCAAGCATCATACTGTTTCTGTCCTCTAGCAAGGTACAATTATGAATTTTCGCAAGATAAGGCGGTTTAGTTGTCCGGTACCCGTAAAAATTGGATTTTTTGTGCGAGCTTGAGGAAAATTGATTCACGTAAGTACTGTGAATTGCGGCAAACTATACAGTATAGTTTTAATTATGTATTTGTTAATTTTATTCTGCCTGCAGCAGTATGCCTTTATTAACAAAACTCTGTGGAATATAGAGCATTACAATGCTAACAGAAGTTAATGTTAAATATTTCCTTGTTTCTTAACTAATATTACTTCAAAATCTAGAAGTAAAAAGTTGTATCTATTTCACACGAGAGTCAATCTTTTTATGGACTCGTCTCACGCATTTAACATTTAAATCCCTCACGAAGTTAACTCAAGATTAAAAGTCAACTCTCGCACCAAACAATACCTTTGTTCCCTTGTAGAAATAACTATTCCTGTTCTATGTTTCGGTACAGTTTCGGATAGATCAATCAATAAGTCCACAGACAGACAGCCACTCAAATTATAGCTATATTATGTTGACCAAAGTAGACATTGTTTACCATTCATATATAGTTTTATAATAGCAACTCTGTATGAAATGTTGGGACCAACGCTCCATCAGGCGCAGTTATATACAGAGCCAATAATGCGCAGGGTGACTCACACATGAATTTCAAATGCAGGCTTTCCCGCCTTACGATGTAACGATACCCTCAGAGATAATATAGGTCAGCGTAGTAAGTACGTTTTACGTAGTAATATGTGTGAGGCCAAAGATATGTGTGGCAAAAAGTATGCTTGTGTAAATTAAATTAAACAACCTCATTCTGCCAGGCTCTACTAATAGGCACCTACAGGTATTTATATTTATACCGCACCCATTCAGAAAGCGTCTCATTACTCGTTCAAAAACATGTTATAAAGTTCGTCATTTCTCCCTTATAAATGTAAAGCGCGAAAAGTTATATGGATTTTTATTCCTTCACTTCGTAGCAGTGAAGGAATGTTGTATGAAAATCCATACCGGCCCTGGTAGCGTTAGTTTTTTTAGCTGCTAACATAAAAAAATACAAACTCAAAAAGGTTTTTATATCAAATAGTTAGAAATTTTTATTTTTACCCGATTTTCATTGAAAGGAGGTTGGCAACTTTTTTTTGCACTACGAGAAAAAAAGCGCGGCAATTTGTTATGTTTGGTTAAAATTTGTATTTTACTAAAGATTCTCGTGATAAGTACGAGAAAGCTTATAATGATTTTATTTTCCTCGTAGTTAGTTTTCTCCCCTCGACCTACCAGGTAATATTATTGTATGTTGTTATACTTTGTAGCTACAATAAGCGGCATGTGGTCGGTGACGATCGGAGCCACGATGATGGCGGGCTCCGAGCTGGTGTTCCACTTGACGATCAGGTGGCGCCACCACTACCGACGGAGGACGCTGCAGCCGGGGGCACGGCAGCAGCTTGAACAGAGGTCTACTACATCATTGTAATAACAAATAATGCAAGATGATTGATGAAGAATTCTATACCTATATATAAATTAACAAACATTACAAATGAACAAATGATTGACTCGCGTTTATATTGGATCCCGAGTTTTCGAACAGTTATTGTAATTTAGGATGTGTTCCGTTAAGTGATGAGCGGTTCAGTACTATATTATAATATAAACTGATAATAGAGTAAGGAATAATTAGTAAGTTCTTAAAAAAGTCACGGTTATTTACATTCTTCAATAATCAATTAATTATCGATACTAATATTACAATCATAAATGTCAAATTGTATAGATTCAATAAATTCATTATAAATACAGAAATATTGCTAAATCCACCGCCGTGGTGGGAAATTAATAAATAAACAGCTCTTGTATATGTTTCTATGTTGTTTTTTCCTATAAGGAATTCCTGCACAGTGGATTTAATGACTATTGAGCATGATTATTAATATATTATTATTGCAATTAATTATTACTATTTTGCCGTTATTGCAATAATATTATTAATTACTTATATATAATTAATAATAATTAAACACCAATGAACGATATGCATGTTACCCCTAAAATCATTGAAGTTTATTTAAAAAAATTACTCATCAATATCATAAAATTTTTGATGATTGCCTTCAGGTAGTTCAAATATTTCAGAACACTTTGTGCCAGAGTAACTTTTGACTCCAATTCTGGATGGTTACAAATTATCTGCGATAAAATATTTTCTTTGTATAAGATCGAAAGTTAAATAAATACTAACATAATTAAAAGTATTTTATAGCTTATAAATTCTGTTATTCATTGATAAGTTATTGATTATTTTTAATTTATTGAAACAAATACCTAGGCTTTTTTAATACTTTGGGTACTTTCCAGTAGCAGTTTTACATGTATCCGATAGATGGCATTGGTTGCTAAGTTGTATGTATTTTCCTGTTTGATGTGGGTAGAACTTGTCTCTTAATAGGATATTTAAGTTACCTACTGGTGAAGTGAAGGTAATATGATATGATAACTATGATCACATTGGGTCAAATATGTTTCCGTATTTCCACGTCCGTAACCTTTGCCATAACAGTTCAAATGTCAAGATGATAAAAGTAATAAATTTATTTGTGTTATTTGACTAATGACTGCTAGTGTAGAATGTCATATGTAGGAGATTTGTTTATTTTTTAAGTGCTTTAAAAGGCCGAAGGTTTGGTATACGAATATAGTATGAATTGATAAAAAAAGTTAAAGGATCCTTAGCGCGACTACGACTTGCCCATGGTTAGCTTAAATGAATATTCGTAGATTAACTTAGGGCTTATTCTATGGTTAAAATCACATCAAGATTAACATTGTATGTAGTTATGACCATAATAGATATACTTTTACGCAATATGTGTATCATCGTCTTTACAATGTACCTACCGAAAACAAAAATGAAAGTTGAATAAATCACGTTCCTACCGGGGACCATTATTTTTTTATTTTGTGTTGATCCGTATCCACCGTATTGCTAAATATTTCTTGTAGGGAAACCTTAAAATTATATATCTACTTATGTTTGTCGCAATTAACTTCATATCAAAACATTGGAAACCATTTGTATCATTTACTTCGATACAGTTTCTGTAACGCTGAAAAGAGAGCGTAAAGCGTTTCACAGACGACAGCTACAATATAAAGCCATATATTATAGCTCGATATATTTCAATACATCTCAACACATTTTCCATACAAATTGACAAGTGACAACACACGGCAGCTATAATATAATATATAGCTTTACATTTTCATTTCTTCATACCGACAGTTATGCTATAATATATATTATAACTGCCGTCTGTGAACTGCTTTAATCCATGAAGATAGGCTATAATTTCGTCACTAGGTATTTCACAATTCAAGACGAGGGTTCACGTTGGTACGGAACCCTCCTCGGGGTGCGAGTTCTGTGTTTACACAATTTACCAGAAAAAATATTACTTTTCTTAGAGGCTGGGATTTGGTTGATTTTTGATTACTCACTGTTTTTGTTTACAGCTAATAAGTATTACCGTTATTACTATACAACAAATCAGAATTATTGTATGGTGTCCTCCTTATTATATTACATTTTGTTTTTATTATTATGTGTTAGGTAATCCACCGTAGCACAGATGACAGAATACTAGACCGTAACAACACATTCTGAGAAAATGTGAACCAGCTCCTAGAGTGAGTTCAAACTATAAAGCCCTCGAGGACACCTAAACAGAAACGATGTCATATTAGGTAGTATTGGATCCCTGCAGCTGAATTTTCTTACCACAAGTTTGCATTACTAATTTCATCTAAAGTAATATAGTAAAGAGGAAAGATTTGATTATTTGTTTGTTTGCATTGAAACTACTGGACCGATTAGGATGAAATTTGGTATGGAAATAGTTTGAGACACGGGGAAGGACATAGGATAGATTTTATCCAACTGCGCAAAAAGAGGTTAATGGTTTTGCGCGATAACCGGTATACCCGTTTCAATATAAAATGAGAATGATGAAAACAGGAGTATCAAATCTTTGCCTAGAGTGAGGTATAATCCCGCACAGAAAAAAAGGAATACTTGTGTCAACGCAGTGTGTTTTTATTCAAGAATATTTGTGATTCATATATATTGAAAACAATATATTCTTGAAAACAGAACACAATATTCTCAAGAATATATTCTTTAATCAAAGTATATATTGCATTATTCTTTGGAGCAATCGTTAAAGTGTTTAAATACGAATATGGTTAGTTTGAATCCAAGAATCTTACCATAAATATTCGTAAGTGAAGCACCTTAATTACATTCGAACAAAAATATTTAAAATATTTCAAGAAAGAATATAGAAATTTTATTTAGAGAATAAAATGTTAACAGAAGGATTCCTATTTTATTGTTAGAAGAATATTTTCGTTATCTTGAAATAATAATTTGAATACTTTATGTGAAGAAATATTTTTTGGGTCAAAACAATTTTCCTAAGAATATTCGAGTGTAATATCAAGACTCGAATATTTTTCAGTTCAGAATATATTCTTGTTGTAATACAGCATTGTCTTGAATTTATTAAGGCAATGTATATTCTTGGCTAAAGAAGTCTTTTTTTTCTGTGCGCGCGGTGCCGGGCTAGTACTTTATTGCACCCCCATATCTTGCCCCCATGACACGTGGGAGTCGCAAGAAACGACGAAGGGAAAAATACAAGTAGGTGGGCAGCTGCGACCATAGATAATTTTTTTTTCCTAAAATATTTTATTATGTATTATGCCATTACATGAGACATATAATCCTATATATGTCTCATGTAATGGCATGCCACCGACCTTTTACCACTGACCACTTTATTTTACACATTTAAGTCAGTGCTTAGAAATTACTTACTTATTAATTTTTTTTAATTAACCTTGATATTCTAAAGTTACTTTAAATGAAGTCCTATTTTTATTGCGATATGAAAGTAAAGTCAGTTCTCATAGCGTAAGTAGGTTTTCTTCGTTTCCTGAGAACACGAACTTCAATCGTCATTCATTAGTAGCCATCATAAACAGCAACTCAAGTTTTTATAAAACTTTTAACACAACTTTGACTAGCTTTTTAATAAGCTCCTTTACCGGCGGAAATTGAATTCCTTAACAGTATCCTGTTATTACTGTTTACTCAAACCGAAATATCGTATAAAGGTGTTCGTGGATTGGATACAGGAAGTAGGGTGGCGAAGGGTTATCGGAGCTTCCTTTGAATTTCTGTTAGATAATCAATGTGGGCTTATTATTATTTACTTTAATACACTTTATTCTGCTCATTTCGAAGAAGTGCCAAAATTGTTTAATTTCAAAGTTATTGATAAACTGCATGGTATAGGAATTCTCATATAACATTTTGAGATGAAATTAACTAAATTTAACGAAAACCGGAAGAACAGATATTAGGCCGAAGGACATGGAAGCAAAATTTAAAAAAGTCCAATTAATAGGTAACTACTAGCGGTTACCCAAGTAATGACCGCAGAACACCTATAGTTGATCGGTAAGAATAACTAGTTTGAAGCGCTCGTAGCGAAGTTTACTTAGCTGTTCTTAACCGATGAGCAAAGTTAAACAACGCCGCGGTCATGACTTGGATGGGTGACCGCTAGTGACATTACTACTGAGCGCTTCCGTGCTTCGGAGGGCACGTTAAGGCGACGGTCCCGGTTGTTGTCTTAGGATGGCAGTCGTTACAACATGGTGGAAGGGCATTTTGCGAATGCCCGCCTGGCTAGCTACCACCCACAGGTAGAAAATCTGTCGCCAAGCACCTAACGGTGTGTTCCGGCAGCTGTCCCTGAGAGCCAGTATTTCTAGGTTAGCCTGTACAACATCTTCGACCCCATCATCACTTACCATCAGGTGAAATAGTGGTCAAAGGCTAACCTATCAGGCATAAAAAAAAAACAAGCTCCGCTAGTAGCGCTTCATAAATATGCTATTTTGTTCTCTGTATCGTACATTTTAGATTAAACATTTTGGAACAGCACATAGGTAAATACCTACTTACAGCTGCTAACCTTATTTATGCAATGATGACAATATAAAAAAAAATAACATTATACAAATATAGTTACGTAGGTGCTTATCGATCCAGGTCGAGGTCAAGGAAGCGTACTGCCGAAGTCCAATATCAAAGTTGAACAAACTCAGCGTTGGTTGACCTTTGCTTTGCCATAACTTGACGTTAAATGTCGTTCGATTACAGTGCGTCGTGATTTGAACAAAACTTTGTTTAACAAGTACGTAGGTACTATAAAATATTATTTGTCAAAGCAATTAGGTAAGCAGCGGCCATGAGCGCTACGTCATAACTTCGAGGGTTTGACATCAGACAATAAAACCCTTACAAAGTGACAGCATACTTCGAAGTATGGAACCATAGTCTGGACTTGATGTGATGGAGCAATGCTTTGTGGATTGTGGTTGGAAATAGGCTTACTCTATTGCATAGCAAAGCATCTGGATAATTGTGAGTACATCTACCGAAATTACGATTAGTTTTATTTAGGGCGGCCAAAAACTAAAGTCCTTAATCTGCTCTGTTTTTCGTCGGACAGGGCATATAATTTAGTTACTGATGCAAACTTGAACAAATTTCAGTGCACAGTGAAGAGTATACAAAAAATATTTCTTTGATAATATTGCAGAATATCTATCTGGCATCTAATATTAAAAGAAATGATAATTTAAAACGGCATAAAAAATACTTCCGTGTCCCATTTCTTGAGTATTATTACTCTATATTTTGAGTGACAGAATAAGTTTATTTTTTCTTTTTATACCTTGGATCTGGGAAAGCTTTTGTTCTTAGATGTTACTACAGATAAGTTGCATGTGTTGGAAAAAGAGAGTTGGTTTGAAATGTTACTAATAAGATGCAAGTAATAAATAATACATGTTAAAATTAAACAATAATTTAAATTAATAAAACTATGTGTTTTTTTTAAACTCAATCTATTACAAATGAAAATTGCTAGTGCAATAAAAACTTAACTTATACAATTATCATTTAGCTTTAGTAACTTTAATTCTCCAATAGTTATCTATTTACTTTGTTGACATTTTGTATTAAAGCTTTTACATACTCATTTATACCTATGTTTTATTATATGTATAAATAATGTCATTATAACAAACAACATACCTACTAAAAGCCCAGAAACGACTACCGTTGTAAACAAAGCACAAACTTAGTTCAAATACCTTCCAAATAAAACTCATACCAGAAATTACAAAACTCAAGGGTAACAACTTTAAATATTGAAATAATTTACAACGTTTAAAAGAAATACATATTTTATTATAACATAGTTCCAGATGGATATGGGCTATTAGGTACTTAAATGTTATGCAGTTCACCATATGTTAACTTTTCGTTTACTGGATCGTTAGGTACCTCTCCAACGGGAATGGTGTCACAGTTGCTGGCGTGTGGTGTCGAGGTTTCACCTATTATTGATGGGATTACCTGAAAGTAATTCCTTTATGAATTGACGAGACTTTAATAAAATGTATTTTAATGTACAAAGAAGTATAGAATATCCGAATACGTGCGTATTATCATTTGGTGTTTGCACGGGTTTTATTTTGTTCTTTGACGTAGTTTTTATTCCTAGCTTAGTACACGCAGTGATGGTGTGTTCCGGCAGCAGTCCTTGAAAACCAGTGAAATTACAGGCATATGAGGCTTAACAATTACGTCTCAAGGTGACAGGCGCAGTGCAATTCGTGACTTGTGATTAAATGCATCTGTTGTAGGCAGAGGTTAGTCCGCTTAACATCACGTGGGCCTCGAGGTTGACCCGTCACAATATCATTAAAAAAAATGTGATCTCGAAGGCAGACTTCTCCTGCTTCTTAAAATGATTAGTGCTTTTATTTTCTCACTATTCTACCTCTCGTTATCTTCGTACCCCCAAGCAACGGAGCTACGTCCACCTGCCGGATCGCACCCTTACAAAGATATAAGTTCCAAAGCTAATGGAACGTCCCGACACCAGCTACACCAGTAAGTTATCAAATTAGACGCATTTATGGCTGTACAGCCTCTATATAGTCTAATTCAAAATCTCTCTGTATAGTCTAATTTCAGTGAACGCAATTTTTACTAAGCAAAAAGACTTACTTTTGTATGCCAAGAATGATAAAATAGATCCAATCAAAGAGTACTGAATAACCCCAGCACGCCGTATATTGCTGGAGCGTTGTAATATTCCAAATTCAAAAAACGTTCCTGCAATGGATTAGATTTTCTTTTTTTCTAAATTCGATACTTCTTGTGTTCTTTTTTTCAAATATAATGATAATAATTCCATGCATGTTTGAGAAAATGTTCGTTTGGACGATAATTAATTGTATTAATGTGTAAGTTACAGTCACGTAACTAACCAGAAGTTTAAGAACACGAATGTCTCATTTACGACTTCGATCCCACGTCGTAGGTACTTGTGGTACAGGTTACTTGTGTGTCAGATCCCTAGAAGGCATCCCTATTAAAAGTTTAGTTTCCAGGAATCTAAAATTCAGTGAAATAATTTATATATCTACATTCGTTTAGTAAAAGATGAAATCGAATAAGTAGGCTTTTTAAAAGTTACCCAATTAATAAAGTTAGCATAAACATACGTTTATATCTACCCTTACTTATTGTTCAGGCTAAGAACCCCACGTACCCCCAATATTCACTTCCTGGGTATGTTCATAAGATCAACAATAATTGCAACCCACTCCAATACCTGTTCTCCAAGCATGACTAGGATCTGCGCCACTTTCTTGATGGCTTCCAGATCCTGGAGCGATGGCAGTGGCAGCCGAGGATCGACACCACTCACGCTTGAGTCCTGTAGCCGAGAGTGGGAGACCAGACGCTGGCCCAGGTCGGAGACCACGCCCCGCGGTCGAGTCTCAGAGTCGAGGAATGACTGCTGGGGCATTTTAACATCACATATCACATTACAAGAATCGTCAGAGGGTTTGGACTCTGCCTAGTGAGAGTGCAATGCCCTCGAGAGAGTCAAATCCCTGCTGTCAATGCTTTATGAATCGTAATTAAGTAAATACTTCTACAATTGTTCCAAATGGGGTGTGTTTTATCTGAGGTCATGTTATGTCGTAGGTAGGTAGGAACGCGGCCGCACCATTAGCATTATTCAAAGCTATTATTGAATAAAAAATAGTTTTAAGGAATATGTATCTCTATTAAATTACATAATTACATAATAACGGTCAAGCCAGTTGGGTGCCATTCCTGGTTTTATTCATAGTTGGATACGGTAGGTGGCGCTATCGATTGTAATCTTGATCGATAGTTTCGACGTTGCTCACTTTAGTATTATTAGCTGCGACTAAGTAAGTTAAATCTATCGCGGTAAATAAGAGTCAGTATTAACAATTATCGTTGTTTCGTTGCTCCCATCCCATTATAAAGATGAGGTACAGAAAACGTCGGGTACCTCCTACTAGTACAACCAATTTGTTCAACCGTTGAACTAGTGGGCGATTTTTGTTCCAGTATAGCGTAGTATTATTATATGTTCTATGCCAGTAGTTCAACTGCGCATATATATTTTTTTAAAGTTTAACTGCTAGGAAAGTAAGTTGAACTCACAGTAGCAGATTCCATTCAACTCAGATAACATGTATTTAGGTCTATGTACTTTAAAATTATATACTTTAAAATTATTTACGTAAGGGAACTTAAAAGTCACAAATTGTTTATGAATCAAAACTTATCTGTTAAAAACACGTACTTCACTTTTGTGAATTTAACAAATTAATTATGTCATTTTGACATCAAATTATGTCAAAATTACATGACTTGATGGTGCTTATTCTGATTTTCAAAAACCTTCAAAAAATTTAACTCTTAAAAATATTTATGCGTTGTCGAATTACTGGGATAAAAACTCCCTTTAGTTAAACGGTTGAGCTAATTGGTTGTACTAGTGGGAGATCCCCAAAGTGTCAAAAGGAATTAGATTAAAGAAATTAGAAAAACATATTTTACTAAATGTATTGGTACGATAATTTAGCTACGGATATATATCATTTGACAATAAACAAGTAAAGTAGCTCTTACCAGTGGAGTACTCCACGCCTGCCCGAGCACTAAGATGAGAAAAAACCACATAGAGACGCTAAACATCATCTTGGAACCAATACATTGGATATGATTATTGTGTCCGTGATACATCTCTCTTATAGCTATAGAAATAATAGATCTATTTATTTACATTTGTATTGTAGTAATGGTAAATTGCAAGTTATAGTAAATTGCAACAAATTGTACTATTTGAGTATAGAAGCAACCTTTGTGAATTATATGTAAGTAGAAAAGTGGTTTGACTTGTTAGATGACATGTATCTAAGCTAAGTTTATTGTTATCTGGCGATTTTATATATCTTCTTATATCCCTCCCTCTGCAGGGCATTTAAGTACATTATCGGCCTACTCCTTACCACCGTATAAATATGTATTAAAGCCGATATCCTTTGAAAGCACTGCGAGGCACTTTGAGACTACGAGGACACTCGTCAACACGACGCTAGTTGTTTGATAACCAATGCTACCCAATTTGAGCATTTACAAAATATGTACACACGGAAGCGGAAGCCTGATTGCCCATATTCGTCTAACACTTGGCCGGATTCTAGGGTTCCGTACCCTAAAGGTGAAAATGGGACCCTATTACTAAGATTCCACTGTCCGTCTATCTGTCACCAAACTGTATCTCATTCACAAAAAAGAAAGGTTATAATATAGTGTCTAATGTTGTATAGATAATGGTACGGAACCCTTCATGCGTGAGTCCGATTCGCACTTTCCATTCGAGTTTATTTCTAACTACTACAAAGTAGTCTGATAAAAGTACCAGTATGCCATGAACAAGAAAATCTTAAGTAAAATAACTCAATAATTCGTATTGAATCGAACGGAAAGGTGATTGATATTAAAGCGTAAAGTTGAAAACTTTATTTGATAGTTACTTATAGCCGTGAATTACTCTACATCGTATATATATACAATTATAAATACTATATTGGTAATAATGCCAAGGATGCGATTAACCGCGTATCTAGATAAAACATACATTAGCCCGAGATGATGCAGCTTCACAAACAAAGAGCCGTGACTAACACAATTTATATAACATTGTACAAGACAACACGAGTGCTACGACCTCGGAAATGAACCTGACATTTGGCGATTATGCAAATGTCTACACACAGCACCAACTTAGCATTGCAGATGATGGGGGCGCTGCTTGCTCACCAACAAAAACCAATCTTTACTCACTGCTCTGACAGATAGACGAGGGAATTTTAGCTACAGTCCACAGAAACCACCACAGAGCAGATACATCTTCTCTATGGAAACTACCCTCCAGAATGAAATACCTCAACATTAAAACTATTATTACAAATTTGACCGATTTGCATTATACTGCTTTTGGTGGACCGGAGAAGTTGTCGGGTAGCCACACATTGGTGTCATCGAAATCGGTAGAGTAGCTTTTTTTTAAAATTAATAATAGGAAGTCACTTGGTTGTAAACAAAAATGTTTTCTAGGCCCTTAGCATAAATATGAGAATACGATACGACAGTAGCAGATTTCTTATAATGTGCAAAATTTGTTTTGCAGCTTCGGTAATATAGTAGTAGCTATGTTATGTGTTCGAAGTCACACATTAAAGACATAAAAAAAAGCAATATTCTATATCGATCAGGCTTTCCACTGTCATGGCGTAGTTAACTTCTCAAAGTACAACAAAAAAAAATATAACTAATAAATACTTTACGGATTGGGGGAAAATATTTTTTTTTGTGGTTGGTAATTGGTTTCCGCTTTCAGCCACGTGCACTGATAAGTTTGTGATTTTAGGAGAATACCTACTCGTAGTGAAGCATGCGGTAGTATAGAGTCACACACACGTAAGAGCGGCCGACCTCCACATTAGCCTTATTCACTTCCGGTAATCGATAAGTAGATATTTAGGTTTATTTAAAAGATTTTATGACGTCCTTGACATTCTTTAAATAACTAGGTTCTTTAACCTCTGCACATTACTGTATAAATTAACTTTCTAAATTCACACTTTCCCAGGCAGGCGTCGTCTGTACAAAACCTAAAAATCTTGTCACTTTTGCTTGTAGAGTAGGGTAGAAAAAAAATTGTTTCATGGCAGAGCAACTATACTAACGGAACTCAATTGGATTATTTTATATTTAGTACCAATACAGTACTGAATAAAAATCTAGGAGCAATATTATAGTTTAACATCTATGGTATTTTTTCCATACTTACAAAAAAACGCTATAATAGAGTTACGCTGAACAAGTGAGTAAAGGACGCGTGTATTTGATTCTGATCTTTATATGTGTAGGTACAATTATTGGTAATACGATAGCGTGATATTCTGGTCAGTGACAGCGTCATATCAAGGTCGAAAGGGGGATTGCAATCTGGTATATATTTTGATATAAAAAATGTGTAACAATAATTACCTGTCGGGATACTAGATACTAACGGTTTTCCTCAGTGTCCTCTTCAAAAATATTTGATTTTTCTCTTGTAGCCTTAGACCAATTTTTTTTAATAGTTGATAGGGTAGTCTTCGTCCACTATCGCACCTGATGGATCTCAAGGACAGCTGCTGGAACACACCGTTAGGTACATGGCGACATATTTTCTACATGAGCTAGCCTGGCGTGCATTTGCAATATGCCCTACCACATTCCAAGTGATGATGTGTTTGAAGATGTTGTTCCCGTATATTATCAAAATCTTTCGAATTTGAAATATGTTTTAGTCCAAATTTATTTGTTAAACTTTTAATTTGCCTTTATATACCTATGTGTGCGCGCCCGTGCCACAGCATGCACGCTGTGGCAAATATCTAGCGGGTCAAGAGTGCGTTGTCTTTTTTAAAGAGAATATTATTACATATAATAAAAATAAAAATCCTATCTGTAGATAGCTACGAACTTATTTGTTTAGTATACCTATTCATATTACATAGATATAGTTACCCATAAAACTTAGAGATATGTACCTACAGTGCGTGTTGTGCGTATCCAGACTTAGAATGAGGATTTGTATCTCCTACCGGCCTCTAGCCGAACTACATTTTGTATGTACCTTGGTCATACAGAAAATCTGCTGTTTTTTTATATTGATTCAATTATTACGTTAAACTATCGTGTCGTGCTGTCCCCGGTCTCGAATTGCCTGATGTGTCCATCGTCGAGCGAGACGTGACTGAAAAGATAAACAACATTATTAGGCTAGAGAGTCTGTCTACTAATCAGCTCATATTATGCTCAGTAAATAATTATTCATGCTTAAAAGCGGTAATAACTGATAGCATTAATAGAAACAAAAATGTTTATTTTCTATGTTTGGCAACACCAGATATACAAAAATTCCTTTTTCAACAGTGCAACTAAGCACCTTTAATGTTATAGATTAAAAATCTGAATCTTATCCCGTGGTTTCGATCCCGGACGTCTCTGGTTTCGTCGGAGTACTAAAGAATAAAATTATCAATTTACATAAATTGATAATATTTAATAAGTAATGATTGGTTTACCTAAATCACTTATTTATTTTGACGAATTCGAAAAATGTGTCAAATTTGAATTTAAGTTAAGTATTTAAATATTAAATATTCGTATCGTCGTATCCTAGATGGCGGCATACACCTCGTAAACACCAGGAAAAAAATTATTTTTCCTTTTACTTAATTATTCACTAAGTATTCCGTCTGGGTAAAAATCCACACGAATTACGTTAATTTCATATCTGTGTCTCAATTCGTTTTCCCTTTTGGAACGGGACTAAGAAAATAGTGTTCTAGACACTTGACCTGAATGGAGCATATTAGATGATAAGTCGGCTCGATGCTTATGCTCTATGACGAGAATCGGTAATCGGAGCCAAAAGAAGTTCGAGAATGTAGGTGTGCTGGGAACCATTCAATCTAACCAGGCCAATAATAACGGTAACAGGACAACGGGACAATACTAAAATGGCTGATACGAGCCAATAAATACTTATTTGTATTCTCAACGTACGTTGTAATGCTGGCGCACTTCGATCTTTCTTTGAATCATAAAAGTGAATCACACAAAACGCAACTTCGGGATGTATACAACTCAGGATTCAGGAGGCACAACTCCCACGGGAAGATATAGGGGTTGAAATTCTAGTCCGGTAACCCACAGGACACATAACAACAGGTTCAGTGAAACTGTATTCTTAGGTTACACAGCAGACTATACTATAACACACTCTGCCCACATACCAAAATGTGTGCAAAAAAATTACAAGTGCTAATTATGCATTGTTTAAACTTAAGCCCTTAATGGATACTAAGACCCTATTGTCAATATATTTTGCTTACGTTCAGTCATTAGCTAATTATGCAATTACTGTGTGGGGAAATGGGCCAAATATAAGTAAAGTTCTTAAAACTCAAAAGAAGGCGATTAGAATTATATTTGGACTCCGAAAACGCACTTCAGTTAGAGAATATTTTAAAGAAAATCATATAATGACTGTCATATCTTTATATGTTTACAATAGTATTTTGGAGATACACCAGGAAGTTGATAGTATGACTAAAAACCAAGATGTACATAGTGTTAATTTGCGAAATAAAGAAAAAATATTTATGCCGAAAATAAGACTAATAAAGGTAAAAAAAAACAAGGCATTCACAATAAAATATCTATGTTTAATAACCTACCCTTGACTTTAACTAAATTAAACAAACCTAAAAAACAAACAAAAAATAAACTAATAAAATTAATAAAAAAAATTTACTTAAAACATTTTTTTTTAATCTCTTCCATTATATTCTTTGAAAGAATTCATGGACATGCGTCTAACAGAAAATTGATTTTTATAAAAATAATAAGACAATAATATAGACTATCCTTTTATGACTGCTTAGGCTATAATGAGAACGACTAAATACCTAAATACGGATTTTAAATGTATAATTTGTAATTATTTATGCATCACAATTTCCTGACATTTATTTTTATTTATATTGCAAATAATGTTTCCATGGACATCACAATTTAGATAAGCTTATAATTATAATAATTATTTGTAAATTTGACTTACCTAATATAACGAACAACGAATATAACGTATAACGAATGTTATAAGGTCAATACGAAAATGAAAAAAAAACATGAAAAATGGTAGAAAGTTCTTTATTTACACAGCATATTACAAAGCTAAATAAGAGAAACGTAAGCTAATAGGAGCATTTTAGTGGTAGTGCATTTTGTGAAACTCCGCCTGGTTAGCGACCACCCTCAATTACAAAAACTGCTGCCAAGCAGCTACCAGCCAACGGTGTGTTCTGGCAGCTGTCCTTAATAGTTAGTAACTACAGATTATCACTTACCATTAGACTAGGTAGTGACTACCCTATCATCGGCTTTATAAATAAAAGCGCTATTATTGCTTGAAACTTTTTCATTGAGACCACTAAAGATTTTAGGTAATGCGATTTGAGACAGTTGCATACAAATGCACACGTGCACACGGTTCACTCCATCAGCAAGTTGTCTGGTAGATGTAGCTTTTACTGCTGAAGCATTTGAAGGGAATGGCCCCGAGTTTCTTACCTTTTTTCCTTGCAGTGCTGAACGTTGCAGGAGGAAGTAACATTTTGTAATGATCTTCATAAGAGCGACATAGACGCATAAATTTAAATAGTAGATTGTTATAAAAGGGTCGAAAGGAATCAATTCCCATAAGAGATATAACGAAAGCAAAAAAATTTTAGTTTTTCTAAATTATACATTAATAATAATAACATGAATAGGCACCTATTTAAAATTAAGTAATTAATTGAGATGTTAGAAATATTTGTGAATTTGAAGTTAAATTTTGCTTGCAATATTTACGGACGGCTATCGTCCGAATAGGAATGTATGACTTTTACCCTTGTTAAACACTACTTTTCACTACGAATGTGAGTAATATAAAAAAAATTATAATATTTATTGATTACAAGAACAGGAGTAGAAACTATTTAAAATAAATGCATTTATAGTCCAAATAGCAGTTGATAACTTTCATCCATGTTAAACACTCTACTTTTCAATATAAAAATATAAGAAAAGTAAAAAATTGTAGTTTTTCTAAAATTCTATTAAAAAGATCTAATATATTTACTGATAACCGTAACATGAGTAAAAGAAACGTGAAAAATAATAATTGAGGGATTAGAACAATTTGTGAAATTTAAGTAATTTTTTTGCTAGATTTTTATAATTCCCTTATAATTTTACTTACTATCCTGCCAATTTATATATCTAGTCTTTTTTTAAATTTTACACAACAAACATGGAACACATCGTGTCTCCCCGGGAGCCATCCCACTGAAAAGGTATTTTTTAAAGTTTTATTTTGTATTTATGCTTATAGTTATAGTGACTAAAATGTTCATATAAGATACACTCATTTGAGAGAGTCACATTAATTCTGTTATAAACTAGTTCTTTTAGCTTTTACATATAAACACAGATGTAGTTGTAATTAATTTTTTTAATACAACGAAGTATTTTAGAACGAAACATTTATAGACGTCTAATTTTGTTTACAACAATGGTTGCCATGGTTACAGTTACAGCAGAGTACTTTAGAGCTAAAGAAAATAAACATGTAATCTTGTTTACAACAATGGTTGCCATGGTTACAAGTCATTCCGGCAAAAGAGAGAAGCATTTACTATGAGTTTTTCTAGGTGGGAAGCAGCGTCTTCCACCCGCTATGCAGATCAAATAAACACTACTCTCCGAGTATGAGAAATGAAAAAAATATTTTTACTTTTAGATATTGTACATCGATGTTCACCTCAATTGAATGCAAGGAAGTACTTGAAAAGTGTTAGGAAAGATAGACAACTTAAACTTAACATACAGACAAATATCGATTTATAAACAAGTTATACGTCCGCATCAGCCTTTGAAGGTAATCCTTACAGTTAGATCATAATTGATAAGCCAAATTATTCGGAGATGTCGGTTCCTTATTACGTAATTATACAGATTTCAGCAGTTTACATCTGACTGTGAGTTCGAGCAGTTATTTATGTATATTCGCGGCCACTATGCTTGCATAATCCAAATCCTTTGTTACCAATTTTGGTATTAAGCTTCCCCAAACGTGCCGTCCATGCAAGCACCCTTCTTACCATTTGAATAGACAAGTTGTCCGTGTAATATTTTCATGTTAGAACCATGTCAGCGTCATAGACTCGAGGGTTCTCTTCAGAAACGTACCAGCTGGAACCATAATATAGTTTTGAGAGAGTAGTAGAATATGTTGGTGTTGAGTGTTAGATGTTGTTTAGTTTGCTATGCAGCGGGGTGTTCGTAAAATGCCCATTTATATTTAAAAGACGGATGCTCGAAGGCTGTACTTTGTCTAGTAAGTAAGTGCGCACTGCGAGTGGTTGTTATGTTTGTGAAATGACGACGTTGGGACGGCTGCGGCTGTTCAAGATGCTGTCGAGGTTAAGGCCGATGGCGCTGTTGCGTGTAATGTCAAATGAGAGAATTATTTTTTATTACAGATAAGTTAGCCATTTAATTCTATCTCGACTATTGTTAGGTTGTATTGATGTATTTAAAGATGGTTCCATAATGTTCCCATAGCAAGTCTAGGCTCGAAGAGATCCAGATGTGATGGCCATCTGCTGCCGGGAACGTTCTGTCTGCTTGATAACATTCTAGACTAGAAAATGGCTAGCTTAATACCATAGTAAAATAATCAATAGATTCAGGCGTTACTTTGCGGCAATCCATATTTAATAATAACAAATATTTTTAAAATATTTTACAAAAACATCAAATTAATATTTTAATAAAACACTTAAAAAATATAAAAATATATCTAGTGACAATTCCGCCTAATTTTTTTTTCGAGATTGTGCGCTCGTAGAGTCAAGACCTCCTGAGGATGCTTCGTGTAGAAGCGAAACGCGTCGAAAATTCTTCCGGTTTGACTGCGTGGCGTTTGTGGCGTCACGTCGGCTTAGCAGGAAAATTAGGCGGAATTGTCACTAGATATATTTTTATATTTTTTAAGTGTTTTATTAAAATATTAATTTGATGTTTTCGTAAAATATTTTAAAAATATTTGTTATTACCATAGTAAAATATACCAAGATAATACGGTTATACAGATGGCTTAATATCATCTCATCATAACATGATAAGATTTGATTCTATAGCTGCCTCATCGGCAGACAACGTTGATTGCTTGGGGCTGGGCCCTACTTGCCCTACCTAGGTTAGCAGCTCATTGCCGGCGAGTCTTTAATTAGAGAAGGTATTTTCATCTGGACGCCGTTATTTAATGCCATAATAGTTTTAACACAATAAAGATGTTTAATTTTATAGAAAATCATCAAAAGTCGTATCGAAGATGTGAACTTGTTCTTTAACACAAGAAAATGAGATACATATTTTTAACGGAGTAATTAAATGACCGAATCAACTATAGTCAAGGCCCTGATCATTCTGTGAAGGTGTTTTTAGGGTTTCGTACCCAAAGGACAAAACGGATCCCTATTAATGAGATTATGTTATACCGTCCGAGTATGTCACCGGTCTGTAAACGAAATGAGTCTCAAACCAGAAATTTTGTTAATATATGTAGAAAGTTCACCCAAATGTATTATTATATGTTTTATGCCCAAATATGAAAATTGGTCTAGGGAATTTTTTTATTAACTTATTGCACCATAAAATGTGGGGTGTCATCGTCTAGGACTTATTGAGTACTATATTATAGTAATTTCTAATAAAATTAAAAAAAATATATATTAATAAACAGCTCACCGGCCGTCAAAGTTGTAAATGATTGTAACGGGTAAACTAAACTCTATTAGGAGCTAAGAAAATGAGACCTCCGTATATTATGCATAAATATCCTCTATTTCATCAAGAAAATCTGAAAATTACAATTCATAATGTAGTTTCGAAGCTGTGATCAAAACTAACAAACGTTTACAAGAGCGGGACTCGACCTGCACTTGGCCAGTTTTATATGATTTATTACAATAATGTATAAACTTTCGCCTTGACTTTACTTGTGCCTTACTGCATACAAGTGGATAAGAATTGAAGACAAGTTTTTCTGTTTATGTATGACACATTGGAACATTATTTGTATTTGTAGCTCAACTTTTCAAACCTACCTTACTAAGTATAAATGTATAGTAATGTACGGTTTGAAAAGTTGAGCTACAAATACAAATTATGTTCCTATGTGTCATACATAGCAGCCTATTTTTATGGTCATTATCCATTAAGAGTTTTCAGGCCTCGAGCTCACAGATTTCAGGAAGGCATATTGTTTTGAAAACTGTGATCGAGTTCCAAGTAATTATTTGAAATGGTAACTGTGATTGAGCTTTAGGACAGGTTTATGCATGGTGGCAGGATATTTTGTGATTGTTGGCTTCCTAGCAACCACACAATATGACGTGGTTTTTTATATACACAGTATATAAAAAACCTGTCGCCAATTACAGCTACATCACTAAAAATTTGAGAATGTTATGGTGAGGTAAATATTACGGGCAAAGAATGATCTAACAGTAAAATTGAAAGTTTCACACCTTCCATATTGGTATTTGGGTTACAGAAGAGCAACGTCATATTTACGGTTTAAAAAAATATTTACGATAATAACTTTTTATTCATGTGCAATTGATTTAATGTAATATATACGGATATATCGGTTCACATACCCACATAGGCATATTTTATTATTATGTCTCTGCGTGTGTCATGCATGACCATGCACAATCAATAATAAAAAAAACCGGTGCAGTAATTAGGTAGTATAAATAATGTAGTATGTAGTGTTTCTTTTATAAACTTCAAACTACCCAACAAAAAATGGAAATCAAAAGGTCCTCATTTGTCACTTTCAAATTAAGTGATTCTTTGAGATAGGTAAACAACTAAAAGAATGTAGGCATAGTAAAGACCTAGTTCTAAGCCTGAACCGGTTATCGCTCCGACGCACTCATTCTAGAACCTTATCTAGATAACAACTGCTCCACAGGGCAGTGGGCACGTCTTGCTCACCAGTCAGCATACCACCACGTCACTCGCTCGGCCGCTGACGAATCATCAACCATTCAAGGGTATCACCCAAACCAAGACGTTTGTTTATATTTACTGTTATGTAAGCGCGGGCGCAGTGCGAGGATGGGTCGCGTGCCGGTTGGTTGCCTGCCGCCAATACCACACTAATTGACATCTAATCTGTGTCATTAGTAAACTGATAACTTATTTGGAGCTATTGTGACCTAGATAAGAAACATTGCTTGATATTACCATCCTCAGTGATACATGAGTTTTTGTAGCATTGGCTGCTAGGCAAAGCAAGAGATCAGCTGCTGAGATAGTGTGAAGATTGCACTAAAGTCTTGAACGTGAAAATTTCAAGGATTCCGATATGATCATCGATAAGATCGGTTAGAGTAGACTAACGTGTGTGAGTAGATCTCGAAGACAGTTGACAGTGTTGCAGTGAGTCCGTGATGAGTGCAGTGTTAGTGGTGGTGTGGGTGGTGGCGGGGGTGTGCGGGGCGCGGGGGGAGGCTCTCGGGGCGCTGGAGGCGCTGCTGCCCTCGTACCTGCTGGACAACGTGGAAGATCTAGTGAAAGCAGCTTCCGCAGCCTGTACGTTATTTTTGGGACTATTGTTTTCTGGTTTAGTATCAGGCTGTTTACTGATTCTAATGTTTACTCATATTAATTAGTTCCTTGTAGGGACTAGCAGTTGTATGCTACGTTTAATAATATGAGAATCAAGTGATAAAATTTGAAAATTTCTAATGCAGACGATATAAGGTAAATTAAAGAGTAATAGTTGTATTAACTCGGCCGACCTCTATATGTTGTTACACTGCATTACTACTGGTCAGTAGGATATATCGTAAAGAACACGTCTGGTTTGGTACGACCGTCATGCGTCAGCTTGTTATTCAGCTGGCACGCACAAGTGAACTATCATTTAGTTTCCTTAAATTATAAATGTAAAACGGTTCATTTTCTCATAAGGTCTTGTTTGTCATTGCCATTTCGCTAGTTGGGGTCGGCAATCCCTTGCGCCAAGACGATCTAGCTTTGATTGTCAATTCGGTCAGTTGGTTTCTTTATCAATCATTTTGACGGAGCTTCGTACCGTATATCGATTTACTGTACGCAGAGAGCACGGTTCGCCGAAAAACTAAATTTTATTCTGCAACATCTAGAATATTTATATTAATACCTAACCTAACCTAAACAAGTTCAAAATATATTTAAATCTAAGTTAAGACCTCTAGATTTGAATAAAAAAATATATTTTCCGCGATTTGTGCTAGCAAAGTTATTCAGAATTTTCAGATCCTTGATTGCTTTACTTAACATGTAGCATCAAATCTTCTTGAGCAAAAAATGTATTTGTGAAATTTTGTTTCGTACGAACTCTCACTAAGATAATATATTTTCTTTAAAACTAACAACGAGTATGTCAATCGAAACATAAATTTCACAATTATTTTAAACAATATTTTTATACAAACGAAGAACAAACAAGTTTTTATGAACCAGATTTCTGCTCTATACATTTTGAAAATCATTATTTCTTGTATATTTGAACCGATTTAAAAAAAGAGGAGGTTCTCAGTTCGTCTCTATTATTATTTTGTTATATTTGTTTCCTCATACTTTTTACTAGATGAACCTTTTGATGTTTATTTTATATTTAAAAGCTGATGCTTGTCGCGTGGTCAAAATAATTTCATCATAATAGGTCAAGCCGTTTTTGATTGACAATCCGATAACTGTTTTTTTTTCCTATCTTGATGATGTAGTCATTGCCAGTGAATGTCAATTGATCCCGTAAGTAGCAAGGGACATTAAAAAGGGTGAAATATTTTTTTTAGCTAAAAATGGAACGGACTTCAACACTCACAAGTGTGAAATAACTTATCGAAGTCGGTACCATGCACACAATATTGTCATAATAGGTAATTTTGAACTATCATGGTATCAAGTTAGTGCTAAAGTCGGTTCCATTTTTAGGTAAGATTTTTTTATTATTATTTGTCTCTACTGATTACTATCGTTATATAATAAATGACAAAAGAAGTCGGTATATATTACATAATTATTTTTTTAAATATGTACATGCTCTTCAAGTGGTGACTAGATTGCTCAATTTGTCAAAACATTTATATGAAGAAAATTTTGACAATAGTTTTTTACCGGTGGAATGCCTTTGTTAACAAAACACTACAAACTATAATGCATATTATACAACAATAACAGCTAGGTACTGGCCATTGCAGGTCCATACGCAGTCCGAATGCACCAGTCCACTACCACTTGGCACTTGTATCCAGCTTGCTGGCAGCATTGCCCCGTTGGATTGCTTATTCGTTGAGCCAAATACTGGAATAATAATAATAATATAAATATAACCCTAGACTTATCCCTAACGATCAATATAAATGTGAATAGTAGCGGTGCTCGAACCTCACACTTGAACCTGAGTTGGAACCCTTTTAATTTATCACCGTATTACTCATATATTATAATATAAAACTACGATGTTAGTATTTTATAATTTAATAAAATTTTAAAATAGTCAAAAAGCTGTTCAAAGAGAGCCACACAGTACCTACTTTACCCACAGAAGCAACTAGGTAAAATAACAAAAACATCAGTTCAACTAACATTACACGAAAATGTAATAAATACTAACTTAATATCGAAACAAAATGACACGAACTACGTTCTAAAATTAAAACTAAGAGACTTGGTAAAACGGCCAGTTGTATAACAGGAGATTCTGTCGCCTATACTGTTTAAAATTGTTTGTTGTAAATGTTGTTTCGGTCTTATGTTTATCACACTTATTTATTTTTAGCATTTATCTGCAAATTTTCTCTTCGTATCGCAATTTTTTTGAACTCTTACTTCTTCACATTAGCGTTTATATATGTTTTAGGATAACACTGGTCCTCCACTTGAAAAAATAATCTACTTATATTTGACATTGACGCATACTCCGCGGATTACCGCACATAACTATACTTTTTGCTCTCGTTATGATTTTACAATATCACAAATTGATATAGTTTGTACTAACAAAGATATTAGGTAGCAAACGTTAAAATTGTAAAAAAATATGCGTTCATTTGAGAACCATCTGGAATTTGTTCAAAGTGGCATCCACGTGAAAAGTATTTTGACTATATCGGACCAAATGCGAAGCAACTCTCGCATTTCGGTTGGAGCGACTGCTGTTACCGTCGCGTTTAATTCGTTCATTTGCCGTGGTACCAGTACACAGTTCCTATGATGGTACCACGGCTATTTTTTTTGCCGTGGTACCATTGACTTATTGTTACCACGAAAATGCTGATTTAATTTCCGCAGTAAAATAGACCCATGTAATGGTGCCACGCAGCTCGCATACCTATCTACAAACTTTGAATATACCGTACGTATCTACATATATGTAGACATCGGGTCATGGATCTAGTAGACCACTTGGTACTTTACGTTACGTCACTATAAATCGTGAAATGTATTAAAGAAACTAAAGAAATGCCGCTGATCCTTTCATGGCCCTACTTCCCGTCTTCCCTTTACCATTCGTACCGAATAAGGGTCCAAACACATTACAATCTCTCCATTAGCCGTATGGGAACTTAACAAGGTAGTTGGTATGCATCGAACTGTCGTGAAATGATTAATTACATTGTAAACTAATGTCACACGCGGCTCACAATCAAATTTACGTGGAACGAACAAAACCTTATGAAAATTGGAGCCGTCAGCAGAATTTGTAATGCGCATGAGTCAATTGGCTGATAAATACTCTATGCTTTATATTGTGCTAACTGTTTATCCCTTTTTGTTTCCCGCATAAAGGAGCGTATGTTCGATATCCCCCCAAACCACGGAAATTAGACCATCGGTAGAACTTGAAATTAAATTCTAAAATTTAATTACTTATTTTATAAATTAAGCATATATACCTGCCGTGTTGTGCTTTAACGTTTTCACGTAAAAAGTATTAGGTGAGTGCTGCAGCTGAACGTACAATTTTTACACATTTTGCCACATAACTTACTGCACGTAATCATAAAAAAATATTTAAACTTGGTTTTCACGTGTAAAAACATTGCTCTTCCACATGCAACCCCTTACTTAACATACAAAAAATAAAATTGCATGAAGACATCATTGTCTGAAAGTGATCACATTAAATAGGATAAAATAATAATTTTAATTTACAATAAATTAAGCCCGTTATATTGTACTCGTATATTTACCACATAAAACTTTTCAACCCCCTTTTTAGACCTTATCTCAACAACCAACCGAATCAAATCACGATCTCTTTTAAAATTAAAGCTTAAATTTTAAAACTTGCGCTCCTTCCATTTATCACAAAAAATTTAAAACTAACCTAATTCAGTGATTGTTTTAATTTCCTGCTTCGAATCGTTAGTTTCTTATGTCTTTTCTTCTCTCTCTCTTTCTAAAAACGACAAACAATTCTTATTTGTGGTTTTGCAGCTACATGCAGAAAATACTAATATGCACGCGCAATTTGAACGAGTTCGAACACTGGGTATGTAAAATATGATGAAAATACGTTTATATGGAAAGAGCTACGAGGGGCGATTCAGATCAATTATATCATAGCTTGTAACGGAAAATATAATACAAAAAAATCTCAATGCTCGGTGCATGTGGCGGTAGTGTGGCTTGAAAGAGCCAGTTTCTTGTCCTGATTTGTATAACTATTATAAATAAAAGTTAACAAAATGTAAAATTATAATTTGGTTATTTATCTTCAAAATACAAGTAAGAAAATTATATTAAACAAACATTAGGACATTCAAAACAGCTATCCAGGAAAAAAAGAATATAGGCTTTTTCATGACACTCGTGCTATGAAAAAGCCACCTAATTTTATGAAAGAGCCACATTCTAGGTAAATTGTATTTACATCTAAAAGTATATATAAATCACATTAAATGTTATCGTAAATAACTACTTTGTAATTAAAAAAATATATGATACGTTACACTTATGATAATTAATAGATTCAGGCGTTACTATGCGCATATCGATAATTTATAATTACAAACATTTAAAAAATATAAAATTTAATTTATTTAAAAATCAATAAAAAAAATATCTAAGTGACAATTCCGCCTAAATTTCCTACAAGGTCAACGTGACGCCATAAGCGCCACGTAGCCTAGTCGGAAGAATTATCTACGTGTTTAACTTTACTCAAGCATCTTCAGTTCTTGACCTTTCAATCACGTGCTCGGAGAGTCAAGACTTGAAGATGCTTCATGTATAAGAGAAACTACACTGAGAAAACCGTCTTAAAGGCTTAAATCAAATTTGACCTTTTACCGTTGAATTGTAACTACGTAAGATGAATTCACAACTCTTAAGATGATTTTCACCAATCAATAAAAATGTACCATGTTTTATAATAAACACAACCGTCAAAAACGCCTTCCGTAAAGTATTTTCAGAATTGCAACTTGTTATACGATAATAATTGCAGTATTGACCACCTAGACCTCCTCGGTGTCACTCTATCATCGACTCTAAACTTTGGCTCGTATATCGAGTCAAAGGCTCAGTTAGCCGCCAAGAAACTTGGTATCCTCTCAAAGGTGAGACGGTACTTCACACCGGAACAGATGCTAACTTTGTACAAAGCGCAAGTAAGGTCCTGTGTTGAGTACTGCTCTCACCTCTGGGACGGCTCTGCCAAATACCAACTTGAGGCACTGGAGTCGATTGACGCGCCAGGAGGTTAATAGGCAGCGACTTTCTGAAGGATTCTCGGCTGCAAAGCCTTGAGCACCGCCGTAAAGTCGCTTGTCTATCGGTCTTTTACCGGATACATTTCGGTGAATGTGCACAAGAACTGCACGACTTGGTTCCGCCCTCACCCTTTTTCCATCGGACGTCCAGACAAACGGGGAGGCGCCATCCGTACATGGTTGATATTCCCAAGACTCGTACGAAGCGCTTCGCTTCCACTTTTCTCGTGCGTACTGCGAAAGAGTGGAACTCCTTACCGTAGTCAGTCTTTCCCGATGAATACAATATGGGTGTCTTCAAATCGAGAGTAAATAGGTTTCTTCTAGGTAAGCGTGCTCCATCCTAGACCACATCAATGCTTAACATCAGGCAGGATGTGGTCAAACGCGAATCTGTAACGAATAAAAAAAAAAAAAAAAAAAAAGTATTGACCATAAAATATACCTTACTTTTACGGCGGTTTATATACGGTGATTATCACTATAACGTACGACTTAATCAGCCTTATCAAAAGTCAATATTTAAGTAAGACCACAAAATACACCTTAAATGAAGACGAAAAGAAACATTCGCCTTCACTGACCTCGTTTAACGCCTTCTAGTTGGAAGGCGTTTTTGTACGTATTTACGTTTGGTCGGTTTTTCGCCTTATACCATATAAATTGGCCGTCATTAGGGCGCTTTTGACTTTAGATTTTTCTCAGTGTACCAATTTATAAAATAAAACTATATATTTTCTTAAAATATTTATGTAATGATATCTTAATAGTTTCCTGTTTCTGTATGTAATATAAACAACGACTATCTTATAACTTTTGGTGGTTTGGTCACAGTGCTGCATCCATCATGTGGGGCAGAAACTTGTATTTTGTGTACACGGAGGTTAATATGACAAAAAACATTGCCACATTCCTTTTGTTGAAGCTGGTTGCTCTGGAAAGTGATGTGCTTTCTGGTTTTCTTACTGCCAAATCTCTGTGTCTACTCATGAAACCTCTAAGCCAATCTTCACTCGCAATTTCAAGTTCTTTCCGTTTATCAGGACATACGTTATTGGCTACTGCATACCTATTGATAAACCAGTTTTTTAGTTTGATGTCTAAACAACCTATAGCACATATTGGATGCAGTTTTTAAGTAATCTGCCAACTTAGTTCCCTGATCTATGGTAAAAAATGGCTTGTTTCCTATATTGGGGCAATGTTTGCAAGAAAGGCTCTTGAAATATTAAATAACTCCGCTGTTTTGTTTATTGACAGTCATTTAGATAGGTACTACTTCGTTTACAGCCTTTTCTATATCTACGGAACTTTGTCTTCTACATTTTTATTGAAGTAAGTAAGTACTTCTGATTTCCGATGCCATTGTATGGCTACAAGAACAATAAAACAAAAATATAATATTGTCATGCAAGAGCCGGGTATGAAAGAGCCGGATATTCATCACACTGAGAGCTGGCTCTTTCATAACATATCGGCCAAATAATTTAAAACCTTACAAAATTATGAAAAATGGTAGCATCGTAGTTCAAATAAATACATAAGTGAATTGCATAATCATTTCCTCGATATGTTAATTACCAATAATCATAAAAATAAAGAAATCAAAGCAAAAAACTTAAATTTTTGTACCGATAATTCATATAAAGTCCAGCTTCGCCATTAGGTGTCCGTGAACTATCAAATCTCTGTGGGGGGCAGTTGTGCAATGTTGTCATACCAGAAAAAAGTTGTAACAATATTCGTTCATAAATATCGGTTATATTGAAAGTGGCTCTTTCATGCCCCTACTCCCCTACAAATAACCTACAAATTTAGATTATTTGTGTATAATTTCCGGGTCGCACCGCTATTCCACCTAGTTTTATTTAAACCAGTCGCCAAACAAACAATATAATTACCATAATGTGCGTAGATTTAATATATGCTGAGGTCTTTTGGAATATATGACCTCACTTGATGGTGTGTTTGCATTGCAATGTCATGTCAACCGTTGGGCTAAGAGCAATGGCCAATTATGTGTTATATATATAAATATAAATACCGTACCTATAACAAACCTGAGGGCTAATAGTAGATATATTACGAAACCGTAATTAAACGAATTTATAAATTATCGTCTTCACATGTAAAGTATTTTAAGGGCGAGTAAATTCTCATGTAGAATTTAAGGTCAAAATGTTACAATTATCAATTGCTCGCAAAGTCACACACTTGAATCATTTATCACAATTTGAGATAAATTATTTGATCCATGGCTGTTTGCCCAAGGCATCAAATCCATTAGCAGTGTTTTGTGGACAATCATGACTTGCTGTTTATGTTATAACTGCACTGAATATTTGCTTATTTACTTTGTTTTAATTCCAGGTGAGATCTTGCCTCTGGATCTGTTATTCTCCCGGCAGTTCACAACGGAACTGCCCCAACTGAACGTGATGGAGTACACGCGCAGCTCCCGGCGCTCGTACCGCGTGACCAACGCTCACCAACACTTGCGGCACTGGCACGGCTCTACTCTCGTCCTCTACATCCCAGGGTGGTGGAACTCCCCAACTGACGAAGCAGCACAAGGCCTCGTCTCAGCACTTCTCAAAGAACACCCAACCATTCTAGTCTTAGATACCAGGAAACCGTTTGGAAGAGGGTATCTATCCGCGGCGGCCAGAGTCAACACGTTATCGCATCATCTCTACCTTCTCATAAAGAACTTGAGTAAAATTGGTATTTCTCCAACTACTGTACATTTAATAGGCTTCAGTTTGGGAGCCCATGTGGCTGGTATGACCGGAAAGCTCGTGCAGAAAGGACTGAAGACGAAGTTGGGACGCATTACCGCTCTGGATCCTGCGAAGCCGTGTTTCTCACATTCGGAGTATCGTCTCCAGAAGACCGACGCGAAATTCGTTCAAGTCATCCATTCGAGTGCTGGTGTGTTAGGACTCGAGGAGCCGATTGGACATATGGATGTTTACGTTAACGGGGTGTCTATAAAGCAGCCTGAGTGTCAGCACAGGAGTATCAGCTTCGAGTGCGACCACAACCAGTCCTGGAAGCTGTTCGCGGCGTCGGTGGCGAACCGACGGGCGATGATGGGCCGCCGGTGTGCCCTCTGGGACGAGGTGCTCAGTGGGCGGTGCAGCGGCGAGCCTGCCGTGGTCGGCTACGGCTGCAGCAACAATGCCAGGGGGATGTTTCTGTACAAGTCTGCTAGTTGACATAACATATATGTCATAGAATTAATATATTACTCACGTGTCTATGATTAAGTTTAGGTGCTGTTAGGTTTTTTCTATAGAAATGTCAGGACTCTAGTTAAAAAGACTATAATAAGCTGTAATTGAGGCATGACAGATTAGGATATTGGGGACCGTGAATTCTGTCTTTGTTGAAGTAAATGTGCCGTATTCTTGGATATTTTTTGTTGATGGCAGTAGTTGCCGTTACTGCCTATATATAATTCATTAGCAAGGGTGTTTTAATCCTTTGTTGTATCTTGCCTCATATATGCGCACGAAGCTGCTTGGGGTAAATTTTAGATTTCATGCAAGTCACCTTCCTTATTTTAAAATGAGAATACGTTCGAACTTTTAGTCTAGTAGAAATATATATATAATATAAGCGTAAGTTTGAATAGGCACTTTTACTGCGATGTTTTCCACAGTTTTGAAGGGTTACGTACCAGAAAACTGGACTCTAAAACTAAGCTTCATCTGTTCGACCTGTAAGGGGTTTATCTTTGGAACGGTAATAGGTAGCTGGTGACAATTTTCACGGAATATGTGTTAGTATGGCAGATTGCCTACCAAATAATATTGTCTCCTAGCAAAAAGTAAAAATAAAAGGGGTCCCTTTCAAAAAACGTCAACTTTTTTTATTGCTTAATCATAAAGACGATAATACAAGCGTCTAACTCAGTCAGGGTCAGACTCCAGCTAATACTTGAACTCTATACATATATGTATAAAAAGACGATTTTAAGTTGTCTTAGGTTTTCGCGATATTACACATAGCAATTAAACAACTTTAAACGGTTTAAATCACGTATATTTATCATTATTTTTGTCCCGACGTTTCAAACACTTCGCAGTGATCGTGGTCACGGGGTGACTCACTCAGACTCAGTCACCCCGTGACCACGATCACTGCAAAGTGTTTGAAATGTCGGGACAAAAATAATGATAAATATACGCGATTTAAACCGTTTAAAGTTGTTTAATTACTAGACGATTTTATGTTACATTCTGTGTTGTTACGGAACCTGCGTCGGACTGTGTGTCGAGCTCGCACGTGGCTGCTTTTGATGTATTTATTATTCTGGGAAATTAACGAGTATTGCTCGTTGGATATTTTTAGGTGTATAGTTTAATTCAATAGCAACCGAAAAATTATTTAACATGACTGACGATTCCGTCATAATCGACATTACAAATATTTTTGTAATTGGACCGTACATGATGTTGACGTATCATCAAGTCATGTTGCTTGGAGGCTCATGAGTTCATTCTAATATTGTAGTTTGGTACACATTTAGAGGGAAATGTGCTATCATCAAATACAGGGTGCAGTAAAAGTACTACACCCTTAAGACCTCCGATGTTACGGATGTCCGTGGGAGACGGCGACGGTATGATCACTTAACCGTCAGGTGAGCTGCCTAATCGTTTGTCCTCCTATCCCATAAACAAAAACCTATCAGCACCATTACCTAGTAGAGTTTCACATGGTCCCATGGACAATTACAATAAAAATATCTCAAGAGAATTTTTTACTTATTTTATAATTACGTACTACTTAGCTACTTACTTTGCTACTTCATGCAAAGTAAGTAACTGAGTAGTACATACTAGTTTTTTGAATCTTATAAAAATTGAAATAAAATTTATGTATATTGACTGCCTACATAAATTTATGTTTTAAAGAGTTGATGGAGTCACTTGTGCTTAAGGGAGTTCCGAGAAGTAGGTAATAACTGGAAGTATATGTCTCTACTTCATCCATTTATTTTTATTTAAAATCAGATTTACTTAAATTAATCTACCTACAACACGGTTGAGTACGGTCATAGATAATTCATATTTCGACTGTCCCTACGTAGACTATCGAAACTCAAAAAAGGTTTTTTTTTATAACCGTCGCAACTTGTTTCTATCAGATTATTACAGTGTAGATAAAATGTATTTCAAATATTATTAATATATTCAGTTTTAGCAAGTCGGAAAAGTATGGAATGTGACGTCGCTCACAAACTCACGAAACTGAAAATTCGCGATATTCAATTTCGATAGTATACGTAGGGACAGTCGATTTATCTATAAGTAGTACGATTTAGTTTTGAAGGGCTCTTCTTCTTCTTAACCGATCAGCAAAGTTAAGCAACGTCCGCCGCGGTCATGAGTTGGATGGGTGACCACTAGTGACATCGGACGCCACCGCCCTTGCCGCCGCGTAGTGAAATTCTAAATACCTACTTATTCCATTCAGCCGATTTCGTCACGGGGCGCGGAGGAAGGAACAAAGAAAAACATTGTATACAGTGACCGCAAACGATTCAATTTAATTATAGTACCTTGACGTTTATATTGAAAGGTTGCGAGACGTATTGTCAAAGAAGCTGTAAAAACGTCTCTTCGTGTTTACGTAACTGTGATATTATATTAAATATAATTTCGCATTGTTTGTAATTTCACGTAATAAAAGGTTTACCGCAAATTGTTTTCAATTATTTTTCATTCTCACTATTGTTTTGTTCACACTTATTTGGAGCGTACTCTAGCGGAATATTGTTGTACCAAATATACCTTACAACTTTTATTCAACGACGGACACTACGTAGTCTCGATAAGCGTGCGTTCGTGTATAACGAAAATAGTTGTGTGAGTATCTTGCAGATGGCGCTATTAACACTACTCAATAAATAGTTATAAGCTACTATGTATTTATTCGTAGGTTATAAATTAATAAATTTAAATTAAGTATGGCCGATATCGTACTTTATTTGAATTTCTTTTATTTTATTCAAAGTCAAAGTCAAAATAATTCATTCAATTTAGGAGTCTACGAAGCTTTTATTAAGGTCAATTACAAATTTTAGTATTGATATTTGAAATATTCGACATTGTACTGCCACGTTCAGCAACAAAAATTGTATAGAGCCACTGCGTGAAGAACGGGCAAGAAAGTTGGGGCTATTCTTTTAAACGTCTTGTAACAGTATTTTACAATTTAACAATTCTTTTAACAATGTGTTACTTACTAACTATACTTATTATTGAGACAAGTCATTGGAATTTTAAGTATATTGGAATAAAAAAATTAATTAAATCAGGAATATTTTATTATAAATTCATTTGAACAGTACTTTTCAGACATTAAGAAATGTAATAATATAATATACTTAAATGTTAAATAAACGCTATTATATCTATTGCACATAACTAATTATACAGGTCTTAAACAAAACCAACAACAAACTGATCTCATGAAAAACCCTTTAATATCATACTTAGCTGCTTTTTTGTCTACTTTAATTTATTTTATTAGAGGGCTTCAGATTCAACCTATATTCCGATGGTCGATGCCAAAAATGCCAATTACTTATACGATTTTGAGGTACGGACGATGATTTCTTCAAAACCAAAAGTTATGGTCTTTCCTATGTGAAAATTCTTATGCAATCATATGGAAATATATATCACAATTTGATTACAGCCATAAACTGTTAGTATGGTTCCTGCAAAGTATATATTTGTGTCTACCTAGCGGTGCTTGATGGCTATCGTTCATTGCTTATCTGTTTGTTATTAAACAGATTTTAAAGAGGAAGTTACCTACTATTTATAATTATGCCGTATCGTGTCTTACTACAAAAAAAAACATTAAGGTACTAACCTTTTTTCTAACAATTCAAAGCAATATCACGCGGGATAAGCGAAAATACAAAAAAGCGGTAAACATACTTATGTCCATACTTACTATTTAAAGTACTGTAAGTTTTGAAATTGTACATCGGCAGCTTCGTGAGATTGTACGTTATTGTGGAGAAGTTCCCTTCCCCGAAGGCTTCTGGATCGAGCAGGAGGCGGGTGCGGAACAAATTGATGATCCACGGTATCACGATCACTTTAGCATTACGGTGTAGTGCATTGCTTGCTGATACTATTACGAGTTATGGAAACAACGGACATTGGTTTTGATTATGCTTCTTCAAATAAATTTTACCTCTACATTTTTTATACATATTTAATCAATACATTTTATATAAGATATATCAATATGTTAATATATTTTCTTAATTAAACATGGAATTCTGCACCACTCCTGCAATTTCTTGTCTGAGAAGTTTTTTAATATTCGTACAGTCACATTCTATCAGCAACTAGGTTTTTGCTCGCTCGTTCAAAAAAGTCCGAACTCAAACAGCATGAACACGAAAAGGATTTGAATCACGTGTCAGTGTTCGTTCCGTCCGTCGTCAGTCGCGATAGCTGTCTGCAGCAATTGCATGGCATCCGTTAAATTACCTTTCTCTATGCATAGGATCAAAACGTATATAACAAATAATATAATAATAATAATAAAAAAATAATATAAAATGTACATAGCACAAATTCAAATTATAAATTAATTCTAGTAAGTAAGTGGACAATTGTTTTACTGATTGAAATCAAAATACATACTGAAATAAAACAGAGTATTTCCTTTAAAATCTGATTTAATTACAAATATATCACATTTGTAAGTTAGCATTTTCTAACACACGCCTAACTAATAGACTGAAAGAGACAACTGCGTCAGTAAAAATTATTCAAGCTGCTATGTGTTATCGACGGATTTAGAACAAAGATTCTATAGTCACGTTGTTTTTAGGGTTCCGTACCGAACGGGTAAAAACGGGACCCTATTACTAAGACTTCGCTGTCCGTCCGTCTGTCACCAGGCTGTACCTCAAGAACGGTGATAGCTAAACAGTTGAAATTTTCACAGATGATGTGAAAAATGACAGATGTTCTATTGCCGCTATAACAACAAATACTGAAAATAAAATAAAATATACCTATAAGGGGGGCTCCCATAAAATAAACTTGTTTTTTTTTACCGTTTCTTGAAAACTTATATCTGAACCGCGACAGTAATAGAAGACTCTATAATCTAATATCATTGCATGTAATTATGTTGACCCAACTGTAAGGTACATTGGTGGATTCGTGGTTAAGCACCTACAAAAGAGAATTAAGTGTCCTGATTCACTTCCATCCTGTGTCACTTGTGTTAATAATATAAATTAATTTAAACAATAATAAATAACAAAAAAAAATGGTTCAATCTAAAATATAAGGGTGGATTTTTATGTGATCGAGGATATTTTTAGTATATGCAAAGAAACAGAAGAACATATACGATTACTTATACGAATGAATGTAAAGACTAGTACAAAATTGTAAAACAGTACTGAGAAGTTTCATAAAAATAACAATTTCCCAATAAATACGCCAAAATGTATTAGGACAGCTATGTTTAATCATAGACTCATTTTACTGAAAACTATACGTAGTAGAATATATATTGATGTCACATTACATTTTGCATAACCACTACATAACATAAAGAAAATGACTTAAAACAAAATAAAACCAAACTTGAGTTAATATACTTAGTTGAATTAGTAATTAAATTAATAATTATCAACTAGCTTTCGCTCGCGCCTTAGCTTGCGTGATGTTTTAACTGAGCTATCTAGTGATTGCTCAATATACTTTAATAAAAAGTATTCTGCGTGTCAATCCAGAACCTAAAAAATCTGTGTACCAAATTATATCAAAACCCTATCAGCTTTGAAAGTGAGTACTAACAAATATACACACTTAAGTAAACTTTTGCAATTATTATTAACAACACCGTCCTTACAGCCCTTAACAGTACAGCCGGCTGGTAGCAACCACAATAAAACAGCATGAGAGAGAGATATTTAACTTAATATTAATTATGAAATAGGGATGTTTTTGTTACTGTGGTGAACATAGCGTGTTTCTGGCAGTTGATTAATGGCCGCCATCGTGCGGAGGCGTGGTGGTTCGCATCCGCGTCACGGCACTCCTTCCATTCGCGTCCGTCATTCCTCGTCACGGAGCTGAGCTCGGGGATTAAGTATAGTATCCCATTTCATGTTACGGATATGACGTTGAATGATACGTTTGAAGACGGATCTATGCAGTGCAGATAGCTTTATATCATTATATTTCGTATTCGAGACAGAATGTGAGGAAGGATAGGGATATACTTAGGTATATCCCTATCTATAAATATAATAATGAAATATTGTTATTATTAAATATAATAAAATTTCTTTAATAAACATAACAATACTGAAATTTTAAATAAATATTTTTAGAAAATAATAGATCAATAATGAATAGATTCAGGCGTTACTTTGCGGAAATCCATATTTAATAATAACAAATATTTTAAAAGTATTTTAATAAAACATAAAATTAATCCCATAATAAAACACTTCAAAATCTTTTTAAAAATTCTATATATATCTAGTGACAATTCCGCCTAATTTCCTGTTGAGCGCATTCTCGCAGCTCGGCGCAGTCTCGATGGTGCGCTCGTAGAGTCAAGACCTCCTGAGGATGCTTCGTTTTGAAGTTCGCTTCGCATATTGTGCGCGGTTATTCAGTATCTGTATTGGTAAGTTTTACTATGGAACAAATCAACAAAGATTAACAAGAATGCGATATCCTCCTACAGTGCGCGTTGGTGACATGCTATAGGAAAGCCTTGCGACGATCGAAGAAGTGATTATAAAAGGCGTAATCGATGCCGTTGAGCCACCACTGCGCTACTACCTGGGCGTCAAGTCTGCTAATCAATATGAATCTTTAATGTACTCGGCCTGGTAAATTTTGACAGTTTTGGTAGTCTACTAACTTCATATCGTTCATATTGAGTCAATATTGATTCAGTCTCGGTTTCATATGAAAACGAAACGAAATAATAAAATAATAATTAATAATAACGAAATTGTTTTGTGAATTCTCTTACTGTTCTCTATGTCTATTTTGTTAACAATATCGTCAAACCAGCCTAGATTAATCATAGGTTCATATATTCATAAGGGATCAGCAGACTACCGATTCTGTCTTGTATGAATCTTGAATGAATCTATACTGAATATGAACATGTAATTAGCAGACTTGGCCCCCTGGTCTACAGCTCAGAATTTAGAGTCCTGTATTCCATGATTACTTTATGTACCAGCAGTACCAGCACACATGGACGAGTTCTAGGTACAATCTTAGTCGCAGGTCACACATCCCACTCTCTGCTCTTCTCACGATTTCGATCGAAATCGTTAGAAGATCAAATTCAGTTTAATATTTTCCTACGATCTTTGGAGCTGTCACAACAACATCCAGAACGTTTCTGACTCAATTTATAACACAACGGCTGAAGAGTGGCCACACTATAACGACTCATAAACAAAATTACACCCCATCATTGACACTTGGTAAAGATCAGCAACAGAAGTAGCCGCTTTGGCGTAACTTTCCTTTGTCGCCAATCTATTTCGGGGTTCATATTTTTTACGGTAAGGTAAATGTTATAGGAAGGCTTCATGCAAAGGCGCAAGTGTAGAAAACACTTTGCGAGAAATAATTGATTACAATTGGGAATTTGCCTTACGTTTTGACACTTTCTAATCATTATAACGTGACTGAACTGAACTTGACTAAGCAATATCTTGAAAAATTGCGTATGTCGTGAAACTAAAAGTATGTAGTAGCACAGAATAAAAGTAAGTAGATAGTTTAATTCATTCAAACTGTTTGATACATAAAAGCCTATTATTAACATCAAATAGGTTTTCAGTTGTGTTCCTTTCAATTTATGTTATTGTGCATATCACAGATCGCTAGAAAGTATTTCGTACGTAAATAAACTTGCCGTATGACAAGCCACTTTACAAGGCAATAACAGGACAAAACTACCTACATAGCTATCCGAGTATATTTGAAATACTTCAGCGTTCCTGTACCTATTTACATAAGATTTCGCAAGTAACTGATATTTCCGAGATTAAAGAAGTAAGTATTTGCGAGGACAGCGATTTGAATAATATTCGTTGCAAGTAAGTAATTTTTTTTTACGTGATCAGTGCCTTTGGTAGGTTATTAAGCTTAGAGAAATGGTATTCCAAGCGTACATTAACTGATAAACGCTACCTATAACATTCATAAATACTTCATTGTTACTTTTTATTGAACAATAGTGGCTCTAGTAGGTACCTAGCTACCTATATAAGTAGGTAATACTTAGTAATCTGACACCGTCATTTGGACAGGCATTGTAAGATATTGTTACGTACTCCAGTACATTTGAATATAGAAAGCTTGTTTGTGCCAAGAATCGAGTAAAATAACAACTGTCAGTTTTAACCGAAAACAAATAACTTGTTATCTCTCCCACAGTGCGAGGCGACGCGACGCAGCGAACTGCATCGAGTTGAGCCGAAGCCAATGCAACAGAATCCGTCTGGCTCGTATTGCTTTGCCTGACGTTGCGATATGCCATTCGCTTGATGGAGTTTCGTGGTAGCTCAGGTTCCTGCCGCGGCGCGGGCTGACTGAATAAATAACATCCTACTACTGATTATTCAATTGTTTCTCATATTTGCTGAATAATTGAAAGGAGGCCTTTCCATTGCTCAGCTTTAGGACAGTACCGGCTTATAATAGGTAATAATTTGCTATTATTTCATGTTGCTGCGAAGGTAAAAGTCGTGTATTATCTATTTTTTGGCTTTAGATAAATTTGATCACCTTTAGTTAAATCCTACGAAGTAATAAACACAAATATCCACGCGTTTAAAAACACCAAATCGCTTCCGAACTTATGATGTTAGTAGAGTTACCATAACTAATATAGATTTTGATTCACGTATACATAAATACGCTTACACTGTTTTAATAATTTGTTACCATTTGAAATTTTTCCTTGGTTGAAATGGTTCCCATTCTTTGAAAATAAAAATAAAAATGATCATGAGCGTTTTAACGTCACGTACAGATTGCTTTATTTAACAAAGCTTGTTTGAATGAATGACTGGTACAGACATATTGAATATTTCATTCATTATGAATAAGAAACTACCTTCCAGACTTTAAAGAACTCCAACACGCCTTACAGGTGGATAGTCAGACAGTGGCGTGACCTATTAACGATACTTATCAGTTGTTACTTAGAAATACATAAAAACATATCAAGATTTTCTTTCCCATATGAAATAACGTAAAAAAGATGAAGGTTTCACTGGAATTGAAGGAGATACTTACATATCTAGATATCCCCGTGGTTTGAGATCCAGTTATTAATCTAGGTTCATAAATCGACTTGAGGATCTCAGAGTAAGTGGCCGTTTAGAAAACGCTGCTGCCCACCTTCTTGTGGTGATCTGGTCCGGCACCTCACGGACAAGCAAATTTTTTAAAATACTGTCACAAGAGGAAGATATGGCAGATATTGGCTTAACCTGTTTAAAGGCTAAGCCAATATCTGCCATATCTTCCTGTTCAACCTCATGAATTATCTAATAATATACATTAACCAACACGTGAGATAAACTTACTTGTAAAAAGTTACCTATACAATATAAATATTGCTGGTTATCGTAGAGTAATATATTTTTTTAAACTATAAACAAGGATGCCTACTTTCAAAGACCGTTTGAATTGTAAGAATCGGAGATCCTCTAGATAATTATGTCAATCGCTAACGGATCTCGGTTTGGGCAGATAGTAGCAAAGGGAACCCAGCTTGGATGGAAGAGACGAGAACCAATGAGCTAATAACGGACTAAAAGAGTCGATTCGAGTAAAAAACTGCAAAGTCCGCAAACCCTTCAATACGTTTCGAGTTAAGATAATAAATTAGCCATCCAGCTCCATTTGTACTAGTTATAATTTTCGACCATATATACATGTATCGTGGACCAATAGTAGGGAAAACCAGACCGGGTTACGAAGCCAGCTCGCTCGGGAGCTGGATAAATTGCTTTCCGATGTAAGCTGCAAGCCTGCGAGGGTGGGCGCGGGCGTGGGCCGCCGCCTGGAACACTGGATGACGGATGGGGGGAGAACATGTTACTGTTATTATGGATTGGTGATTGATTTAGAATAAATAAAGGTAATATAGAAGTAAAACACAGACTCACAATTGAGAGAATTTTATTTGTTTATGTACGATAGGCAATTAGTTTCCATGACGTATAATTATGTTCTATTATTGCTAAAAGGCTAGCTTGTCAGCCATCAGGTAAGATTGTGGTCAAAGGCTAGCATAAGAAAAGATGTGGTCGAAGATGTTGCACTGGCTTAAATAAGAATGGCATCTGTATCCATACCACAATCAGCCAGAGCTATTAGGTGCTTGGCGACTGATTCTCTACTTGAGGATGTAAACTACAAAGTATTCGCAAAATTCTCCATGATCAGGATTCAAACGATGTACCTCGTTCGCGGTCATTCGGCAGTCATTGCCATTTCGCCATCAGCATGCTTCAAAATCATGATTTTATTGATATCAAATTATCAATTTTAGTTAATGTGATAAGGTAATGGTGTTAGGCGATAACCTTTGCATATAACAGATGCAGTTCGTCACAAGTGGCGAACTGCGCTCGTCACCTAAGACATACAGTTGTTGATCTCATGTGCCTGTAATTTTACTGGCTCTCAAGGAAAGCTGCCAGAACACACATTTAGGTGCTTGGCGACAGACAGACAATGGAAGTGCAAGGACGTATCAGAAGGAGATTCGTAAAGCCACCACCAACGCGCCAGATCTTTGCTCGCATCAGAGACAAATTTGAACCAGATAGTACCTTTCAGATCGTCCAGTACCAACCATGAACACTGAAAAAGCATGTGTAGGAACTTCTTCGATCATCACAGAAATCTCTTCGACAAATTGCTCAGGAAACCCACATTTCGAAAGATAGCGTCTATTGGATCATGAAACGACTACACTGGAAATATTTAATTCCAGCACTAATCCATGCTTTCAATGAAAAGTTTCTGACTGGAGAGTTCAAGGCAAAATGTGCAGTAGCTGCAAGGTTACCCCACAAGATTGTGTGGAGCGATGAGATGAGGCATCCTTTAAATTAAATGCCTCCATAAATCGCCATAATTGAACGTACTAGGGTCCTGTAAAATCTCAAAAATAATGTTTCCTCGTCATTCGAAGTGTGATAACTTTTTATACACAGCCAGTAGTAGTACCTATAAAAGGCCGATCACGAGATATTTTGTTACAGTTGATTCCGTAAAATCCGTAACCGGATATGGTTCGTCCCACCCCTAGCGGGATCGGATCGCATGTCGCGTGGCTCTGTACGATAAAATAAAAAATAAAGATATGAGTTAGGTACATAACACAATGTCTCAGATAACCAGCCTGGAGGGTTTTTTGCAGCGCTTTTTTAGTAAGTAGACCGTACCTACCGTAGATAGGTACCCAATTAACTTTTCGATTCGCGTTCTGAGTCAGTCCGATACTTGCTTAGTATTATAGTAATCTGTGGTTTGGTGAAGCATTGAAATGAAATGAAATTAAATTTATTTACTTGTGGTCCTAGGTTACAGTGTTAGGTATTATAATATACAAATAGTCTCGCTAGGGCCCGCTTTACGCATACAAGTATTACCTATGTATATATATAAATACATAGGTAATACATATATATACATATATATATATATATATATATATATATATTTAAACATATATATATATATATGTTTAAACATACGTGTAACTTTTTTTTTAATAGTTTGCTTAAAAGAAAATTACTTTTTAATCTTTGAAATTCTTATAACACAATGAAAAATTCCGAACATTATACGTGATGTGAATAATATAATAGTTTTCAAAAAAAAGTTACATGACTTCCTGATTTTCAAGGTCTACTATACAATTAATTAATTCTTAGATGAGAAAAATATGTTAATTTCCTAATGTTTGTGACTATTTTGACAATATACCTGTATATACATACACCGTGTCCCAAAATTCAACGATAAGCCGGCATCGGTGCATGGACCTACTCATGACTACTCGGGAAAAAATAAAAAAAAATTATAACTCTTTTTTTTTAATTACAGAGGCTTTTATAAAGTTGCGCCAACTTTTAATAAAACTCGCCATGGTAGTGTCCATACTTTTTTTTTTAACCCAGACTATAGAAAGTGCATAGAATGTTAAAATCTATGAAAATTATAAGAAAAAATTTTTTTTTTACTGATTTTTGTAAAATAACTACAGACTTTCTGTAATTTTAAAGGATTGTGGTAGATAGCCGTCCTTCTTAGGTTGCTAATGCATAAAAAATATCAAAAATATGTCAAAAATTGTGGTCATGGTAGTTGAAAATAGCATAATGGGTATCGAGTATCGATGAAATTTATAAAAGTCTCTGTAATTAATAAAAAAAAACAGTTATAATTTTTTTTTTTTCTTCCGAGGAGTCATGAGTAGGTCCATGCTCCGATGCCGGCTTATCGTTGAATTTTGGGACACGCTGTATATACATAGGTATATTGTATACACGTCGACTAAAGAACCTCCTCCTTTTTTAGATGTTGGTTCAAAATGTTTGTCGGCTCGTTACTACAATTACAGGTATGTTTTCATAAAATTATTCAAAGTGCAATTCTCTCAAGTAAAATACTATATGTAGGTACTTAACTGACTTGATGTAGGTACTTGAGAATAAATATCTTTGAACACCTAAACCTAATTTAACACTAAACGTCCTTTTTATGAACAATAATTTGAAGCAAATCTAAACATGACTATTATTACAATAAACCGTATTCAAGTATACCGTCGTGTCATACTCGTACCGTTAATTACTCGTGACGCGATGCTTTTTGGAAATACACGATGTAAAAATATAATAAAGAAATCCTAAAGAATATATAACGAAATACTTGCACAGGCCAGCATCAGGCACATCTGACGCGAAGAAGGATCACTGCTACGTCTCTTCTACATGCACCATACAAGGTAAGAAAGGCACCATTTGTTAGTTATTATAGTTTCAAATTATTGTCTGGATTGAATTGAAAAATAGACTAAATAAGCATAATATATTTGCCTCAAGTCAATGTGTTTGTATGGTTCTTTTTGTTACAACAATGATAGACAATGTGTATCTGTGCTACATCAATACGTCAATTCAAAGTCCACCGTATCGTAGTGAATATGAATAAGTACAACAGTACTGTCACTTGGCCTTTCTTATATCCGAAAATATAAGTACTGTAAGTTTCTACAAAAAATTGGCAGTTTTTCCTTGTCATATATAAGTTGTTTTTTTACCGGCGGTATGCCTTTATTAACTAAATACTACGAATTATAAACACTACAGCTACTACAATAAAATCATTTAGATCCCTATAAGTCATTGCAGACTCATAGGCAGTCACTACCAGTTGGCAGCGTGCCCAGCATGCTGGCAGCATTGCCCCGTTGAATTGCAATTCTTATTCTATTAATATAAGTTTTAACTCAATTTTGTAAATCATGTAAGATGTATCTTTTTCTTTATTGTGATAGAATAGATCTGTGATGTTACCTCGTAGTTGTTATCTGGTCGTGTCGTCGTGGTCGCGTACTCAGCCGTCAGGTTGAGACATACCTTGTGGTGGAATAGTAGTTCTGTAATGGTATTGTGGTTTATTTCTCTCAGAACTGGGGGCTATAATCTCACGGAGACCATTCCAGCGGTTACACCAGATACCGGCTTCTCTGGGTTTTGTAACTACTCACACTTTGAAATGGAACACTTTGTAAAATTACTTATCTACGTGTCCAGCGGCGCGGCCGCGGCGAGCCGGCCACAAGCTTTACTGTTTACTTTGCTAACTTTACTTACTGTACTCGTAGTTAAATCAAGATACCTATAACGTATCTTCGTAGGTACAACAGAAAAGATAACTAATGCTTCTTTACGGGTTGTTCCGTATTCATCCTAAGAATACTTACCCATATCATATATATTCATAAATTTTATTTTTCCAAGTTCAACTTGTTCACATTAGGAATTGAAGTAATTGTGTGTAGGTATACATGTATTTATTTGTTTTATTGTATAAATATTAAGTTGTTCCAAATAGTGAAAGTTCCAAATTCCAAAATATCATTCCCACAACATATGCGATTATGTTATCATGGCGGCGAACGAATCTTATCTAGGTATATAATCGAGCAAAATTAAACTCAACGAAAGAGGAAAATTTCGACTTGGACAGTCGAAATTTTCCTCTTTCGTTGAGTTTAATTTTGCTCGATTATATACCTAGATAAGATTGATAACATAATCGCATATGTTGTGGGAATGATATTTTGGAATTTGGAACTTTCACTATTTGGAACAACTTAATATTCCCCCTTCCCTTACCCGCTTCCATAGCTTAATTGAAAAAGCACCAGGACGGTATTCCGGGGTCGCAGGTGCAAGTCCCGTTGAAGTTATCTTTTCCCATCCAAAATAATATAAACAAAATTAGTACGGTAGTGGGTGGGACCTATTCCTATCCTACAGTACAGGTTCTAATAGGTCATGTGCGGGATTTGAACCAATGCCATCCAACCCTATAGCCGGGGCATGCTCTGACCGTTTTATCTAACATGACATATAATTATGACTCACGTCATAACTCTAATTTCTCCTCTCGGTCTTTTAACTATCGTATGAGGATGGAGCGAAACCTATAGTTCAATTTACGTTGTAGGTAGTACAAACATGTGCCTAAAGCTTAACTTAGTTAGTTACCTTAGGTACTTGACTCAATGTAAGTACGAGCCGCAGCACAGATGAGGCTACGTTGTGACAAACATCCAACGATACACCACACAGGTACACCACACTGATGGTGTGTTGCACCTTATTTTCCAGTAAAACGTGTTCGCGAAAGTCAGATTACAAGCTAAGATAGATCGGAACCATTATCACAATATCTACGTACATTCTAATGTAAAAAGCTCGTTCAGGAGGAGAAAGCTAGTTACTTAATATAGAACATTAGGAACATTACCCACATGTATGTGGGTACATTATGAATGTATTGGTAACTCTATATTTATTTCTTCTCTCCTTCATTATATTTATTTTATTATATTGTAAAACACCCTCGCTGAGTCATAAAACTCATAAGTGTACCTACCGAACCATACATAACTAAGAACTTTCCACAGCCCCACTATCTCCCTTTCCTTCGAAGCAAAATATCTTGAAAGCACCATAATAATAACAAAGTTACGGTTTCAGTATAAACTCTTAACTTCCACACTTCCAATGGAATACCTTTTGAGAACAAGAGCGGTACCTAACCTATCTATAGCAAATAATGGGTGCCGTAAACTCCACAAAGCGACGTAGAAAGCCGGTAAACGGAATAAAAACGCCGGCAGTAAACGAAAGGTGCCCTAAATTACTTTATTACTGGCTGTTATTTTAATTTAGCGAACGAGCCTCTCTGGCGTGTGGACACAGAATACGGAATAGTGTTGAAGTGGGGGACAATAGGAAGGCGCTTATGGAGCTCTTTGATGTCGCCGACACGCTTCGGAGGGCTTGCAAAAGCGATTGAACGTTATTATTTGCTAACAGCATAGCTAACGGTGTGCACTGTACAGGATATACATATACGGGTGTTTTTTCCCCTAGGTACTGTTGCGAAGGAAGCTATTATTTCAACGGCAAAAGTTTCACGTTTGGCGATTTTGAATGTTTCATCCATCACATTATGTCATCACTTAATAGAATAATGCATTAGGGTACGTGAGAATTATTGCACTTATTGGTTACAATCATTGTCGCGGAAATATAAGTACGATACCTTGTAGGGTTTCAGTGCCTAGTGCCAGGGTTTCATTAGGGAGTTACTGTTCGTACAAGTGAGCATTATGCATAGCCTTGCATACTGCATAGGTACCTATACTTTTAAGTTGATAGGCTCGTACACTATATTACCTGCTGGTATGTGTTGGAGATCTGGTTCAGGGTCAGTCGCATTTTTACTGCTATGTTGTTTATTATGGTATAGAAGGGGAAAATGAGCAGGTAGCTCACTTGGTGATTAGTGATCACCTTCGCCCGCAGACATCCACAACACCAGAGGTCTGTAGGATGCATAGCCAGCCCTTAAGGAGGGAATGTGCTCTCTTCTGGAAGGCTCCTAATTCGTACCTTTCGGAAATATAATATATACTTCAGATGACATCCGATACCACATTGTGGCAGTGCGAGGCAGAATATGCCTGAGAATTACACGGTTGCACTACACGCAGGGTACACTCCCCCATCGAACACCACAATGAATGTTAGATTTACAAACCTGTCATTTCGTTTAGGAGCTAGAGACCCGTGACGTATCAAAGGATAGGCAAACAGGGTTGTTTTGTCCTTTGGGTACGGAACCCTAAACCAATATGACCCCATGTCCAAAATGGGATCCCAACGTACATACAACCTATCGTACTTAGTAAAATGGATATTCTATTTTGTCGGTCGTAAAAAAAATCTTTTATTGACATGTAATTGTCTATTAATGCTTATCATCAGTCCAAGCCCTCCCTTCTTAATTCTTATATTGTACAGTCCGCCTAGTATCGAATCAGATCTTGATACTTTTGAAACGTCACTCACGTCTAAAGAACAGGATCTTTCTCATCTTTCTATTGATTCAATAGCTCACGAAGACCTATAGAAAGTATCTCAAAGCATCGCTAATGTTTGCAAAGTCATTCATAAACTTACAAAAGCGTATGCAAAGACGTTACTTCTAAAGGCTGAGCTGAGCTGGGCTGAGATGCTTATCCGAACACTGCAATGTCATGCAAATACAATTTCAATTTTAAATGAAATAAAGGAACAATGGTTTATACTTTTTATGTTTGCTGTTTCCATCCCAGAGGGTTCTTGCTATTGTATTACAAAGTCACAGATAAGCAAGTTCTTTGTACTAGTATAAAACCACAACAGTTTCAAAGACCGTGCAAGATTCTGCAGGGCACTGCACTGTACTTCTCACCCTTATCTCCAAATATTCATTTATTATATTTTATTCATTATCATGTATTTGCTTACTCCTATGCCAACCAGGGGCATACGATTGTAAGACAGATGTGGTGTTTAAGAAAGTTGTGAATGTCGTTACGATGGAGAAATAAGACACGTTGTACCGACATAACGAGATATGGGTACAGAGAGATGATGATGGTTTTATATAGAGTAGTGCAGTAACGGCATACACTGAAAAAAATCCTGGTCTATAAAGTTAAAATCTAGCTTGATTAAAAAAAAAATATCATATCGTACAAAAAAGTATTCGAAGGAATAAATTGCCTATTGTTTGTATAATAAAGCTAACATTATTAAACACCATAATAAAGTAACAATTTTTAATAGTAACAAAATACTTTTTTGAATTTTAAAACATTGTAATTCCGATCATTCCCTTCTTTTATTGAATAAAGAGAGTTGATTAAAGGTTCTGTTTAAAATGACACTTAACTGCTTACATTAAGTCGTTTTACCAATGCGTACATGGAAAATGTATCAATGTAAAGAAAAAGTATTAAATGTTAGCATTTGTCCTTAATTCAAATAATAAAAGAGTTATCAGATTCCATGAATGCCGTTATTTACAATAATTAACAGCATATTACATTTGGAAAAGGTCTTTGTAATAATAACAAAGCACTTGTATGGATGAATAAAGATATGCGATTGGATCAATTAAGTAAAATTGTAACCGTCATTACTGTCAATTGTCATTTTCGGGTAGTGGGGATGAAACTTCCTCGTAGTGTTGCCAGTTTATCACACTTTACAGTATTTGAAATGTAATTAGAATGGTTTTTTACAATTTTAAATCAATAAGTATTTGTGTTCTTCTTTCTTTTAGTATTAAATGTGAAATTTCTATACATGATTCCAAGTCACCCCGTGATCATGATCACTGCAAAGTGTTTGAAACGTCGGGACCAAAAAGAATGATAAATATACGCGATTTAATTCGTTTAAAGTTGTTTAATTACTATGATTCCATGCATTATCATACGCTAAGCAAAAATCAAAATATACTCGTACTATTTTTTTTGAGTCAGGGAATTAAATCTCTTTTTTCAATTAAACGGACCGTAAGAAATGCTGTTTTTTTTTCAAACTAATATTTTAAAAGCACTTCAAGCATGAGTTCTTCAGTTGCCTCGATGATAATATCGTCCTCTATGGGGGTTAAAAATAATGATGCAGAACACAAAATTTGCATTAATCCACCACATTTGTGGCCAAGGAAGGTTAAGATGCAAGGTGCTCATAACCGAGAGACAGGTACGATTCCCTTTTGCATGATGAACGAACATTACCATTTGGCTTGGGAAGTTAAAAATGTTTGCAAAATTATTTTTTATGTTGGATTAATTTTGTTTTACAACAATTTTACAACAAGTGATGAGGTTAAATTAAACAGGCATTCTATTACCATTGTTGGTACCAACCCGAGTTTAAATATTATGAGTATAGAATAAATGGCAAGACATATAAGAAAATTTTATCAACGTACTTCAAATACGTAATTTTGTTGAAATTGTTTTTAATCTATACTTTTGAATTAAACCGATAAAATATATCTAATATTATATTTTATTTGTATTATTAGCTATATAATGAAAAAAAAGCTTAGAATGGAAACATTTAAAACACGAGCACGATTCGAACTCATGAGCAATCCGTCTGTTGGTTCTCAGATTGGTAATACATGTCGGCCATAAGTTTAAATCCTAATTGTGGATCTATTTTTCTTACATTGTTTTTTTTTTATCGAAGACAATTAAATATTTAGCCATATAATTAAGTTGACCTATTGAAATATCGTTTACGAAATTTCTTTCAAAATAATCATTTACTATTTAAATCATGTTACATTTTTTATACTCTCATTTACCATTTGCGTAGAGCACAATGGCAACATTCAGAGCCACGCGAATCATTAAACGACAACAAGTTGAGACTTGTTTATCTGCTGATAGTTGGCGCTGCTTTGAGCAGCTATTTTACTGAATTTAGTTGAATTGATATTAATGTGATTTAATTTGTTCTGTGGTAAAAGTCACAATATAAATTCATATATTACGCAGTGAATACTCCAGTGTAAATAATGGATGTGAATACGCGATGTAAAGTGTAACAATGGCTGCTTCTTGTCAAGCGTGACTTCGTTGGCTGAGTTCATATTTGAAAGTATTCATATTCATATTCATATTTATTTAATTCTGTTTCCACAATGTACAAAACATAGATCTTAATAATAAAAAATATTGTGAGGTAACAAAGTGGACCCTGGTGGGCGCTACAGAATGACTTAATTAAACAAATAATATGGTAAGTAATTGAAATTTAAGCTAGAGAGACCGAGTGCGATTTATTTTTTATGTCTATCGTCAAAAAATTCTTGCAGTGAATAGTAGCATTTATTTATGAGATATAACTTTAATTGCTTGAAAAATGCGGATTCTTTATCAATATCTTTTAGATCCTGAGGTAAATGATTATAAATTTTTATACACATTGTATAGGTGCTCTTACTGTGCATCTTCAGCTTAGACTTCGGAAGCGCCAACCTATTTTTGTTTCTAGAGTTGCGTTGGTTAACGTCTCCGAATGTTTGAAAAAGTTGAGGTTGTTTTATAACAAACTTACACATTTCTAAAATGTAAATAGAGTGTAGGGTTAGAATTTGGTGATCTATAAAGTGTGGTTTGCAGCTTTCTGTACTATCAATATGTGCGAGGATTCTGATGCACTTTTTTTGCAAGACGAATAGGTCATCTACATCAGTGGAGTTTCCCCACAGTATGATGCCGTACTGTAACCTGGTGTGGCAGTATGCGTAGTATGCCGAAAGTGCGGTCGCAATATTTGTTGTTTTTTTCAGCTCAAAGAGCGCATAGGTGAAGCTACTTAATTTAGACTTTAAATTGCATATATGAGTTTTCCAATTAATATTTTCGTCAATATCTATTCCTAATAATTTAAATGAGTCTACACATTCTAATTTTATATTGTTAAAGGAGAAATCGATGTGCAACTGTTGTTTTTGATAAGGTCTGAATTGAATGATTTTAGTTTTTGTGTAGTTAATTTGTAAATTGTGTTCCTCAAGCCAGCGAACCACTTTCGAAAGAATTGAATTTAATTTTTCATTCAGACTGTTATTTTTAATTTGATATGGTAACAAAATTGAGATATCGTCGGCAAATAATATGCATGATTGATTAAGTATTTTTGGAAGGTCATTAATATAAATTAAAAATAATAAACAGCCTGTTACGCTACCTTGGGGTATGGAGTTGTTCATTATTATTGAGTCTGATCGAAAATTTTGAATAATGCCAGTTCTTAAGTTATAGTTTTCCACTTCTACCAACTGTTCTCGGTTCCGTAGATAAGACGCAAACCAGTCATGGGCGACGCCCCTCACACCAATTCCGTACAGTTTGTTTAGAAGTATAGAGTAAGAAACTTTGTCATAGGCCTTGCTCATATCGAGCAGGACACCTATTGCGTATTGCTTTGCGTTTAAAATGTTCAAAGCTTCTTGCATATATTTATACACGGCTACAACAGTTGAGCGCCTTTTTCTAAATCCGTTTTGGTTGTCGTCAAAGATAGTATATTTTTCACAAAAGGAATACAATCTTTTACACATCGCTGTCTCAAATATCTTAGAGGAAGTGGGTAATAAAGCAATAGGTCGATACTGATTAGCATCTGTCTTGTCGCCTTTTTTAAATATTGGTTTTACTACCGATTTCTTAAGTAAGTCTGGGAAGGCGCCTTCTCCGAAGGACTGGTTTATCAATAACGTATATGGCCAGACCAACTCTTCAGCACACTTTTTTATAAGTATTGGCGGTAGTTCATCCCATCCAAAACTACATTTGTTTTTTAATTTTTTTATAATGTTATAGACTTCGCGCGGTTCGACGGGCCTTAGATAAAAACTGTTCTCAGTAGGCGCGAGCACAGGCCGGCCGCGCGGCTGCATCCTGCCGTCTGTCCTTGCACCCCCCACCTTCGCGAAGAACTCATTAAACATGTTTGAAACTTTTACAGGGTCATCGCATAATTTATCGTGAATTTTTAGTTGTATGTTTTCTTTATTTTTATAAGTTAATTTATTTGTGCGCTCCTTTATTAAACGCCACATTGCTTTAATTATATTATTTGATCGTTTAATTTTACGAATGTATTGTAATTTTTTTGATTTATTTACTAATGTTTTAAGTAGCTTTTCGTATATTTTATAATAGTGTTTTAAAATTTTACTATCTGAATGTTGCACTAAAATATTAAACATCCTTTTATGATGACATGATTTTTTTATTCCAGGTGTTAGCCATTTTTTACATATATTGTTTTTTAAATGTATTGTTTGTTTTGGTATTGATTGGTTTAATATTTTAATAATGGTGTAATGAAATGAGTTATAGTTATCATTGATATTATTAGTGTGTATCAAAATCGATTCCCAATCGATGTTCTGAATTTGGGTTTTGAAATTAGTCATGTTTTTGTCATTAAATAACCTTTTTTCGACATACCACGTCTGTCTTTGATTTCTTGTAGATAAGCCGGTTAATGTAAGCATAACTCCACTGTGGTCCGAAAACCCAAAATTGCTAACTGTTATTAAATTACTTTTATTGTAAAAATTACTGAAAATAAGGTCAATGCATGATGAAGTAGTTTTGGTTATCCTAGTGGGATGGCGTACATATTGTTTAAAGTTATAGCATAACATGAAATTTAAAAGAGTCCGGGCTTTTTTTGATTTTGACAATATATCTACGTTAAAATCACCACCAATCACTACATTTCGATTTTTGTATTCGACTATTATTTTATTCATCAATTTTTCTAAAGTACAATAAAACATTTCGGTTTCTCTTTCGCTATTTGGCCAATACAACACAATTAACAATACATTTAGGGTAGGTATATCGACAGCACATATTTCAATTATATATTCTACAGATATTTTCATAATGTCTTTGCGCTCGATGTATTCCAGGCCTTCCTTTAGCAGTATGCAGACGCCTCCTCCCTCGTAGTTATGACGGCAGTATGACGATGCAATATTAAATCCAGATACTTTTAATAGGCCGATTTTATTATCTGTTAGCCATGTCTCAGATATACAAAGAGCTTGTAAATGCGGTTTTTCTTCTAAAAATTCTTCGACTAAGTGGGTTTTGGTATTCAGGCTTCGCATGTTTTGAAATAGTACATCAAAACCGTTAACGAAATGTTTGACTTTTGCTTTTGTCTTTTAGTACTTTCTTCGGTATTTGTGTGTTTGTGTTAGATGGTAATTGTAGTTCTGGTAGCTTTGTAATTATTGTTGGTGTCCCTTTGATGTATTTAATTGTGAGAGCATCCTCTCCGCTGTTCTGGCGCCGGACCAGCTCGTCTTGTAAGCTTCTTAGGTATTTTTGTTGGGCTGGCGTTTGATCATAATATATTTTTATATTAGTAGGTAACTTGTTCTTGTTGCGTAAAAGCTCTCTAGCAGGCTCTTTTGTTTCATAGCATAACTTTAGTTTTCGAATCTTATCTGGTGAATATTTGCCAATTCTAAAAAAATATGTTGGTATTGGAAGTTCTTTGTTTATTAAGGCAGTGATTTTTAAAATTTCTGCCATATCTGTGGACCTTGCTTCATCTACGCTGGAGGATATCTGCTCCGGCAGGCCAACGACTATAATATTTTTCTCTCTATTTTTGCGGTCTTGTATTTCCTTAATAAGTTGTTCGTTTAAACACAGTTGGGGCTCAATAACAGGTGTCAGGATTTCAGAGTTCAATTTTGGAGAAGTGAGTTGTGTTTCTAACGATTTTATTCTTTGCTCACTTAAAGAAACTTGTTCTTCTAAATGCTCCATAGTGTTTTTAAAACCCTTTTGTTCGGTCATAATTTTAGAAGTTGATGACTTAATTTCATTAATTTGTGACACATTTTGTCTTATTAAGCTTAAACTCTGTTCATTTGACGCCTTCAAATCGTGTATTTCCGTCTTAACTTCTGAAATGGTTTCTTGAATTTTATTTATTAATTGCTCATTTGAACTTACATATTTTTCCAATAGTGAGCCGATTCGATTTAGTTCCGATCGAATTTCTTTCATTTCATGATTACATTCACAATCAACCGTTCGTTGTTTTCTTTTTCGTTGTGTAATCAGAAGATCGCTTGATGATGCAAGCGTGCTTAGCTTCGAAAGATCGGGATGAGATCCCCCGCTCACGCCAGCGGCGGCTCCACCGGTGGGTGTACAAGGTGGTGATCTTTGGACACTCATATTCATGAAGCAATGGTTTCCAAATACGTTTTAATTATCTAGTGAACGGCCTAGCGCTATCAGCAGCTAGTGCAGGTGCAACAAGGACAGATGAATGAGGCGCGGTTATGCGCAGCCAGAGGGTAGATATCCGATACGATGATCCGTTTCTTATCACTCTTTACATTACAAAATCACTATAACTTATTTAATTTCATAAATTATTTAGTTTAAAATAACTTTCATTACACTTTGAATTGTACTATTTATGATAGTGTCACTTTCACTCATGGGTTTGCACTTTTTATCACTGTAATAATTTTTTAACGCGGAGCGAAACATAAACACGTAGGTATAAGCGAAATGCGCGCTCGACACTCCTGTAAGTACTTACATACCCTATTAACTAAACATGTGTTGGAAAGTGTGGCAGTTGTATATTGCATGTTCCAGGGATAGTACTAATGAACCCGTAGCTAAATATTTGATTGAAGTTGAATAATTTCCTTATAATTTGATGTATATAACCTGATAAAAACTCAACATGTTAAAAACCCCTGTTGGCGACCAACAGTTATTTTTTATCGACTAAATGGAAAAACGGAGTCCTAATATTGAGATTTCTCTGTTTGTCTGTCCGTCAGAGTATGTCATGAGTTTCTAGCTCCTAATGTCTTATTGTATCTGATCTAGCCAAACAATGGTGTTACCTATGATATATATGTATATAAGATAATTGTTGGCCATCGAATCTCAGAAATTGTGCAGTGTACAAAAATGCTTTAGTGCCACTTGCAGATACTGGTAAAAAGTTGAAGAATATAAACTTTATTTTCTATTTTAGGACTTTCCAGTTCAAATGAAATTGAGAACAAAATAGCGGAATAATTTCGGCAGAGCAAACACGGTATTATGGCAGTCTATTAGAACATCAAGTTTATGTACTTCATGAGAAGACCCAAAATAGACAGTATAATCATTGAAGATAACGTAAGTACTTTTTATTCATAAATTACACATAGTATCTACACTTTGTCGCACCTGTAGGCGGAAATTTTAAAAAATCCATTTATGCCATTACTCTCTTACTACTAACGCCAAAAATTTTAAATACGCAAAAAGACCTCTTTAGATCATCTAATCCATCATAATACAATAATTTTTAAAGTTATAAATCGCAGCGTATGTAATTGTTATAGGTGTTTATACTTTAATAAAACCATACCACCCATGGTAAATGTATACTTTTAAAATTTCAAATATTGATTAAAAATATTCTACGGATAATGACATATTTTTTTTGTTTTAGCTTTTATTTATGCTATGGTAAAATTATCTGTTATTATTGTTTGTTGCAGAATCCACAGCCCAGCGCTGACACCCGCACCAACTAGGTAGTACAGTTAAGGTTGATTTTTCCTGGTTGATGCTTAAGTTAATTTTGTCAGCTTACACTTAACCTTACGCGTGTGACTCCCGCTCAATTAAAATATTTGTTAAATATGCATATTGTTCGTAATTGATCTCCCTTATAAATAAATATATTGTAACATTTTATTGCCTTTGTTTTATTTCTGTATGCTCTATTGTTTATTCCGAGTTATAATATATATATATATATATATATATATATATATTGCCCGTATTTCATACATCTCATATCATATCTCATTCATATCTGTATCAGCCAGTTCGTCATATTAGTGGAGGAATATGGTGTAATTTCCACAGGAAAATATGGGACTAAGGGGGTACAGTTCTAACCCATTTTAAACACGTTCTTTGTCAAATATTATAATTATACTTTTTCATTTTAAACAGGCCCGTTTAACAGCTGAAAAATAGTCACTTATAAATACATTAATTGACTTCTAAGACTTTTTTACCAACCATTAACTTTTTTAATTTGCATTAAAAAAGTTAATGGTTGGTAAAAAAGTCTTAGAAGTCAATTAATGTATTTATAAGTGACTATTTTTCAAAAACGTGTTTGTTATAATGGAATAATGATCTTTATTTCAATATTCAAACATTATCATTAAATGAAATACTCACATTTTCATATTCAATATATAAATGTTCGAATGCAATTACAAACATTATTAATTATATTAAGTTAGTTGCATGAATGCATCAAGCACTTAGTTAAAAACATAATTTACTTTATAAACTCAATCACGTAACTTTTTATATACAAAAAAGTACATTTTCTGTAAAATAATCGGGTTTATTACATTATTCGTGCAATTTCATAGAAAATAATATGCGGTTTTTTAAATTTATTAAACATTTGTTTAACGCAATAAAAACACATAATAAAATCAATCAAGTAAGTTATATAAATTAATTATGTGCTTAATTAGCGGAATATTATGACTTGTATTATTTTAACAAGTGACATTATTATAAATCGCAAAGTACTTTATTAACCTTACTAAGCTCTTTATAATATGGTTAAAGCAACAGTTTATGGTGGCAATAAGAAGCCTTGATATAAATTATAAATACTTGTTTGGTGTATAAAGGCGCGCTTGTTTTATTTTTTAATAAAACCATCGTTATTTATTGAATCAATTTACTTTATATGCTCGTATATTAACAAGTTGCTTGACAATCTTTGACAAAATTTTGATAACTGCCATCAAGTTTTTTTCTCAGTGTAGTGACTATACGAGTAGTCTGCCACGGAAGAGGTCCATGGTTAGAAACGGTAAGCACCTCACGGTGTTCTGGGTTCCCGTTGTTGTCTTTGTGAACCTGTTACCATAACTTCAGTAGCTGTAGAACTCTTTGTGTTAGTTCGTCTGGGGAAGTACTGCCACCATGTTGTTCCAGTTGAAGGGTATGGGTAGTAACAATTTCATGTCTCCTGGTTATGGGCGCAGTGCAACTCGCAACTTGTGTTTAACTGCATCTGTTATAGGCAGAGATTACCTGGCCTCGTACTTGGTCCATAACGAATACAAAAACCTGTTCAACATCAACAGATAAGATAATGGTCAAAGGCAAACCATAAAAAGTAGGTTCTGATTGACTGGTTGTGTAAACGCAGAATATAAGCAACTGGATCTCAAGAATTGAAATGTGGCGGTTAGGTTATTTTGGTACTGTGGTGTATGTACTTTGCGAAATTGATTTGCAAGTGGATTTCATGTACCTAAATAGAATTGGCAATATATGGAATATATACTTCAGAAGAAGTTTGAGAATAGCACCAGAGGCAGGAAAGTTGGAGAAAAGCGTTATATGAACTTTTCATAGAAGAACGAAAAAAAATGTGTACAGACATCGGGGTAACGGAAGGTCAAAGAAGGTATGCTTGGACTTCATGAAGCTGAAAATATTTTGTATCCAAAAGTAGTGAGGATGAGGAGCAACAGTTCCGTTTTTTACTTTGGGTTCGGAGCCCTAAAAACATAAAAGAAATAAAAATTGTTTGCTTTGTTCTCTCTCAGGAACGGGTAGAATGTCTAAAGTCTACGACCCCTGCAGGTGTAGGTTAATATATCCAGCCTCTACGTCAGCGCCCTTTGTGTCACATACCTACCTACGTTACAAACTCATCAAAACCTGAAAACAATACCCAAAAAAGAAACATAAAAGTTGGCCAAAAACATGTGAAAGGTATAAGTCCGAAAACAGTTAATTATTTACGTGCATGTTGGTACCTAACCTACTATTAAATATAAATGAATAGTCACAATGCATGGTACGGAACCCTCGATGCGAGGAATTCGCACTTGGCCGGTTATATATATATCCACATAGCACATAGGTAGGTACTATAATTTCCTGTTAGCGACAAAGAATCTTCATTTCAAAGAATCTTTATAAGCCATTTTAATTATATTTCTTTGGTGGAGTTTTGTTGTTCTCTTCTCAAACAACAATTAATTTAGTTGACTATCGTTCTTTTGTGTTTTCGTACAATTGGTCGCGGTGCTGACGCTGACGGGACGGGTATTGTTGTTATGTCGCTTTTCTGGGGATCCCTAGTCAAATTAAAACCCCTCATAGATTCACCATGTCTCTATGAAAAGAGGATATATTTCACGTTTTAGTACACAATTCGTTCCAGTTTCAAATACTTGTATTTGTATTAATAATTCTGAAACCTCCCTTATCTTCTGAATGGTTCAAATATACAATTATGTACAAAGCTAATGACTACGGCAATAATACAACTTTCAATGTTTTTTTATTAGTTTAGTTACCTAGTTAGCTATCAAGTATTTAATCAGGTTGGATGCTGGATGGTTACAGTAAGTCGTTTATCTTCGCAATGGTTCAAAAATACAATTTTGTATAAAGTTAATGACTATAGCTTTCAATGTGTTTTTTTAGTTTATCTACCTACTTAGTTACATCTGTGTAGTACTTAATCAATTTGGATGCTAGATTGTTATATTATATCAAGTTAATAAGCGGTACTTATACTTACATTACTTATAACTTAGAGTCACATCACTGTAAAAACCGAATTTTAGTATTTAGTTTTATTCGTTTACGAACTCGGAAGTTCCAAGTTCGTAAATCAAAGTTTACTAATTAGTTAATCATTTTTCGGAACTAAGGAACTCTCCTTTATGTGTTTCATGACACTGACTTGACCAATTTTTATTCTTTTCCCAGATCAAAGCGGTTTCCCCCTCGTGCACTAACTATGCTTTATTCTGTGACTGTATTTGACATGAACCTTAATTACCGTGTTCCCGAAAATGGTTCCATTCCTTGTCGTAAAGTAGTCGGAATATTACATTTACGGTCAGCGAGCCCTTTCCCTTTTTGTAATGAGTTTTGATGCATTATTAACGATCAGTGTTCATGACTACCAAATTACACAGGTATAGGTAATTATAATTTTAAATATATATACTACTAAAGGGGCTGCGGAATAATGAAAATTTCCAGGAACGAAATGTATGGTGAATGTGTAATTTTAAAGAAATTAGTAGGTCGGTAAGTACGTGATAACTTCGCCGAAACACTTAGCATTTTTAAGTATATGCACAACCTATAGTTTTCTTTTACACGTTGAAAAATGACTTTGATAGGTAGGTATGTAATCTACCGTTATATATTATGTGAGTATTCTATAATAAACATAATTTTTTTTTGGAATTTGTTTTGCCGATTAATGTAATCCTGTATATATCTACATGTATATACGACCTGTAGAGAGACATATCTACTTTCCAGAATAGGTACCTTATAACATTTTTTTAATACTAAATAGACCTTCCATTTTTTGCTACCGACTCGCCTTTTGATAAGCGATATGTTGTACCCAGGATGAAGCACATCGGTCTAGAATAACTATATTTCACTGTAGTCTTGAAGACATCTAGACTTATATTTAGGAAAACTGAAGACTGCAGGGAGTTCTATATCTACGAGTATATTTGTATAGGTACCTATAACGCGTGTCCATACATTATCCCATGCGTATCGTAGATAACTTTAACAATAGAAATGGACGACATCATCTACTGCAGATGCTAAGAGGTCACAATAAAACTATGTAACACCTACATAATGTAGTTTGTTATATTTCCTTTGTAATGTGTGTATGTAAAACATGGGTGTGATTACATTAGGAAATAAAATAATACATCCAATTTTCAGTGATACTCTAATATTGGAAATTTGGCATCAACACCTGATTAGTTAATTAAAAAAAAAATACTATGTAGAAGTTCAGTGATACTCATTCAATGCTAGGATTCGACACAGAGACGTCGCTTTACATTTACATGTCACAAAAATTATAAATTTTCTCAAAAATAAATGTACAAAAACGCTAAATACGTATATTTATTAAAATGCACAGCTGTGAAATAAATTACAGATTAGGTCAATGAACCCGAGCCTCATTTTTTACAGTTTCAAATATAATTATTTGTAAGCCTGGGGATGACTTAATCTCCTCTCTCCCTTACTCTACCACCGCAGTTCGCAGTACAGCTTCTCGGGACATGAGAGAGTAGGTATTCATGCTTAATTGAACTCGGATTTCATTAACTTACCTCGATTTTACAGGTTTATTACGACCGATTTTAGAGATCGGTTTGAGATTATTCTTTTTGATGGAAGTTTGCATATTTGAAACACTACCAACTATATATACATCGCTAGTACTAAAAAGAAAACATTTGGGCAACTTAACGGCCGTTGCAAGCTTGCAGACAGTTTAATTGCTCTAGGTGTACTAAGTAGTTCGTGAAATGCCGAGACAGAATTGCAGCCCTATATCATCCCGTGGGTGTCCTAAGAGGTGACTAAGGGAAAAATACCGGAAGGTGGGCAGCAGCGCCTTCTGAGGAATTGTCGCCATTAAATGCAATCCCCAAGACGCCTGCCAGACGTGGGGATTATGGGAACTGAGAATGTGTAGCAGTACCAGTTGATGTGATGATGATTTGTTACCAGTTGACAATGAGTTCTCAGCATTTATTTAAATCACAAAATCCACAGATCTTAACAAAATTAACATAATCATATAGTGATATTTCTTACATCCAATGACGGATTTATTTTATATTAATAAGCTTAATTCATAGAGAGCACAAGCAAAGGTATAATAAGGTAATATGAGGTAGGTATTCTAGAAATTGAATCAACATTTGTAAGAAATAATTGAATTGAAATGTCTCTGCTTAGGTTACATACTGATACATATTTTAATAATAATAAGGTAACAAGGTTTTAATATTAACAAGTTAGTATAGATGTTACAAACTTTTTCTGTTGAATTATATGTTTTTATTTATCTAGTAAAAAACGTTTGGCCAAATTTACACAGTGTAAGTGTGTGTGGGGCGAGGTGTAAGTTTTTGAGAGTATGTATGTATAAGTTATGTTGTAAGCATGTTGGCAGCATTGCCATAATATATTGCAACATTTGCAACGGCTCTTCGTTGAGCTAAAGAGGTGCCAGCATTTTAGACCCACCGCATCGCATCGACTAACTTACATATGAAATATGTACATGATATTACAAAATCATAACGAGACGAAAAATTATAGTAATTTGCGGGATTCGAACCCGTGCCATCCACCCCTATAACCGGTGTACTCTGACCACTAAGTTAACATGACATATGAGTCACATGGTACTCATAACTCTAATTGGTGTTTTATTAAAATATTAATTTGATGTTTTCTTAAAATATTTTAAAAATATTTGTTATTATTAAATATAGATTTCCGGAAAGTAACGCCAGAATCTATTCATTACATAATTGGTCCTCTCTGTTTGTATTGTAGGTACAACGTAAGTTGAAAATTTACTACAAACAAGACAAAATATGTATTTATTTATATGTTATAGGTGTTAAGAGGCATTTTACATTTTAATGCGGTATACGAAGATTTTAAGCGCTTAATTTACTATCATAGGAAATATCTACAAGTTGTTTAATAATTGATAAAAATAGAATAATCTGTTCTCTTTTCAGTTAATGTACCAGATTTACAAACATAACATTAATTATTTTGTAGTGACCAATCTCCCGCACCTTGTTTTACGAATTAAAGTATACATAGCCAACTTCAGAGTTCTATCTCTTGTATAAAGATTCATCAAATTAACTAAAAAAAAAAACTGTGCATCAGGCATATAATCTTGTTGACACATAGTGTACTAGAATATCGATAATTAATCGTCATTGTAGAAAAAAAAATAAAGATCTTGCGCTAATTTCCACGAATTATATCAGCAGTTTACCACGATATATTGCGTTTAATAAAGTGTAATTCCAAACAAATATTATATGAAAAGAAAGTTCATTCTTTAATTAATCTGATCTTTAATAAATTGTGCTATTAACTCTGTTTTGTTAGACAAGAAAAAATATTTAACATAACTCGAAATGCTTATAAATTGAAATGTACAAGCGCGAGGCGATCAGTACCGCGCGAGCGCTCATCGAGGTAGGACCTGCGTTCGTTTTGCCTTGCTCTGACGTCTCGTACGCGGAACGCTTAGACGCAAGTTTATAGTGCGACCACAGAATTTTGATCATGTCTTTATTTTTTTTTAATAACAAACTATACTTTTTGTTGTCCATAATATAATTATTGTTGTCTTGTTAAGTAACTACATCTTTAGTTTCTGTTCATCCATTGTGTTAAAAAAAGGAAACGTCACAATTATGCAGTCTTATACAGCGTTATTGGAAAAATGCTAACAACCTCAGAGGGTAGACTTCTTCTTTTTGGTCTGCTAGTTTTTGTATTATTCTAGTTTAAATTAGTAACTCACTATAACTTTTGTTTTAGAAGGATAAGATGACAGGCGAATAATTGATTTCCAATATTTTTGGATTCAGTTAATGTCTATAAGTGAACACAGCTTAGCATATATAGCAGCATAACTTCAGCAGGAAATTAAACTACCTTCCTAATTTGTACAAAACGGCCTCCCGGCTTTTCCATCATTTGTGCAAACCGGGATACCAGTTAGCGGTCGATAGTCGAATTTACAAATTTACCATAAAATCTAAGTAAGTGTTTTCTGCGTAAGTTTAAGTTTTGAAGCAGTGACGGCTCAGTGGCATTGGCTATGGACTGCCGCGCAGCAGGTCCATGGTTCGAATCCCGCCCAGAGTTTGAGCTTCACCGCATGGTGGAAGGGAATTTTGCGAATGCCCGCCTGGCTAGCGACCACCCTCTAGTAGAAAATCTGTCGCCAAGCACCTAACGGTGAGTTCCGGCAGCAGTCCTTGAGAGCCAGTGAAATGACAGACAAAAATGAGACTTAACATGTATGTCTCAAGGTGATGGGCGCAGTGCAGTTCGTCACTTGTGATGAAATGCATCTGTTATAGGCAGAGGATACCGCTTAACATCAGGTGGGCCTCGCGCTTGTTCCATCACAATGACATAAAAAAATAAATAAAAAAAAGTCCGACTTTCATAATCCAAATGGTTTTCAAAAGGATGCATCCTTGCCCATACAAGAAAGAATCCATACTTATCTGAGATAACGGAAGTATTTTGAATATTTTGATG